>JALIGW010000024.1:10518678-10911178 GCA_023053685.1 Diadophis punctatus similis | reverse complement strand
TGCAATACTGCATTCTAATCACTGAGAGGGAGGGAGGGAGGAAAATAGCAATAGCACTTAGACTTATATACCACTTCACAGTGCTTTACAGCCCTCTCTAAGCGGTTTACAGAGTCAGCATATTGCCCCCAACAACAATTTGGGTCCTCATTTTACAGAACTCGGAAGGATGGAAGGCTGAGTCAACCTTGAGCCGGTCAGGATCAAACTTCCTGGCTGTGGGCAGAGTTAGCCTGCAATACAGCATTTTAACCACTGCACCAACACGGCTTCCTCCTTCCTTCCTTCCTTCCTTCCTTCCTTCCTTCCTTCCTTCCTTCCTTCCTTCCTTCCTTCCTTCCTTCCTTCCTTCCTTCCTTCCTTCCTTCCCAAGGAATAGCACTTAGACTTATATACAACTTCGCAGTGTTTTACAGCTAAGCGGTTTACAGAGTCAGCTTATTGCCCCCAACAATCTGCGTTCTCATTTTACTTATCTTGGAAGGATGGAAGGCTGAGTCAACCTTGAGCCAGTGGGACTCGAACTGCTGGCAGTCGGCAGTCGGCAGAACTAGCCTGCAATATTGCATTCTAAGCCATTGCACCATCACGGCTCTAAGAGCTGTAATGAAGGAAGTCTGGGAAGCATGGAAAATAAAAGAATCTTTGTAGCTAAGAGGTCCTTGGGATTCAAGGAGTAGCAAGGAGTACCCCTTAAAAAAGATTATAAAGATTTTGAGTCATCCTGGCTTACACAAGTTATCTCACCCATCACCTTAAACTTCTTCTACATCTTCTCTTTTTTTTTTTTTTTGCTAGCCTCCAGAAGAGGTCTATTCCGCTGGTGACTCCGTGATGGTAAGATTTCACTCAGATGACACCATCAACAAGAAGGGCTTCCATCTACGGTACACCAGCACCAAATTCCAGGATACGCTGCACACACGGAAGTGATCTCCCAGCTCCCCAAATCCCTTCAAGTGAGAACAGCCTTCCCTTACTTGAGGGACAGGTTTCCACCGTTTGCAAAAAAAAGAAAAACGAAAAGAAAAACGAAAAAAAAATACATCTATGGAGAAAATTCACATAAACTGGAAGGAGAAATTACACAGTACACCTCAGAGTGTGAAACACACTCACAGAAATAAAGGTGCTGTCAGCTGCTCGGGGCCTATGTGGAAGAGGCTCGGGGTTATTGGGGGAAACCCTTTGATATTCTTTTTTTAAAAAAGGACGTCCATTCCTGTGCCTCTTCTCTTTTCTTGATCAGAGTATCTCCAGGACTAACCACTTTGCAGCTTCCTGTTGTGTTGTGTCAACTTCCTGTTGACAAGCCACAACACTTCATCTGAGTTTTGTTTCCCCCAATTCTGATGGTTTATGGCAGAGGTGTCCAAACCTGGCCATTTTAAGATCTGTGGACTTCAACTCCCAGAATTCCCCAGACAGGCTGGGGAATTCTGGGAGTTGAAGTCCACAGGTCTTAAAAGTGGCTAAGGTTCGACACCCCTGGTGTATGGTTTAAAATAAAGCCAGTGTTTTCCTTTACAAATTCCATAAAGCAAGTTTACCGGCAGAGATGTCGGCACATACACATACATAGTAGAGAGGCTACCGGGCTGGCAGAAAGCTGTGTCTGTTGTACTGATGTAATAAATACGCTTTCGTGTACTTCTAAACAGATGCCCATCGGCCTCTTTCCATCTTTACCATTTGTGATTTTTTTATAAAAAAAAAAATTCTTCCATCTCCAAGAAAAAGAAAAACATGTAACTTGAAAAATGTCTTGCTCCTTCCTTCACTAACTTCTTTTTTTTAAATTAAAATTTGAATTGAAACAAAAGCAAAACGTGCATTTCCGCTCGTCCTGTCTATAAAAAGAACAAGGGCTGAAGGCAGAGCGTGCAAATCGTATTATTTCTGTAGACTGAATCTTTCTGCTCTTAGGTTTCTGTTTTCTGAGATGCTTTCACGTCCTTAGAACTATTGCTTGACTCCCTCTTCTCTGTGGCAGCCCTTGAGATATTGGAACACTGCTATCAAGTCTCCCCTAGTCTAAGGTGACCAGATTTTATTTTTTGTAAAGCGGGACACCATTGACCGGGGGGGGGTTCTAGAGGAGCAAGACGGGAGGGGTCCGTCTCTCTTATCCTGCAGCTTTGTGCACCCACCCCCCAAACACCCCCCCTTCATCGCAGCCAGGGGTGGGTTCCTACCGGCGCAGGCTTGCCTGTTCGTCGCCGCAGAGCCGAAGAAACTGGTGGCATTTGCGGCGCGGGGCTTCCCCCACCCACTTTCCCCGGCCGCCGGGACGCCGCCATTTGCGTTCTTTTGCCCTCTGCGCATGCACAAAGCGTTCTGCTTGCACAGAGGAAAAAAGAACGCAAATGGCGGCATCCCGGCGGCCGGGGAAAGCGGCCGGGGGAAGTCCTGCGCCGCGAACGCCACCAGCTTCTTCGGCTCTGCGGCGACGAACAGGCAAGACCGCCACTGCCCCTCTCACTGCCCTCCCTCCCCTCCTGGCAGGAGGAGGCAGTCGAGGCAGGAGGCAGAGGGATGTGCAGGGCAAATTCAAATTTAAAAAGCGGGACTTTTTTGAAACGCTGCGGGCCGCGGGACAAATTATTCAAAAGCGGGACTGTCCCGCCAAAAGCGGGACGTCTGGTCACCTTACCCTAGTCCTTCTTTTCATTAAACTAGACATATCCAGTTCCAGAAACCGTTCTTTATATGTTTTAGCCTCCAGTCCCCTAATCATCTTTGTTGCTCTTCTCTGCACTCTTTCTAGAGTCTCAACATCCTTTTTACATCGTGGCGACCAAAACTGGATGCAATATTCCAAGTGTGGCCTTACCAAGGCATTATAAGGGGGTACTAACACTTTATCATGGTACGTTATAAACATTTCTCAGGATTGCCTTGCTTTAAAACCAAGGTCAAACATAATCCATACACTGGCCCCAAAGAGTCTGTTAGACTGCAATGTTCAACAATGGCTCCCTTGATTCTATCCCTCTGTTAATGCAGCTTAGGACTGCATTGGTGTTTTTTTTAAACCTCTCTGTCAAAGAGATCTGCACAACAATGTTCATTTCCACTCATTATACTGGGAACTATTTCCTACAACCTTTACATCACTACTAGCAAGTTGAAATCTCAAACGTGTGCAATGTGGAAGGCTATAACCGCTAATTCCTAGGGCACAGCACATTGCAGTTTATAGGGATGTTATCCAATTCTCGGGAACAGGTGTTTTCAGCATGTTTCGGGGCTGTTCCCATTAATTTTAATCGGGTTTCCCAAAGTAACGTCCAGTAGGTTGTAGCCAATGACTATGACAGCAATTTGGCCTAACATGAAAAGTTGATTATTTTCCAAGTATGAATGTAATTCTTTATTACTCTATAGCAAGAGTTATTGAGATGGATGAAGATGTAGGAATGCAGCAATTGAATTGTTTCCCATTTAGAACCAATTTATTTATTACTCTATAGCAAGAGTTATTGAGATGGATGAAGATGTAGGAATGCAGCAATTGAATTGTTTCCCATTTAGAACCAATTTATTGCATATACCGGAAAGGTTTTTAACTAACGTATGATCTTGGGAGGAAGTGAGTGTTTTTACTGCTAATGAAGTTTGCCGTTCCATTCAGATAATAGTCTCCAGAACCTTTATCTGACTATTCTTACCAGCTAATTATAACAGGCATGGTCCCTATATTTAACATGCAATGATTGAGTCACAAAATGCTTTGCTAGTTAGAACACCAGCTTCTTGATATGCTGTGAATATAAACATGAAATATCCTTACTGATATGATTACTGATATCAGCAGAGTATTTTGCAATTTGCTGGAAAGTGGATTGTATCCTGTTGAACTGCTTTCATATCATGCACCATTAGTATTAATTGGTTTCCAAGGCAACTAACAAGATAGCTATGGAATAATAATACAATAAAAAGAAAGAACAACATTGCATACAAAGCAACAGAATAAATTAAAAGCAACTGCTCTGTTGAAAAAGACAGAAAAGTGAAATTAAACAAAATCGACTTCTAAATGAAGAGGGTGGGGGCAGGAAAGACCAGTGTCGTAGTTGTTATGAAATCTGAAAGCCATAGCATTTTTACTTTGTACTTAAACTGTACTAAGATATAGCTACAACTACTGTGTGGTCAAAAGGCAGAACCTAAATGCTTATACAAAAGCTCAAAGTTGGAGAACAAGTTTTTAAATTGGCAGATTAAGCGTTTGTTAGTTTTGAGAAATGTTCCTCAACCTTAGCAATTTTAAGATGTGTGAACTTCGAGTCCTGCTCGTTGGGGAATTCTGGGAGTTGAAATCCACACATCTTAAAAGTTGCTAAGGTTGAGAAATACTACTTTTGAGTTTTTCAATGTGACTTGGCTTAATGTGAACACACAAACGTGCAAATACTTCCAAGCCAGTTGCCATAAGCTCTTCATCCAACGAGTGAGGAAACACTAAGCTTCTATCAGGTGTGAAAAATTAGGACCGCACATTAAATTGCACTTAAGCTAATTTGTTGCTCATGTCTATACACAAGAATCTAGTCAACTAAAGGTCAACACTAAATCCATACTAGATAAGAGTTCATGGAATTCAAGAGGGATTGGATTAGGCAGTTTGTGGGAATGTAAGGACTCCAGGCTGATTCCTCGCTTGACTCCACCTGTTCTTCTCCTACATCCAGAGGGGGTATTCAGCTGGTTCTAACCGATTCGGGCGAACCAGTAGTGGCCATTTTGAGCAGTTTGGAGAACCGGCAAATACCACCTCTGGTTGGCCCCGCCCTCCCGCCCCCGCCGTTCCCTGTCCTATATTCCCTTTTTTTTTACCTCAGCTGATTCACGCGGCAGAGCGGATTGCCACACCTCAGCTGAGCTAAACAACAGCTCAGCCAGAGGTGGGTTCCTCCCGGTTCGGACCAGTTCGCCTGAACCGGTAGCAACCCACTGGTGATGTCACAATGACATCACGGGACCGGTCGGTTGGTGCCGGTCCATGGAGGCCGCCATCTTTTTTTTAATTTTTTTGGGGGAGGGGGATTATTATTATTTTTTTCAGGTTTTTTTTCTTCTGCGCATGCACAGAAGCCGAGTTTCCGGCACTGTGCATGCATCACCATCTTGTTTTCAGCTTTTTGGGGGAATTTTTTCTGATTTTTTGTTACTGCGCATGCCCACGAGGCACGGGAGGAAGCGAACCGGCAGCGAGGTAAGTTAGAACCCACCCCTGAGCTCAGCTCACCAGCGCTGAAGCCGAGGGCGGTCTTTGTGTGCTGCCGCGCGTTTTCGAGCTGCATGAGCCAAGCGCGCTCACATGTTTTGGTGCTGCTGGGCAAACCGGTAGTTTAATTATGTGAATCCCACCTCTGCCTACATCTTCTCTTGGTTCTGAAGAGCTAGAATAAGGGGCAGTGGGAGTCACATTTAGTTCAGAGGTGAGAAAAGCTCCTACATCTGACCCTCCTCTAACAGATGGATAGGGTCAGACAAACTTTTCCCCTTTTAGGTTCTCCTGGGTGATGATGGCAAGCCATAGTAAGAGCCGAGGTGGCGCAGCGGTTAGAGTGCAGTACTGCAGGCCACTTTAGCTGACACTGATCCGCAGGTCAGCGGTTCAAATCTCACCGGCTCAAGGTTGACTCAGCCTTCCATCCTTCCGAGGTAGGTAAAATGAGGACCCAGATTGTTGGGGGCAATATAAATATACATTGCTTACTGGTGTAAACCGCTTAGAGAGTGCTTGCACTGTGAGGCGGTATATAAATCTCTCAAAATAAATAAATAAATAAATAGTGTCTCCGAAGGAAATCTCTTTGAAATCACCAACACTTGGGAATATATAAATACATTTGATTAAAATATGCCTGATGGGTGTGTCCATTCTTGCAAATGCGAGATGGGACTCCTGGAAAATCCAGGGATTACCTTGTTTAAAAAGATTTATCTTTTCCAGCAGGATCTTGGGTTCAACCCAAAAGACACACACACACATGTGATCTACAGGAGGCTAGCTTAAATGCAGTGATGCTTATGACATCGACCCTGCAGCTACTGATGTCACAGAACCTCTGGCCCTGCTGGATCATAGCAAGCCATGGGGAGCAAAAGCCAAAGGGAGGTGACATGAAGATGGGGTAGATGGTAAACAGAAGAAGAATGGAAATTGACAAAACCAGGTGGCGGGAATTAGGTCTGACCCCAAGGCAGTTGTCCAAGAAGATTGGGGTCAGCTATTCTATGGCAGAGTTCATCACCCAGAGCTACCGCAAGCCAGTTCAAATCCAAGGCCCATGTCTAGCTTGCCCTCGTTCATCTCCACGTGGGCGGAAATGCCCCAAGAAGATCCAGTGTACGTGCAACCGAAGTGGATGTGAAGGAGCCCCTGGTTTTGCAACCCCATCAACGCCTTGTGTCAAAAAGAGACAAAGATGTAAAGAGGAACGGAGTGACGACGAATGTTCTTCCACTGTCTGTGCTTGGACCGAAAGAAAAGACGTGTATCAGAAGAATTCATCCTGCTCCCTGGCAAGCAACAAAAACAGCTCCCCGTGTAAAATTTCAATATGTAGTGACTTCTGTAGGCCACAAAGAAACAAGCCAACTTCCTACCAGAAGGCAAAATGCACGAAAGGAGGGAAAAAACCAAAAGGTCGGGAACAAAAGAAAGCAAAGGTCGCTTACCCAAAGGCGCTTAAATGCTGCTGTTTGACACAAACTTGCCGGAAAAAAAGAATGATTCCGTTGGGTATTCACCTAGACGTGCCTCTAAACATATACCTGGATGACGACGACGGAGTAGAAGTAGAAGGCAGGGAAGTCCAAGTGTGCAAGAAATGGAAAAACAAGAGTATAGGTGTGCAAGTGCCAATCTCACACAAAGGAGGCAAGTGTGATCTTGAAGAGGATCCATGCCCAAACCCAGAAGATTCACCAGAGCAATGGGGAGAAGAAACTGAAGACCAGGAAGAAATGGAGATGGAACAATGTAACACCTTCGAGGACTGCAGTTCAGAAGATAAAAATGATTGCTGCGAGGAGATGCCAGCCAGGGATAAGTGCCAGAGTTCATGGTGGGAAAAGGTCCAAGAAGGCATGATTTTATTGGAGTCTCTTCTGTCCTCTATCATAAATAAATGTTAGCCTCCTTAAAATATTGCCCTGAAATGTTGCCTCTCCAATAGTTTTATTTTGCTTAAACGGGGAAGGGAGATGGGAGCTCCACATTTGGAGATGTAATCAGGTTTATATGCAGGTTAACTATCGCTGGCAAATGTTTTTTTTAGAGGTAGAGCAAATGCTTTGAAAACAGAAGGGTTTCAGATTCATCCCAAAGGTTTTTTTTTTCAAAAAGTAACTACCGTATTTTTTGGAGTATAAGACGCACCGGAGTATACGACACACCTTAATTTTGGGGGAGAAAAATAGGGGGGAAATCTGCCTACCAGGTATTCATCTGGCTAGCGTCCTTAGTCTGGTCAGCTTCAGCACATTATTTTATCCCCTGGTTAGGACTTTAAAAAACCTTCTTCGGAGAGAGTAACAATGAAAGAGCCTGCAAGCCAGTAAGAGCTGGGAAGATCGTTAGCACCTAGTTAGGGCTGGGAAAAAAGCTTCGAAAAAGCTACATTCAGAGTATAAGACGCACCCAAATTTTCAGCCACTTTTAGGGAGGAAAAAGGTGCGTCTTATACGCCGAAAAATACGGTAGACTTTGTTTTTCCTTGAAGACATTTTGTTTCTCATCCACGTTTCTTCATCCAAGAACTGAACTGGAAAAGTTTCTTCAGTTTCCGTAGCTTCTGAACTAAAGAAGCTTCTTGGATGAGAATAGAATAGAATTCTTTATTGGCCAAGTGTGATTGGACACACAAGGAATTTTCTCTTTGGTGCATATGCTGTCAGTGTACATAAAGAAAAAATAAAATATATTCATCAAGAATCATAAGATACAACACTTAGTGATAGTCATAGAATAGAATAGAATAGAATAGAATAGAATAGAATAGAATAGAATAGAATAGAATAGAATAGAATAGAATTCTTTATTGGGCAAGTGTGATTGGACACACAAGGAATTTGTCTTTGGTGCATATGCTCTCAGTGTACATAAAGAAAAAAAATATATTCATCAAGAATCATAGGATACAACAATGATAGTCAGAATAGAATAGAATAGAATAGAATAGAATAGAATAGAATAGAATAGAATAGAATAGAATAGAATAGAATAGAATAGAATAGAATTCTTTATTGGCCAAGTGTGATTGGACACACAAGGAATTTGTCTTTGGTGCATATGCTCTCAGTGTATATAAAGAAAAAATATATATTCATCAAGAATCATAGGATACAACAATGATAGTCAGAATAGAATAGAATAGAATAGAATAGAATAGAATAGAATAGAATAGAATAGAATAGAATAGAATAGAATAGAATTCTTTATTGGCCAAGTGTGATTGGACACACAAGGAATTTGTCTTTGGTGCATATGCTCTCAGTGTACATAAAGAAAAAAAATATATTCATCAAGAATCATAGGATACAACAATGATAGTCAGAATAGAATAGAATAGAATAGAATAGAATAGAATAGAATAGAATAGAATAGAATAGAATAGAATAGAATAGAATAGAATAGAATTCTTTATTGGCCAAGTGTGATTGGACACACAAGGAATTTGTCTTTGGTGCATATGCTCTCAGTGTACATAAAGAAAAAAAATATATTCATCAAGAATCATAGGATACAACAATGATAGTCAGAATAGAATAGAATAGAATAGAATAGAATAGAATAGAATAGAATAGAATAGAATAGAATAGAATAGAATAGAATAGAATTCTTTATTGGCCAAGTGTGATTGGACACACAAGGAATTTGTCTTTGGTGCATATGCTCTCAGTGTACATAAAGAAACAATAAAATACATTCATCAAGAATCATAAGATACAACACTTAGTGATAGTCATAGGATACTAATCAGCAATCAAATCATACTAGGAAACAATAAAAACAATATAAGTTGTAAAGATACAAGCAACAAGGATATAGCCATAAGTGGGAAGAGTTAGGTACCAATAAGGAAGAGAAGAATAAAAGTAATACAGACTTAGTAAATAGTTTGACAGTGTTGAGGGAATTATTTGTTTAGCAGAGTGATGACATTCAGGGGAAAACTGTTCTTGTATCTAGTTGTTCTGGTGTGCAGTGCTCTATAGCGTCGTTTTGAGGGTAGGAGTTGAAGAAATTTATGTCCAGGATGTGAGGGGTCAGTAAATATTTTCACGACCCTTTTTGACTCGTGCAGTATACAGGTCCTCAATGGAAGGCAGGTTGGCAGTGATTGTTTTTTCTGCAGTTCTGATTATCCTCTGAAGTCTGTGTCTGTCTTGTTGGGTTGCAGAACCGAACCAGACAGTTATAGAGGTGCAGATGACAGACTCAATGATTCCTCTGTAGAACTGGATCAGCAGCTCCTTGGGCAGTTTGAGCTTCCTGAGTTGGCGCAGAAAGAACATTCTTTGTTGTGCTTTTTTGATGACGTTTTTTGTTGTTGTTGTTGTTGCTTTTTTGATGAAGCGAAACGTCTTCAAGGAAAAACAAAGTCCAGTTGCCTTTTGAAAAAAGCACTTTTGGGGCAACCATGGCCTGGATGACGGAGACGCTCCACCAACTCTCAGATTCAATTGCCCGCAGCTGAACATAGCTGCACTGGCAGAGGAAATCTCCTGAGATTGAAGAAGAAGAAAGCTGACGTTAGTTCCATCAACCATGCCACTGGGAAGCCGGGAGGACTTCAGACTCTGTGTCCCACAGCTGTATCTGGAAGTGCCCCCATTCTGCCATTACATTTTCAACAGGAACCACTCAGGTTTCAAAAACTGTCTCTGAAAAAGCGCCTGAGGGCTGGGTAACTTTGCAACTGAAAAATGAGGGAGGGGTGCGCATAGTCAGCCTCACTCTCTCTTCCCAGATTCCATCTCGCTCCAAATAGCAGGACAAGAGTCAAGACAGTTGGAGATGGGCTGGGCGCAGTGGTTGACCAGGGCATCTTTTGTATCTTACCGTGCTCTTAGCGTACCACATCGCTTGCAGAAACCGCCTTCATGACCGTTGTCCTATTCTAGTAGATTTCATCCGCTCAGTCCGCCGGAATCTGTCTACACATGCTCGGGATAGACAAGTCCCTATCTCACCGAAGGTTGATGACCCAACGGCTACTCTCAACCTGGTTTGGCCAGCCTGTCAAAGCTGTTGCCCGGGGTGTGGCCGCTGCACATGCTACAGCTGCTAGGAGCCACAGGTGAGAGCTGAGTGAAGGTGAACGAGCTGCCCTAACAGCTGCCCTAGAATGAGCTGCCATAAAAGGACACGACATGCCCCTACACTAGAGGTACTACCTCTCCCTGAGCACCCCATACACCCCAGGTATAAACATAAACAAAGGAAGTAAGTACAGATAAATGGGGACAGTAGGACAGGGACGGTAGGCACGCTGGTGCGCTTATGCACGCCCCCTTTACAGATCTCTTAGGAATGGGGTGTCTATTAACATTCAAATTTGCCAGGATTTTTCTGAAGCACTGTGCAATATACACCCTTTTCTCTACAAATGCTACAGTCCTATATTTTGTTCTGCAGCTCAACATTTTACATTCTTTGCTTTGTAACCAAGTCGCATCGTTTTGCCAGAATTGTCCCTTCTTTCCTTTATATTGTTATCAGGTTCTCCTGTTCTTCTGTTTAGCTTCTGGGTAATCACGCCCACACACATTGCCACATTTTATTACATTAACAATAATTAGATTTTGTTTTTACCTGTTCTAAACCCCCTGCTGAAAGTTATTGTTTCCTAAATAGTATTTGCAGGATTATCCCCTGTATGGAAAAGTTCAATTAGCTTAAAGAATAACACCTGTGAATAGGAAAGAGCTTTTAAGATCAGCAGGAGGCTTGCAATATGGAGACTGCTTCCAGGAAAATAGACTCGGGGTTTGTTCTTAACAGTAGCAAGGTAGGCTACCTGGTGTTTTTTTTAATAATACTTTTGAATGCTTTGCAATAAAGTGGTGTTAATAAGGTGGCTATAAATGGTACCTAAATTTTGCTTTTTTGTTGAAGGTTGGTAAAGTTGCAAAAGATAGCATTTGTTCCTTCTATGGTTTGCCCCTATCCTCAATTAAAAAGCTGCCTTGAATTATAGCAGAAAAGAAATCACAGTACAGAATGTCAGAAATTGCATTTGGTGAAAATCTCACACTTGCAGTGAATTGCACTTCCAGCAAATCAATTTTTGAGGAAAATTAAAGCTGTGTTTAAATAATTAGGCCAGAAATTACCCTACTGTATTTCAGCATAGGTGTTGCAGTTAGCTGGCAGAGACACAAAGGCAAGTCATTTTCAAAGCAACTGAGTCGGTATGAAATCATCAGAGTCAATTTAGCTTTGCTGAAAAAGGAGAGAGCACCTAGAAATAGGTTGCTGAATTGTACTATAAAGCAGTATTTGTTAAGCTTAAAGCAACTTAAAGATGTGAGGATTTCAAATCCCAGAATTTTAGGAGCGGAGATCTGTGCATCTTTGTTGGTAAGGTTGAGAAATACTGGTGTAAAGTTTGTGAGTGCTTGTGCCCTAGCTACAATTTGGAAAATAATTATTGCAATTTAGACTATGCATCGCAGCTCCCAGGGAAAAGGCTGCGACCAGGTGATTCATGACTGCAGCAAAAAATGTCGTCTTAGGATTCATCAATGTTTATAACTGCCCTAGCTGGGCTTTCAAAACAGGACAAGAGATGTGAAAATCAAGGATTTTCCTCTGCAGAGGAGAACGGTCGCTAAATGGATGCTTTTAATGAAAATTGTATTTGGTTCTCTCCTTCCACGTTTAATGGAATTTTATGTGATTTTTAATCCATTGCAATCTTATCTACTGCACTGACTTTGGATGAATGCCAGGGCGTTTATGCACATTGTCACCTCAACAATTGAGATAATGCACCACAAGTTCAAAAGGATCCCTGTTTGTTAGAAGCTGGAAAAACAATATCAGCAGAGCATATTTGTTAGCTCATGGTTATTACCACATTCGGGGTATTTGCAGGGGTGGGCTTCAAAATTTTTAGCAAGGGGTTCTCTGCCCGGTTGCTGGGTGAGCGTGGCCCAGAGGCGGGTTCCTGCCGGTACGCTCTTACCTGTTGGTCGCCGCAGAACCGAAGAAGCTGGTGGCGTTCGCGGCGCGGGGCTTCCCCCGCCCGCTTTCCCCACCCACCTAGACGCTGCCATTTGCGTTCTTTTGCCCTCTGCGCATGCGCAAAGTGTTCTGCCTGCGCAGAGGGAAAAAGAACGCAAATGGCGGCATCCAGGCGGGCGGGGGAAAGCGGGCGGGGGAAGCCCCATGCCGCGAATGCCACTGGCTTCTTCGGCTCTGCGGTGACCAACAGGTAAGAGCGTACCGGCAAGAACCCACCTCTGCTGTGGCCATGGTGGGTGTGGCCTAGTCAGCCTCCTGCACCATGGTGGGGGTGGGGGGTTTGCCCTCCCCGGGCTCCAGAGGCTTTCCTGGAGCCTCCAGGAGGGCAAAAATGGTCTCCCCAGGCCTCAGAGGCCACGTGGAAGCCGGAAATGGGCCCGTTTCCAGCCTTCCCGAACTTCTGGTAGGCCCGTTTTTCGCCCTCCCCGAGCCTCTGCGCACGCTCTGCACTTACCTGCATCCAAAACAGGCTGCGTGGGGACTCCTGGGAGGGGTGGGGTGGGCAGGACCAGCCAGGAGTGGGATTTGGGGGTTCTCCGAACTGCACAGAATCTTAGCTAGAGGTTCTCCCGAACCCCTGCAAACCCCCAGCAGCCCACGCCTGGGTCTTTACCCAGGAGGACAAAAAGTCAAGATAGTGGCCACCATTCCCGTTTTACATGTTCTGTGCATAAAAAGAGGCAAGATTATGAAACCCTTCAGGGTATTCAAGTTCTTGAATCTGCAGAAGTCCTTCTTGTAATTTCAGAAATGCGGAGCGAATTTAGTAACTTAGAGTTAAATTTAGTAATTTAGCGTTGTGTAATTGGCTAGGTCCTCAGTTGGGTTCCATCTATACTGGAGCAGGAATCAGTAGCCCTATGGGAACATCACCTCCAGTATTCAAATTGAGTGAGTGATTGTAACTTTTTGTTTTCTTCAGCCAGGGTGATTGAGATTGGGAGAGCAATGGGAAGAGTGAAGAATGTTAGGGGGTGTGAGGATTGTGCTAAACCAGTTTTGATCAAGATAGGGTAATATATTTGCACCTTTCTTAATGGAAAAAACCTGCTTGTTGTGACATGAAATATATCCCATGTATAACAGGGGTGTCAAATTCGATTTCATTGAGGGCCACATCAGGGTTGCGTTTGACCTCGGTGGGCCAAGGTGGGTGTGGCCAGCTCGACGTCACTCCTGTCGACGCCTGTGGTGGCCTGAGCGCTCTGCCAGCAAAAACAGGCTCCCGAGCTCCATTTTCAGCTGCCACGGCCTCCTGCAACCCTCTGCCAGTGAAAACGGAGCTCGGGAGGGTAGGGGTGTCAAACTCAAAGCCTGTGGGCTGGATCCGGCCTGCAGGGTGCCTAGATCTGGCCCACTGGGCCACCCTGGAAACAGCGAAGGACCAGCTCGTGGTGCCTCTGCCAGTGAAAACGGAGCTCGGGAAAGCCGCATGTGGCCCTCCGAGCTCCATTTTCCCTGGCAGAGGGTTGCAGGAGGCCATGGCAGCCGAAAACGGAGCTCGGGAGCCCATTTTCACTGGCAGAAGCACCACAGACCGTGTCAGGCAGTGATTTTATGTTGCCTGTTACATGTATATGCAGGGAGATGCATCCCTATCAAATATAATGGTTTATTCCTGAACACGTGATTAATATGTTCCTAGTACGCATGTGTACATTCCTTTCTTTTGATCCCCCTTTTTCTCTTCTGCTTCTGTAAGGAGCAACACCTCTTTTATAGCCAAGATGTGATTTATTATTTTTGTACGGAAATAAATATACCTTAGCATTTACACTGCGGTTTATTTTTTATAATGTCAGAGTTTCAGGAAAAGATTCATTTCGCCTCTGATGAGAGTAATTCTTATCTTAACAGACCGGTCCTTCGCTGTTTCCAGGGCGGTCCCGCGCGGGCCAGATCTAAGTACCCCATGGGCCAGATCTGGCTCTCGGGCCTTCAATTTGACACCCCTGATGTATAATATCCTTCAGCTCATCAGCAATGTCTGAGACCTCGGATTGTTCCAACATCCTTGAAGGATGGCATTTTTGGGGGGAAGTTGTGCTCCACTAATTGTAACCCGGTTGCATTCATTGCCAGCATGCTTCCAGACATAGTGGACGTGTTGAGGAACATTCGTAAAATCTTACGGGAACTTAGTTCAAGACCTCTGAAGAGATGGCGAGTTCCCTTTTCACCTTATGAGGTAAACTGTAGAGGAGAAGACTCTGTGTGTGAGAGAGAGATACATTGAAATTGAAAGAATGATGGATAACCAAAAGAGGATGAGGTTTCTCGGAGAATTACACTTGTCCTACCTGTGAAGAAACAGAGTAAGCTTCATTCCCAATCTGGCTGGGTTTTTCTAATTGGTAAAAGCACTTTCCTTTTGGCAGAGTTTTGCCTGTTTCATGCCAGCGGGTTGATATATCGGTTATATTTTACGTGTGATTTTTTGGGGGGCTATGTTTTCAAGATACGGTGCTTTGTAACATGAGGTAAAATGCCATGAACATACATGCATCCATCCATTGCACACAAACACACATTTGGAGGTTGGTAATACCTTTATAGGGGATGCGGTGGCTCAGTGGCTAAGACGCTGAGCTTGTCGATCAGAAGGTCGGCAGTTCAGCGGTTCGAATCCCTAGCGCCGCGTAACGGAGTGAGCTCCTGTTACTTGTCCCAGTTTCTGCCAACCTAGCAGTTCGAAAGCAGGTAAAAAATGCAAGTAGAAAATTAGGGACCACTTTTGGTGGGAAGGTAACAGCGTTCCGTGCGCCTTCGGCGTTTAGTCATGCCGGCCACACGACCACGGAGACGTCTTCGGACAGCGCTGGCTCTTCGGCTTAGAAACGGAGATGAGCACCGCCCCCTAGAACCGGAAATGACTAGCACGCATGTGAGGGGGAACTACCTTTACCTTAAATACCTTTATTGTAAATGATAATATCTCTCCAGATCATTTTGACTCCTGGTGGTTTCATGTTTGTGTGGTTCTCTTGACAACAATATGGAAAGTGTCATGTCATTGTTTTCTTCTGGAGTTGTTATTCAACTACCCAGACTAGTCTACAGCCCTGGGATGTCCCCACCCAATTACTATGCAATTCCTATTCTCCTTAGTTTTTGCAAGAGCAGCCAGGATTGGTTAGACGGTGTCACCTTCGCTAGAGAATTCTTTTAAGAGGGGTAACTAAAAGAGCATCAAATAATGGGCAAGCTTTGGATGTTTTGAACTGTGCTTGAGGGAAGATGTTTCAGAAAGCAAGGATGGGTCAAAGGGATGAAACCCAAAGATTAGGCCAGATGTTTCAGACTTGAACCTGCAGTTCAAAAATTACCTCACAATGAAGATTGTGGACTGGATGCATTGGATAGGAAGTAATTCCTTAGACCAAGACCCTGGTTGTTCCCCTCAGACTTGAGTTCCAAAAATCATTGCAGGTAGTCCTTAACTTACAATAGTTTGTTTAGCGACTGTTCAAATTTACAATGGCACTGAAAAAAGTGACTTACCAGGGTGAAATCCAGCAGGTTCTGACAGGTTCTGGAGAACCGGTAGCGGAAATTTTGAGTAGTTCGGAAAACCGGAAAATACCACCTCTGGCTGGCCCCAGAGTGAGGTGGGAATGGAGATTTTGCAGTATCCTTCCCCCAGGAGTGGGGAGGGAATGAGGATTTTGCAATATCCTTCCCCCGGGAGTGGGGAGGGAATGGGGATTTTGCAGTATCCTTCCCCCAGGAGTGGGGAGGGAATGGGGATTTTGCAGTATCCTTCCCCCAGGAGTGGGGAGGGAATAGTGATTTAGCAGTATCCTTCCCCCAGGAGTGGGGAGGGAATGGGGATTTTGCAGTATCCTTCCCCCAGGAGTGGGGAGGGAATGGGGATTTTGAAGTATCCTTCCCCCAGGAGTGGGGAGGGAATGGAGATTTTGCAGTATCCTTCCCCTGCCACGCCCACCAAGCCACGCCCACAGAACTGGTAGTAAAAAAAATTTGGATTTCACCACTGCAAGTTATGACCATTTTTCACACCACAGTTGCAGCATCCTCATGGGATACCTGATCAAAATTCAGATGCTTTGCAATTGACTCGTATTTATGACGGTCACAATGTCCCTGGGTCATGTGATTCACCTTTTGCTAGCTTCTGATATGCAAAGTCAATGGGGAGGCCAGATCCATTTCACTTACTAACTTAGCTACAGTGGTTCAGTTAACAGCTGTGGCAAGGAAGGTCATAAAGTGGGGTAAAATTTACCTAGCACATTTCTCATTTAGCAACGTAAATTTGTGGTAAATTGAGGATTACCTATAGTTCCAATTGTTTTTTATGTTTTCACTGGTTGGAGTTTTGATGTGTCCTTCACCGATGGGACATTATTAAAACAGCATGCCATGAGCCTGAAAGCAACTAGAACAGGATTCTCCAACCTGGACAACTTTAAGACTTGTGGACTTCAACTCCCAGAATTCCTCAGGTCCCTTCCAACTCTCTTAATCTGTTAATCTGTTAAAGTCATGACAATCTATTCTTGACAGTATGGAGCTTAAAACAGCCTCTTGCCATACGAATTTGGATAGCAAGCAACAGGTTTTCAAGTGTTTTACATTTTGTGATTTCTAGAACAGCAGGCCCGTCCCAATTCAATCCATTCATTCATTCATTCATTCATTCATTCATTCATTCATTCATTCATTCATTCATTCATTCATTTTTCTCACTTGTATGCCGCCCACTCCACAGAGATTCTGGGCGGCTCACAACAATAAAAAAACTACATGCAAACAATAAATATAGAAAAAAACATTAAAAACAATAATTATTAAAAGCATTAAAAACATTAAAAACAACAATTTAAAAACCCCATACAATTAATTCATTCATGGGGCCAGGAGTGCTCGATGTTATATTGAAATCGTTGGCCCCAGGCCTGTCGACAAAGCCAGGTTTTTAGCGCTTTTCTGAAGGCTGGCAGGGTGGGAATAATGCGGATCTCCGGGGGGGGTGTATTCCAGAGAGCCGGTGCTGCCACAGAGAAGGCCCTCGCCCGTGGGCTCGCCAGCCGACATTGTTTGGCTGACGGGACCACCAGAAGACCAACTCTGTGGGCTCTGATTCGGTCTTAGGGAGGTATGCTGAAGATTGGGAGTCTTCTTCAAAACCTCCACAACTTCTGAAGACAAGCTGTTCCACTGATTAATTCCACTGTTGGGAATTTTCTCCTGAGTTCTAGTTTGCTTCTCTCCTTGGTTAGTTTCTATCCATTGCTTCTTGTCTTGCCTTCTGGTGCTTTGGAAAATAGGTTGACCCCTTCTTCTTTGTGGCAGCCCCTCAAATACTGAAATACTGCTATCATGTCCACCCCTAGTCCTTCTTTTTTCTAGACGAGTATTGTAGTCTAGATTCTCCATAGTGTCAGGTCTTTCGGTAATGCGTCCCAACTTGTAAATACAGCAATTAATATATTGTACTGCCTTTTTTTGGCTTCTTTTGGGAGAAGGTTCATGTTTTGACTGGTAGTAGCACATGCTCTACCCTAGGAATTGGAGCTGGTGAGAAGCCAGAGAAAATGTGCGCAACCACAACTTGACTTGTCCTTCCAGAAGGGAGGAGGAACAAGTAATCCAGCCAGTTCTTCATCGCTTGTTTAAAAATACTTAATGCTTAATATTTCTAGTGGGATAATACCGGCATAGAGCATTTGGGGTAATTGCAGACTAATTGTCGTTTTGCCAGGATTTTGTTCCAAGCGAATTGTAAAGGGCATGTGTACAGCTCATAGCAACCACCGCCAACGAATAAGAATAGAAAGAGTGGGTGGGTGATGTATACCTTGGAGGCTGAAAAGCGACCGGAGATCTGAATTGCCCATGTTTCCAATTAGAACTCGGCAAAAACACTGGAAAAATCCACCTCCGTTTTTGCCCCATCTTTCACGCAGTTCACCCAGAGATACGTCCAAATAGATGCCAAGCTTTGATGGGATAATTGTTCTTCGGATAACACTGAAATGTAGCATTTTAGATGGTGAATCTAAAAGGGCCTCTCTCGTTTCATGGCTAACTTTGTGATCAGTTGAATTCTTAACAGCTTCAAAACGCTGGAGATTACAAAATAATAATAATGATAATGATAATGATAATGATAATGATAATAATATAATTTAAAAGAATCTTACTGCTGTGTTCTCTCGAATAGAATAGAATAGAATAGAATAGAAAAATAGAATAGAATAGAATAGAAAAATAGAATAGAAAAGAAAAAAAGAATAGAATAGAATAGAATAGAATAGAATAGAATAGAATGGAATGGAATGGAATGGAATGGAATGGAATGGAATGGAATGGAATGGAATGGAATGGAATAGAAAAATAGTAAAGAAAAGAAAAGAAGAATAGAATAGAATAGAATAAAATTGAAAAGAATAGAATAGAATAGAATAGAATAGAATAGAATAGAATAGAATAGAATAGAAAAATAGAAAAATAGAAAAATAGAAAAATAGAAAAATAGAAAAATAGAATAGAATAGAATAGAATAGAAAAATAGAATAGAATAGAATAGAAAAATAGAATAGAATAGAAAAGAAGAATAGAATAGAATTGAAAAATAGAATTGAAAAGAATAGAATAGAATAGAATAGAATAGAAAAATAGAATAGAATAGAATAGAATAGAAAAATAGAATAGAATAGAAAATAAAATAGAATAGAATAGAATAGAATAGAATAGAATAGAAAAATAGAATAGAATAGAATAGAAAAGAATTGAATTGAAAAATAGAATAGAATAGAAAAGAAGAATAGAATAGAATAGAATTGAATTGGAAAATAGAATAGAATAGAATAGAATAGAATAGAATAGAATAGAATAGAATAGAATAGAATAGAATAGAATAGAATTCTTTATTGGCCAAGTGTGATTGGACAAACAAGGAATTTGTCTTTGGTGCATAGGCTCTCAGTGTACATAAAAGAAAAGATGCATTTGTCAAGAATCATGAGGTACAATACTTAATGATTGTCATAGGGTACAAATAAGCATTCAGGAAACAATTAATATTAGACATGGGCCAAAACAGACTCTTACAGTTGTGATGTGAGTTTTTCAGCTCTTGAGCTTCTGCAGTAATAAATGGAGATGTTACACAATCTGATGAAGAATATAAAAAAGAGCTTTTCCTCTTTTTCTTGATAATACGAATCCTAATTCACTTGCATATTCTCCCCTGTATAACACACTGTAATTAACATCCTATGTTCTTTAGAATTACAGTGTCTAAATTCTAGAATGGTAAAATCTAAAAATGAAAACCATTACTTTTTTTTTAAATGATTAGGAGGGCAGTGGAAATGGATATGGTGATACAAACTGTGCTATAGCAATAGCAATAGCACTTAGTCTTATATACCGCTTCATAGTGCTTTTACAGCCCTCTCTAAGCGGTTTACAGAGTTCAGCATATTGCCCCCAACAATCTGGGTCCTAATTTTACCCACCTCGGAAGGATGGAAGGCTGAGTCAACCTTGAGCCGGTGAGATTTGAACAGCCGAACTGCTGAACTGCAGTGCTGCATTTTAACCACTGCGCCACCTCGGCTCTTTCACCTCTGCTATTCAGTTGTAGGCTGAGAAACAGTCCTTTTTCTATATCTGAATAAGCTTTTTACCAGAGGTGGGTTTCAGCAGGTTCTGACCAGTCCCGGAGAACCGGTAGCGGAAATTTTGAGTAGTTTGGAGAATCGGTAAATAACACCTCTGGCTGGCCCCGCCCCCATCTATTCTCTGCCTCCCGAATCCCAGCTGATCGGGAGGAAATGGGGATTTTGCAGTATCCTTCCCCTGCCACACCCACCAAGCCACGCCCACAGAACCGGTAGTAAAAAAAATTTGAATCCCACCACTGCTTTTTTACCAACAGAAGTCCCAACTGCAGGACTCTTGAACTATACATTTATATATTCTTTCCCATGGTGCTCTCTGAACTTGGTTGCTTTCTTGCAGAAATTTCATTAACCCCGCCCACCCCTTCCCTCCCAGGAGTCCCCACATGTGGGCCGTTTTGGATGCAGGTAAGTGCAGGGCGCGGCGGAGGCTCGGGGGGGGGGCAAAAACGGAACTGCCAGAAGTTCGGGAAGGAGGGCCTCCGCAGCCTGGGCAGGCTGTTTTCGCCCTCACGGAGGCTTGAGGAAAGCCTCCAGAGCCCAGGGAGGGCAAAATGCCCCCCCCCCCGCTGTGGTGCACCCCGCTGTGGTGCAGGAGGCCGACTAGGCCACGCCCACCCAACAACCAGGCAGAGAACCCCTTGCTAAAAATTTTGAAGCCCACCCCTGAGGTAATATCTTCTGTGCTAAGAGCGAAGTTGTTAGGGTAATGAAATGTTTGCAAAAAAAAAAAAAAAATCCCACCACTCAAGCTCAGAGAGCACAAGGACTCCATGCTTCAAATATGCTGTTGATTTTTTTTATTCTAGCTTTCCTTTCCTCTTTTTTAGGGAGGGCAGGGGAGGAAGGAAAGGAAAAGAAAAGAAAGAAGGAGAAAGGAAAGGAAAGGAAAGGAAAGGAAAGGAAAGGAAAGGAAAGGAAAGGAAAGGAAAGAAGGAAAAGAAAGAAGGAAAGGAAAGGAATGGAGAGGAAAGGAAAGGAATGGAAAGAAGGAAAGGAAAGGAATGGAAAGAAGGAAAGGAAAAAAGGAAAGGAAAGGAAAGAAGGAAAGGAAAGGAAAGGAAAAGAGAAGGAAAGGAAAGGAGGAAAGGAAAGGAAAGAAGGAAAGGAAAGAAGGAAAGGAAAGGAAAGGAATGGAAAGAAGGAAAGGAAAGGAAAGAAGGAAAGGAAAGGAAAGGAAAAGAGAAGGAAAGGAAAGGAAAGGAAAGGAAAGGAAAGGAAAGGAAAGGAAAGGAAAGGAAAGAAGGAAAGGAAAGGAAAGGAAAGGAAAAGAGAAGGAAAGGAAAGGAGGAAAGGAAAGGAAAGAAGGAAAGGAAAGGAAAGGAATGGAAAGAAGGAAAGGAAAGGAAAGAAGGAAAGGAAAGGAAAGGAAAAGAGAAGGAAAGGAAAGGAAAGGAAAGAAGGAAAGGAAAGGAAAGGAAAAGAGAAGGAAAGGAAAGGAAAGGAATGGAAAGAAGGAAAGGAAAGGAATGGAAAGAAGGAAAGGAAAAAAGGAAAGGAAAGGAAAGAAGGAAAGGAAAGGAAAGGAAAAGAGAAGGAAAGGAAAGGAGGAAAGGAAAGGAAAGGAAAGGAAAGGAAAGAAGGAAAAGAAAGAAGGAAAGGAAAGGAATGGAGAGGAAAGGAAAGGAATGGAAAGAAGGAAAGGAAAAAAGGAAAGGAAAGGAAAGAAGGAAAGGAAAGGAAAGGAAAAGAGAAGGAAAGGAAAGGAGGAAAGGAAAGGAAAGAAGGAAAGGAAAGGAAAGAAGGAAAGGAAAGGAAAGGAATGGAAAGAAGGAAAGGAAAGGAAAGAAGGAAAGGAAAGGAAAGGAAAAGAGAAGGAAAGGAAAGGAAAGGAAAGGAAAGGAAAGGAAAGGAAAGAAGGAAAGGAAAGGAAAGGAAAGGAAAAGAGAAGGAAAGGAAAGGAGGAAAGGAAAGGAAAGAAGGAAAGGAAAGGAAAGGAATGGAAAGAAGGAAAGGAAAGGAAAGAAGGAAAGGAAAGGAAAGGAAAAGAGAAGGAAAGGAAAGGAGGAAAGGAAAGGAAAGGAGGAAAGGAAAGGAAAGAAGGAAAGGAAAGGAAAGGAATGGAAAGAAGGAAAGGAAAGGAAAGAAGGAAAGGAAAGGAAAGGAAAAGAGAAGGAAAGGAAAGGAAAGGAAAGGAAAGGAAAGAAGGAAAGGAAAGGAAAGGAAGGAATCTCAGCTTTTAGCTATCCTGGTATCCTTCTGATGTGTTAGAACCATATTGTTTGGGACTTCTGAAACTGCTATCCAAGTACATTTGAAAAGCAACGGCTGACTATTTTAAAATATTTAGTGGTGGAGACAGCGATTCTTAACCTTTTCTTCACCACAGACCCCTTTTAAGTACCTTTTGTGGCCACGGATCATGACCACGGACACACCCTCCCAAGACTTAACTCATGATTTCAATCATAACATTTCTTCAAGCCATTCGGACCTCCTGTGACAACATCGTGGTCCCCCTAGGGGTCCACAGACCACAGGTTGAGACCAAAAGTAATTTTGCGAATATATTGTCTCTAGATGATCGTTTTCAACACTTTTTTGTGGCCGGAGGGTCAGGATTATCACTAGTATTGGTATACCAATGGGCAAGTGATGTCTCCAGAGAGATGGCTGTTTCATATTTTCATAACTCTTCTGCCCCAGCCAAGAAATGGATGAGTTTGAGAGTTGGGTTTTATTCCTTTCATTTCATTTTCCACATTAGGAAAGGTCTTCAGACTTCGAATAATGTTAATAATAATGTTAGCTATTTACCGGGTTTTGCGTATATTTTATTGTAGATCGGATCCCTAAGGATAGAAAGGATAAAAGTAACAATTATGTCAGTTGGTGATGTTTTCTCAAGATTTATAGACTTGAGTTTGCTAGCATGTTTTTCTTCGTTGACTTTCAGGAAAGAGAATACCGTAATATACTGTTTTGCTGTTTTTCTTCCTATCCAATATCTTCAAAATTTGTGGGAAACATCCGTTATATACGTACCATCATAAAAAAAAATTCAGCATCTATGTAGCTACTTGTGCAGGCACACACACACCCCTCAAAACATGAGGAAATGTATTGTCAGAGAACCAAGGACAAAAGAAGATATTGGTATAAATTGCATAAGCTAATGCAGCGGTCACCAACCGGTGGTCCGTGAGAAAATTTTGATGGTTGGCAGAAAAATTATTTGCATTTTTTTATATTGCACTAAATACTATTTATCTTTTTTAAAAAATTCATATTGGTGGTCCACGGGATTTTAAATTATGAATTTACTGTTCCCCGAGGTCCAAAAGGTTGGCGACCCCTGAGCTAATGTATGTGCATAAATGGAAAACTGTGTTTTAAACAGATTACATTCACCCAAATTAAGAGTGTCAGGTGAGCAAGCCAGGTGAGACAAGAGAGCTACACTTGAGAACTTTAAAAGCTGCCCCAAGTTTTGTTTTTGGATCCATAAATGTCACGATGTGAATATTGTCAGTTGTGAGTCTATGCAGGGTGATGCGTCCCTATTCTAATATTATGGTACTTCCCAATATAAGCAGAACACGTGATATGATGTTTTGCGCATGTCTACATTCCTAATCCACCATTAATCACTTCTTCTGATGTGCCTTCCGAACAGGAAGGTCGTGTTAATTAGCAAAGATGTAGTTTATTAAGGATTTATTGTTTTTATATTGTTTTGTACTCAAATATTTCCTATTAGACATTTAATCTCGGTTTTATTTCTAAGTATTTGAATTCCAAGGAAAAGATCCAAAAATCGCCTCTATGGGGAATTCTTTCCTTAACAATAAAAGGTTGTGGGTTGAAAGAAAAGCAGTTGTCCAACCTGGGCTAGAACTTCTAAAGGAGGTATTTTTTCATTATGGGTTTTTATGGCCTTGTGACTTCACGGACCCAACTCTGCACTCTTATTGGCAACAGTATGTAAATGGCTTTCTAGTGTCGTCTTCCAGGATTTATTCATTTGCTTTCATTTTCACTCTCATCTACAGCCATACAAGGATTAATACTGCTTATCCTCTCAATAATGGCATAAATCAGGGGTCGGCAACCTTAAACACTCAAAGAGCCACAAAGGTCTTAACTGGAAGCCCCCCATTCAATTCTGGAGCCAACCGGAAGTCCGGTTCCCCCACCATAGAGTCTCCTCCTAGCGCGGCGTCCTTTTTCCTCTACTAGTCCTAACCAATTGTGGAGCTGACTGGAAAACCCGCCCCTTGCCATAGAGTCTCCTCCTGGCACTTCTCTGCTTCCCCCCCTCCCCCATAACTGGAAACTCCTCTCAAAATTGTGGTGCCGACTGGTGACAGGGAGCCGCAGCAGAGGGATGAAAGAGCCACATGCGGCTCCAGAGCCGCAGATTGCTGACCCCTGGCATAAATGGAAAAAAAGTAGAAACATGGATTATTGCTCTGCATCTTCCTGATTGGTATAATTGTTCATTTCTGCTGAGCTCGGAATCTGCCAGTTACTTGTGGATATTTTAAGGGCTGGGATGGACAATAACATCATTATTGGAACTTCCGGTGGCGCCGCGAGCTTCGTTGGACGCTCTTTATGGGCGCTCCATTCCAGGCTCCTTAAAAGCTGCCAGATAAGCCACATCAGCTGTCTGGCGGCTTGGAAACTCCCGTCCTGGGCAAAGTTCAGCAGTTCAGCAGTTCAGCTATTCAAATCTCACCGGCTCAAGGTTGACTCAGCCTTCCATCCTTCTGAGGTCGGTAAAATGAGGACCCAGATTGTTGGGGGCAATATGCTGAACTCTGTAAACCGCTTAGAGAGGGCTGTAAAGCACTATGAAGCGGTATATAAGTCTAAGTGCTATTGCTATTGCTATGAAAGCCAAAAGGGGGGATGCAGGACCAAGTTAGTCTTTTTCAACCCAACCCACCTCACAGTGTTGTTGTTGTTGTTGTTGTTGTTGTTGTTGTTGTTGTTGTTGTTGTTGTTGTTAGGAAAATAAGGCGTATTAGGTATGTTCACTGCCTTGAGTTATTGATAAAAATGATAAAGGCAGGATGAAAATAAATGAAAAACAGAGAGAAGGTACTTTGCCACCTTGAGTTATTTATAAAAAAAAAATAAGAAAGGTAGGGTAAAAAAGAAATAAAACCCACAGCAGAGGTGTTTCAACACAGGTTCTTGTTTATTAATACACACTGTAAGCACGGCACGGTTTTTGCTTTCAGGCATGCTTTTACAGCGTGCATCATACATACAGTCTGGGAAAGAATCACTTTGAGTCCAGTTTGAGCTGTTGCGTGACTGCCATGCTGAAATTTTCTCAGCCACATGCAAGGACTTGGAGGGTGACGAGAAAGAGGCTGTGATCATCAAATGGCCAACTTCGCAACCAGCAAGTCAAGACAAGGATTTCCTCATTCTAAGACTTGATGCTTTCTGCTTGGAACACCGCCAAAGATCTTGATCCTAAGACGGGTCCCACACAAAACAGGAATTGCTGAAGACTCAGACAATTCCTGAAATGTCCAAATGCAATTCTGAAGTCATTAGGGCAGGAGCAGATGCTCCATTCCTTGCAGACGGTTGGGACACCCACTCCCATTGTCCTCAGCTAACATAGCCAACAGCAAGAGACTTTTAGTTCAAAGGACGCTGAACTAGGATCTTGATATTTGAGAAGGGATTATTTCTTTTTTGCTGTTTTGCAATCTTAATTAAAGTTCTATCTTCCCAAATTGCCTTAGAAAGAAGGAAATAATTTATGAACACCGGAGGAAAAAATGATATTCCCAAGTTTTCTACCTTTGGGGAAAGTTCCTACACAGAACGGTCAGAGCCTACGAGACCTAAAAACCTTCAACATGTTGGCAAACCGTCTAGCCTAGAGCATGTTTCATGACATACATTTTTTAGCTCATATATGAAACTATATATTTTCAGATGGTCCCATCTGAAGGCAAAATGCGCCTCGAAAACTTGAGAGGTTTTAAGGCAGGGATCTTCAAACTTGGCAACTTTAAGACTTGTGGACTTCAACTCTCAGAATTCCCCAGCCGGCTAGCTGTGGAATTCTGGGAGTTGAAGTCCACAAGTCTTAAAGTTGCTAAGTTTGGACACCCTGTTTTAAGGCATTCTTGTATTTCATATGGGGTCATGCTCCCCCCTTTTTTTTACACTGTAGGAAAAGTGATGGGACTACAGGGAAGACGCCCATCAGAAAGACTTGCTCTCCAGAACTGATCTCATTGAGGGATCTCTGATCACACTGTTTGAAAACTATGAAAGAGATACATCAATGGTGTAGTTTTCAGGTCCCTATTTAATAGCTAATGCTTCGGTGAAGGCCATCCTATAGTTTTGCTATATGGGTTAGCACCATAGGCAAACTTGGCATTGGATCAGACCACTATCCATCAAGAGAAGACATCTACAGCAGAGATGTCAAACTCAAGGCCTGCTGGCCAGATCCGGCCCGCGGGGTGCTTAGATCTGGCCCGCAGGGTTGCCCTGGAAACAGCAAAGGACCAGCCCGCAGTGCCAGTGAAAACGGAGCTCAGGAGAGCTGCGCATGGCCCTCCCGGGCTCTGTTTTCGCTTGCAGAGGGTTGCAAGAGGCCATCCTAGCCAAAAACGGAGCTTGCGAGCGCTGTGCGTGGCCTCCCGAGCTCCGTTTTCACTGGCAGAGTGCTCGGGCCGCCACAGGTGCCCCCGAGTGACATCAAGCTGGTCACACCACCCTGCCATCCCCCCCACCCCGAGGTCAAACACAACCCTGATGCGGCCCTCAATGAAATCAAGTTTTGACACTCCTGATCTAGAATCTTCCTTGCTCAGCAGTCATTCTCCACCATGATAACAGGCATCTCTGGCAGCCAAAAATCCTAGGCTGCCAAAAAACCAAACCAAGATCTTCAGCAACAACTTCAAATGTCGTCTTCCCTTAAATAGGTGCTTTGAGTATCATTGAGGGTAATGCATCTTGAATTCACACTATGCAGATTCGGAGGGAAAGGGCTATAAAATTAAAGGCATAATTAAAAAAAACGGTGGGAGGCAAATTGTTTTTATTTTATCCCTAGGTTTTTGAAAAGATTATTTCTATCCCCTTTCCCAAGTTTCCCCTTATTTAACATTGAGGATACTCGTGAATCGAAAGGGTAAATTGTCTTAAAATGCTCCATGCTTGGCAGGCATTTTTCAGGGTTGTTCACCACTCTGGATTCAAAGGTTTAAAAATTTTTTAAAAGTGCTTGGCAAGGCGAATAAGGGATCTGTCATCAGCTCCTTAAATGAGTTTGCCAAGACTTGCTGCAGCTGCAAACAGTTGTTATGCAAACTTAGGGAAAGGGGTAGCAGTTTGGGGGAGTGGCAGATGGGTACCAAAGTTGCCTTTTCCACCTCACCCCCAACGTGCTCCCACGTACTCCACAATCCTAGCCTATTCTAAGAGGGATTGGCCTTTCGTCTGTCCTGGGCCTAGAACACAACATGAATAGTTGACTGTTTTCTTGAGTCAAAACTCAAGGAGGTTATACAGGTAGTCCTCAACTTATAACAGCTCATTTAGTGACCTTTGAAGTTGAAAAAAAGTGACTTGTGACCCTTTTTCACACGACCGTTACAGCATCCCCTGTGGTCATGGGATCAAAACTTGGAAGGTTGGCCCCTGGCTCATATTTATGATGGTTGCAATGTCCCGGGGTCATGTGATCACCTTTGTTGACCTTCTGACAAGCAAAGTCAAGGGGGAAGCCAGATTCACTTTAACAACAGTGTAACTCACTTAACAACTGCAGTGATTCACTCAACAACGGTGGCAAGCAAGGTATTAAAATGGTGCAAAACTCACTTAGCAACACAAAATTTGGACTCAATTGTTGTCCTAAATTGAGGATTACCTGTACCAGGACCAGGACCAAGGGCCTACCAAAACCTGCACTTATATAAATCCGTCTAAAACTATAGTTACCGTATTTTTCGGAGTATAAAACGCACCGGAGTATAAGACGCACCTTAGTTTTTGGGGAGGAAAATAGGGGAAAAAATCTGCCTACCAGGTATTCATCTGGCTAGCATCCTTAATCTGGTCAGCTTCAGCACATTATTTTATCCTCTGGTTAGGACTTAAAAAAACCTTCTTCTGAGAGAGTAACAATGAAAGAGCATGCAAGCCAGTAAGAGCTGGGAAGATCGTTAGCACCGGGTTAGGGCTAGAAAAAAACTTATTCGGAGCAAGTAGAGCAATGAAAAAAAAATCTGCAAAAACTTAGGGCTGGAAAAACATTCTTTGGAGAGAGTAACAATGAAAAAGCCTGCAAGGTAAGAGCTGAGAAGATCTGTTAGCACCTAGTTAGGGCTGGAAAAAAAGCTACATTCGAAGTATAAGACGCACCCAAATTTTCAGCCACTTTTAGGGAGGAAAAAGGTGTGTCTTATACTCCGAAAAATACGGTAAATAGAGTAAATAGGCTTACTCTCCTGTCAAGGACTTATCATATCAACAAATTGCAATCTGCTAATATTTTTAAACCTTTGCAGACTCGGGGGATGCTGGGCTTCCATTCTCCACGCCAGCTTAACGTATTCTAAAGAAATTCCCTGTTTGGCTGTCCCCAGATGTGCCTCACAGTAATAATAATTCTAGTGATACGCTTGTATTCAGAATCTTTACTGGGACCGCTCTTCCGATTTTATGGTTTTAAAAGAAACATTACGTATCTCCATCACTTTTTTCCGCGGTTGAGTTACGTTGACGTTTAGAAGCGTTTTGGCACATAACAAAGTCGTTCTGCTCCTATTTGAGAATGGGCGAAGGATCAGCACACACAAAATGAACTCTCAAATTTGTAGGGTAGCACCTGATTTGCATGCCATTAGGAGAAAAATTGAGGAGATGGCTGTTGAAAATGCTGGAGAACAGCTGCCAGCCAGGGAGGTGACATAACATGTCCATCTGTTAGAACATTCCTCCAGATGGTTAAAAAAAACTTCCCTGCAATGTTTTTTTCCCCCTCCCTTTTTTTTCATAAAAGTTGGCCCGTGTTCACCCATCACCTGATTAGCCTCATCAAATAAAATGGCATGACCCAATTACACAAGACCTCTGTATTACATTTCCGGCACTGGGAAGAAGAAAAAAAACAAGATTGAAACAAAATTATTTGCTTCTCTCTAGCTTTGCTGTATAAAATTAAATAGATTCATTTTAGGTAAGTTAATCATGAACGATCGCGCTCTCTTAAATTGGGACACAGCCCAGATTTCTTTGATTTGAGAATAAGCCCCCTTTGAACTAAACTTCAGTTTTGAATAAATATTACACAATTGCACTAGGAATAAACTTCCTGAATGGGGTTGAGGACTGTCTGGCGGAGAATTTCCATCATCCAGGAATTATAGCACAATCAAATCATTCAATATCTTGAGCCATTTGATTGGGGTACAGTAATCCCTCGTTTTTCGCGGGGGTTACGTTCCAAAAAGAACCCGTGATAGGCGAAATCCGTGAAGTAGGAACCTTTATTTTTTTTAACCCCTCCTACCCGGCTTCTGTGTTTTCGGCGCCCAAAAAAAGCCTGAGAAATCCTCCAACCTCTCCCTCTCTTGACGTCTGCTGTGGCTGCTTGGCACTGATCTCCTGAGCGAGCTTGTAGGCCGTTCCCTCGTCGATTTGGCTCGAACGGCCATTTTCCCTCAGGGAAAGCTGGCAGCGCAGCCCGCCCTACAGCTGATGAGCGGCAGTCCTTCTGCGCACGCGCAGAGCTCATCGGACCGCTTTACTCGCCTGCCGCTGCCAGACTGAAGCAGGAGACCACCACGCAGGCGCAGAACTCATCGGAGAGGTTTGCAAGTCCCGGAGCCGCGCGCTTTGTCGCTGACTGCCTGGCCGCCCACGCAAATCCGTGAAGCAGCGAGACCGTGAAAGGTCCTGAACCGCGATATAGCGAGGGATTACTGTACACTTCACAGACCTCTGTTAAGGGGGGAAAAGTAATTTCCATGTTTTTGCACCTTTATTATTGTAGTTGTAGCAGTAGCTTTTTGTAACAGTACTACAACAAAAGTTGTAGTTAGCTTTTTACCTGCTTGTCACATAGTCTGTTTGTTTTTAGGTAGCAGAACATTCTCTTGTCACTTTGGCTATGAAATGGAGAAACGTTTTCCTGATTGAAATAAATTGATGACAATCTCCCCTAACAATCCAGCCTCAAATGACATTAGGGTTTCTTAGCGTACAGAGAAAGCCGGGAAGAGTTAAGGGCAGCCTCTAAATACCGACAGCATTTCCTGGAGCAAGTGACAGCTTAACAGTTGGCAAAAAATCGCAATAGGCAGGGCGATGCGGGGAAGGGGAAAATAAACAGCCAGCAGAGAAATAGCCAGGTCCTTATAATTCATGCCAGCAGCATTTGCGGCACAGTACTGCTACAGCACACAGCAAACACTACACAGTTGGCCTCAAGTTCAAAAGGTTGTGCCAAGAATAATAATAATAATTTTAAAAAACACACCCAGGGTCCTGAAGTTTCCCCACCACCTCCACGGAGATGCTTCTTCACCTGAAGGCCTGACTTTATTGGTTCTTATATACTTGAAATCTGGGAGGCTGGGATTCTGGGAATATGCCAGTAATTTAACACGGGGTGAAAGGAGTCAGCCTCATGGAACAATCATCAAGCTCTGTTGTGGACCTTGTCTGTGGAATTCCTTCTGTGAACAGGTTCAACCTTCTTCCATCAGATTTGATTTGCCCACACAACCACAACTGCACATTTTTTTGCTTTGGAATCACTTAGATTTCAGGAGCTTTGGAGCATCCAGTTTTGGTCGCCACACTATAAAAAAAGATGTTGAGACTCTAGAAAGAGTGCAGAGAAGAGCAACAAAGATGATTAGGGAGCTGGAGGCTAAAACATAGGAAGAATGGTTGCAGGAACTGGGCATGGCTACTCTAGTGAAGAGAAGGACCAGGGGAGACACGATAGCAGTCTTCCAATATCTGAGGGGCTGCCACAGAGAGGAGGAAGGGGGTCAGGCTATTATCCAAAGCACCCAAAGGCCAGACAAGGAATAATGGATGGAAACTGATCAAGGAGAGATTCAACCTGGAAATAAGGAGACATTTCCTGACAGTGAGAACAATCAACCAATGGAACAGAAGTTGTGGGAGCTTCATCACTGGAGGCTTTCAAGAAGGGATTGGACTGCTGTTTGTCAGAAATGGTGTAGGGTCTCCTGCTTGGGTGGGGGTTTGGACTACATGACCTCCAAGGTCCCTGCCAACTCTGGTAATCCTCCTGCTCATCATCCCTGCTCTACAGCAATGCAACCGACGTTCTCCTGCAGATAGCTTGAACTGCAGGGAAATGCAATCATTAATTGCAGGCAAGCTATCAGTGAAAACCTTTCCACCATAATCCGTCGGTTTAGAGTCAACACCTCCCAAGCTTACTTAGGGATGCAGTCTGGAAACCAACCAAAAATTGTGAAGAACATGTTTGCAGGCAGATATCTAGGAATCTTGAATGTTGCCCGCCAGTCACGTATGTCAGCTCACGTGATGCTTGATAAAGCCGCACACACACACACCCTCGGTGTGCTGCTTGCTGGACTGCCAAAACAGAATAGGAATGGTTGGAGTTTTGTGCTTTTGGAATATCAGTTTGCATGATCTTGGGCTGTATTTGGCTTGATAGATTTGGAGGGTGGCTTTGTTGGAGGCTGCAAAGACCTAGCCAAAAATAATAATAAAAATTCTGCCTCTTGTGACCCTCTTTATTTCTCTTTGGGTTCTCAGTAGATGACCTTCTCAAGGTAACAAGAGTACCGTATTTTTCGGAGTATAAGACGCACCGGAGTATAAACCTTAGTTTTGGGGAGGAAAACAGGGGAAAACAATCTGCCTACCAGGTATTCATCTGGCTAGCATCCTTAGTCTGGTCAGCTTCAGCACATTATTTTATCCCCTGGTTAGGACTTAAAAAAACCTTCTTCTGAGAGAGTAACAATGAAAGAGCCTGCAAGCCAGTAAGAGCTGGGAAGATCGTTAGCACCTGGTTAGGGCTAGAAAAAAACTTATTCGGAGCAAGTAGAGCAATGAAAAAAAATTCTGCAAAGACTTAGGGCTGGAAAAACATTCTTTGGAGAGAGTAACAATGAAAAAGCCTGCAAGGTAAGAGCTGGGAAGATCTGTTAGCACCTAGTTAGGGCTGGAAAAAAAAAGCTACATTCGAAGTATAGGATGCACCCAAATTTTCAGCCACTTTTAGGGAGGAAAAAGGAGCGTCTTATACTCCGAAAAATACGGTATCTTATGAAAGTTGGCTCTGTGTGTGTGTGTGTGTGTGTGTGTGTGTGTGTGTGTGTGTGTTTTCCCTTCAAGTCACCTCTGGAATGGGAAAGGCCTTTTAAATGTTGAAGCTGGCTTTCTTCCAGGCCTCAGGCTTCTAACCTGCTGCTGCTACGAAATGAATTCCCTTTAAGATCTCAAGCCACATCTTAACCGACCAGTTAAAGAAGGAGGGCCCGGAATTTCTAGATGTTCAAGTTAGACAGCCTTCTCAAAGTTCCCCGCGCAGAAAGAAAGGATGCTATCTGCAGCTTTGCCCTGATAAAGGAAAACAATCACTCAGACAACCCAAGAAAACCCATAGAAACAAAAACTCCCTATGATGGGAGGCCAAGCCTTGAGCGTAAGGAGGGTGGCTGGCAGATGTGAGGAGCAGCTGTCAAGAGCAGGTCTAGCCTGCCCCAGGAAGCCGGTTCCCGGTGATGGACTGAAGGCATGGGCACGTCGAGACTGCACGGAGCTGGGGAGTGGCTGCAAATGAATCTGTCTTCTCCTTTCAGGCCAAGAGAAGTTCCTTTGGGAGGATGCCCCAACCTGCTTGCCAGGGTTACGAGCTCGAAGCCGTAAGCTCGGCTCACTGAATGGCGCATTAGGTCTCCATTCAAAGAGGTTAAAATGGTGCAGCTATCATTGTCCTTGGGCGTCCCAATGTTGACAGCGCCTCCTGGCTGCTGGGCTCAAAATCAGAGGGGGCGATTCTCATCATTTCCCTACCGGTTCGCCCAGCGCGCACGTGAGCTCGCTTCGATTACGTGTGCGCCTTCCGCGCATGCACACGGCCTTTGCTTGCTCGCGCGGCTTGCATGCATGCGTGCGGCTTGAAAATGTGGCTAAATAGGATGGCATAGTGCCGGGGGGGGGGGCTACTACCAGTTCGCCCGAACCGGCTGAATACTACCTCCGCTCAAAATTTGAAGTTGGGTGCAAAGAGGGGATAATCTTTCAGTCTGAGATCTCTTCATCGCGGGGAAAAAGAAGGAAACTGAAGGGAAGGAGACAAGGCTATGTAAGGTAGACAGACAGGTAGTCCTCGACTTATGACTATGAGTGAGCCCAGAATTGTGGTCATTAAGTTGTTGCTGTTGTTTTAAGCAAGGCACCCATGAAATCCTGGCTCTCCCCATTGCAGTCGTTATGCGGAGCAGGGGTGCCTCAGGGAGTGGGGTTGCTGAACAAATGGTCGTTAAATCAAGGACTACCTTGTATTATGCTTGTGGCTTATTTCAGGTATGATGCTAAGCCGGTTGTTCTTCCCTAAGCCATTATTGGAGTGAGTCATCGTTCCTAGGTACATCAACCATGGGGTTGCAAACTGCAACAGCTAGGTTCACACAACCCGTGAAATCACAAATCGCATTCCAGTTGCATGGGAGCTGCGAAATTAAGGTAGGAAAGCTGGAACTATCAGCTTATGAGGCCTCCTGCATTGTGGGAAAGAAAAACGAATCGCAACAGCAGGAGGAGGGGTGGAGAAGCATCCAACTGCAAGTGATTTGTCTTTCCACCTTACTCTCCTGCCTGCCCCGTGGAGGTGGCTCCAGCTTGCTTTCTTCCCCGTCTTCAGAACCCGCAACCCAGAATGAGATGCGGGTATGAGCTTCGCCAGCCCAGATCTGTAACCGGTTATCATGGAAAACAGGGAAGCCAAGTTGGGTATGTTTGCATAGCAACATCGCCCATCAGCATTCCAGTTTCTAGCACACCTGTTTGAACCTGTTGTTCCCTCGCCCCTTCTTCTTCTTCTTCAGTCAAAATAAATAAAGGACATAAAAAGGTGTCACACCCTGTGGAAATGAGAGAGAGAGAGAGAGAGAGAGAGAGAGGGAGAGGGAGAGGGAGAGAGAGGGGGGGAGAGGGAGAGGGAGAGGGAGGGGGAGGGGGAGGGGGAGAGAGAGAGAGAGGGAGGGAGGGAGGGAGGGAGGGAGAGAAATAGAAAGAAAGAAAAAGAAAGAAGGAGGGAGGGAGGGAGGGAGAGGGGGAGGGAGGGAGAGAGAGAGAAATAGAAAGAAAGAAAAAGAAAAAAGAAAAAGAAAGAAAGAGGGAGGGAGGGAGGGAGAGAGAGGGGGGGAGAGGGAGAGGGAGAGGAAGGGAGGGGGAGAGAGGGAGGGAGGGAGGGAGAGAAAGAAAAAGAAAGAAAAAGAAAAAGAAAAAGAAAGAGGGAGGGAGGGAGGGAGGGAGAGAGAGAGAGAGAGAGGGAGAGAGAGAGGGAGAGAAAGAAAGAGAAAGAAAGAAAGAAAGAAAGAAAGAAAGAAAGAAAGAAAGAAAGAAAGAAAGAAAGAAAGAAAGAAAGAAAGAAACTCTATGTAAGAACCCATTCTTTGTTTTCCTTCTCTAGCCTACATGTCCATCCCAAGTTTCTTTAAGCTTGTTCTACCCCAGAGGTCTTCAAACTTGGCAACTTTAAGACTTGTGACTTCAACTCTCAGAATTCTCCAGCCAGCATAGCTGGCTCGAGAATTCTGGGAGTTGAAGTCCACAAGTCTTAAAGTTGCCAAGTTTGGGGACCCCTGTTCTACCCACTAAGCCTAGTTGAGGTGGTCTTTGTGCCAGCTGAGCTTTTAACCCAAGACCCTTCGTTAAGGTGGTGGGGAGACTTCTTCAAACCTTCAACGTAACTTCTTAAAAAAAGTAAATCATGCTACGGATGAAGAGAACCCGTGGGGGGGAAAAATACTGTACATTGTGTGGAGAAACGGGCCAAAAGGAGCAAGTTGCAAGATGGAGAAGCACTTCTAGTTAGCATATTTTGTTTAGGAAACTGCGTGTTCCTCAGACTGGCCAGACTCCCTGCTGTGCGGGCAAAGTGAAATGTCCGTTTGAGCTTGGGTTGGGAAACCGAAGAGAACAGGATAGAGAAGAGACCTCCAAAAAATTGAGGGCTGTCCTTAGTAAACCTGGAAATGCAGGTCCTTCAACGTTGACCTGCTTGCATGCTCTCTCTCTCTCTCATTCTCACTTCCCAAGTCCAAAATCTTATTTACAATGGCAAGGAGACATGCAAGAAGAGAGGGGGAGAGAAAGGAGGCAAGGACAGCAAAATGGGGGACTTCTCCAACATCCCCTTCACCCAAGGTGGACCCCGTTCTCAGATAGTCACACGTACACTGAAGGGCCGTGGGGCTCACCAAGAACTCTCATAGTGGTGTTTGTTCCATCTCCCTCCCCACCCTTCCTTCTCTCTAGCGCCCCACGCTGATGTTACACGTCTTGCAGCTCGGATCCTTTTTGGCATCGGCCGTCGAGAGGCTCATGAGCTGATGGCCACTGATCTCTCCCAGGACTCCTAGACTGAGGTCGACGGGCTCCGTATAAATTATCTCCAGGATGACATCCTGGGCATGGCGGTAGATGAGCTCGCCGTCCTCCACGCTGCAGGTCAGGAACTTGTTGCAGGAAATGTCCAACTGGGGCAGTCGCTCCCGACAAAAGTGGTCCCCAGCGGAACCTTTGGGTGCCAGCACCAGAATGACGTAATGGTAGGCAGTGTACATACAGTAGAAATCCGCAAAGTAGAGGTTGGTGTTGGGACCGAAAAGGCGCTGTACGGGCACCTGGAAACGATAGCGGCCGTAAGGGGAGTCTTGAGGAGGCTGGCCATTGTTGAACTCAGTATTACAGCTGAAAAAGATGCCGTGGAGCATGCCACTGGTGGGCGAACCATGGCTTCCACTGTTGTCCTTCAAGTACGGCTTCATGACGTCTCCACAGTGCATTCTGGCCAGAAGGGAGACACGGATAGTTAGGAAAGGGATGAGGTTAGGAGTCAGGCCAACCTTACATTTGGGAGGAAACCAGGCAGGCATTATTGAAATTTGAAATTGAATTTGATTGAAATTTTAGGCCTGGATAACCTTGAACTACGCCGTCTACGTTCCGACCTAAGCTTAGTACACAAGATCATCTACCTTAACGTCCTACCTGTTAACGACTACTTTAATTTCAACCGCCATAACACTAGGGCTATCAATAGATACAGACTAAATGTAATCCCGCTCTAATCTTGATTGCAGAAAATACGACTTCTGCAATAGAGTAGTAAATGTCTGGAACACTTTACCTGATCCTGTTGTTAGTTTCTCTAACCCCCGTACCTTTTACCTTAAACTGTCTACCGTGGACCTTACACGTTTCTTAAGAGGTCCCTAAGGGGGCGTGCATAAGCGCACCAGTGTGCCTACCGTCCCTGTCCTACTGTACCCGTTTGTATGTACTCATTTTATGTGTTTATGGCTATGTTTTGCTTCTTTATAGCATTTATTTGTGCCATTTTTTTCATGTGTCCTGTTTCCTTGCACTTGTTGACAAATAAAATAAATAAATAAATTATGATACGGTGATAGGCCTTCATAGCTACACATCCATCAAGACCTTCCATTTTCAGGAAGTGAATACTAGAGAATCTTAATTAAACAGGAGCTAAGAGCAGGCTAGGTGGCTTATGGCCTCAGATATCCTCCATTTTCCTAGCTCGGGGAGGAGAAATCGGAGTTAGCATGGTAATTAAAGAATTAAGGTTTCAATTTAGAAGACCTACATCTAAACCCTATCTCAGCTACGTAGTTTGCTAGATGACTCTCAGCCAGGCATGATGTCATAGCTTACCTTTGCTGCAAGGATAAACAGGAAGCAAAAGCATTTTGAATCTACCTTAAACACTACTAAGACTCTCCTATCTGGAACCTTTAACTGGGCAACTGGAGCGAGCTGTGGTGGGTGTCCCCCGATACACCCACGTAACACCCATTCTCTGCCAGCTGCATTGGTTGCCCATTGGTCTCCGGGTGCAATTCAAGGTGTTGATTATCATCTTTAAAGCCCTACATGGCTCAGGACCAGGTTATCTCCGGGACCGCATCCTACCTCATACATCCCTACGACCAATTAGGTCCCACAGAGTCAGTCTCTTCCAGGTCCCTTCAGCCAAACAATGTCGGTTGGCGGGACTAAGGGGGAGAACCTTCTCTGTGGGGGCTCTGGTTCTCTGGAACCAACTACCGCCAGAGATCCGATCTATCCCCACCTTGCTGGCCTTCCAGAAAGCTATTAAGACATGGCTCTTCCTGCAGGCGGGGTGATGTGACCAATGAACACCTTAGGTCTCCCCCAGGTATGAATGTGTTGTTTGGTTTTTTAAAATCTTTTAATAAATGAAATGTTTTTATTTTTTGCTACTGTTTTGTATTGTTCTTGTGCTCTGTTGTGCGCCGCCCTGAGTCCCTAGGGCAGGGGTAGGCAAAGTTGGCTCTTCTATGACTCGTGGACTTCAACTCCCAGAATTCCTGAGCTAGCATGATTGGCTCAGAAAGTCTGGGAGTTGAAGTCCACGAGTCATAGAAGAGCCAACTTTGCCTACCCCTGCCCTAGGGAGTAGGGCAGCATATAAGAACAGCAAAATAAAATAAATAAATAAATAAATAAATAAAATACTGTAAGGCAAAACGTTTTGAACCAAGGTACCTGAAATGGACTAAATTACAAAATGCATCCAAAATCGGCAAATTTTATAAAACATTTTATAACATAAAAGCATAAACATTTTACAACACAATACAAAATGTCACAAAGCATTGCCTGCGGTCAGCTGCTGATGTTTGACTGTGCTATAGAGTTGAACACGGGCTACTTTCAAGGTAGATTCGTCTCTGAATATCTCCCTGAAATATTAAGAACTTTTAAAGTCCATTAGAAATTCTGACACCGTTGAAAGCATGGAGGGATTTGGTAAGGCAATATCCCTGAAACAATGACCAAAGCGGGCAAGAATTGTCTAGTCATGACTTAAGTCTTGGAAGAAGCAGGGGCGGGTTCCTAATTTTTTTACTACCACTCTGTGGGCGTGGCTTATTTTGTGGGTGTGGCTTGCCAGCCATGTGACCAGGTGGGCGTGGGCCTCGGGAACTTGGCAGCAGCCGGAGAAGTGAGGGGGCATTGCCCACCCGCAACGCAGCCCCCCACAGCGGGAGCAGCAAGATCGCAGCAGCGGTTCTTCTAGGAGGCTCCGTCCGGCCTGAATGCTTCTCCCCATTCGATGATCCTAGGCTCCTGCCGCCCATTCCCCCTCCCCTCAGCAGCTCAAGAAGCCTCGAACGTGCGAAAATGCCTGGGATCATCACCGCACGTTTGTGGCTTCTCGGACTGCTGAAGGGAGGGGAATGGAGATAGCTCCTGCCACCCGTTCTTTCAGCATCTCATGCACTCCCTCAGCCATCCTCCCCTGCTTGGACTCCCTGTGGGGTAGGAAGGCAGCGCATGCACAGTGCAGGAAGCTCAGCTTCTGGGCATGCACAGAAGAAAATGTTAAAAAGAATTAACCGACCGCACCGGTACTGTGACGTCACCAGCGGGCCGCTACCGGTGCTATAGAGTGGACTGCACCGGTAGGAACCCACCACTGGGAAGAAGGATAAACTAAGATCACATTGTGTAGAGATTATGAGAGGTCATGTTAGGTGCTGGTTCTGAATTTTAGGCTAGGAGCAGAAAAGAATGAGTACAATCTCTGAACTTCAAAAGAACATCTGCAGGAAGCTCTTGTGAAGTAACAGAAGCAGAGGTGGGATTCAGCTGGCTCTGACCGGTTCTGGCGAACTGGTAGTGGAAATTTTGAGTAGTTCAGAGAACCGGCAAATACCACCTCTGGCTGGCTTCTCCCCCATCTATTCGCTGCTCCCCGAGTCCCAGCTGATCGGCTGGGTCTTCTTTTGTTTATTTATTTATTTATTTATTTATTAGTGAGATTTATATACCGCCACATAGTGCAAGCACTCTCTAAGCGGTTTACACCAGTAAGCAATGTATATATTTACATTGCCCCCGACAATCTGGGTCCTTGTTGCCCTGCACAGGAGAACGGAGCCATGACATCAGGTCAGAAGAATCTAATCTGCGCTGGTGTTCTCAACCTTGGCATCTTTCAGATGTGTGGACTTCAATTCCCAGAATTCCCCAGTCATTCCCCATGGCTGGGGAATTCTGGGAGTTGAAGTCCGCTCATTTGAAAGCGACCAAACACTAGATTTTGGACTACAGAAATGGCAACTGAGAGCATCTAGGCCAAACCTAGCTCTTGTAATGAAGTAACTTCTCTTCATCTCCACCTCCCAGCCATGTTGTCATCATAACTATCATGACGCAGGCGTCTCCAACTTTGGCAACTTTATGACTTGTGGACTGCAACTCCCAGAGTTCCTCTGCCAGCAAAGCTGGCAGAGGAATTCTGGGAGTTGAAGTCCACAAGTCTTAAAGTTGTCAAGGTTGGAGACCCCTGATCAAGGAGGGAAATAATTTGGATGAAGAAGACGAGATTGGCAAACATGGGTGGTAATTGTTATTGTCATTGTCATCCCCCTCACCCACACCTGGGTTCTCCTATGCCTTCACGGATTTGGGGGGCTTTGCAAACGCTTACCTGACATACTGGAAATACTCTTTCGTGTGATTCCGATAGAAAACCGTGAACCGCAGCATCCTCCCTGAGATGAGCTCAGCTTTCTCTTGCAGCTGGGCCAGATGTTCTTTAGCATAGTCTGCAAGAAACAAACATTCAGAGGTTCAGATATTTTAAAGCAGGTTTGTCATGCGACACCTCTCCGTGGCAAATCTCCCCCCCTCCTCCCCTTCCACATTGTCGCCTTCTCCTCGCTTCTTTTTGCCTCCAGCGGGTTTCTCCTGCCTATCACTTCTCCCTGCTGGGGTGGCACACCCTTTCCCTCCCACGCAGCCAGGCTTGCTGCATGGCAAAATCTGGATTTACCACTTTTCAGCACCCCTCAGCCTGTTCCAATTCCCATCGGCTGGGGCCTTGTCTCCCAGCCAGCTCATAGGTTTTTCTCTCCTCAATTGCTTGACTTTGAAAACTTCCAAGAGTTTGGGTAGGTGGCTTGCTTTTGCGTGCAATAAGGGCATTCCAAAGTCGATTGCGCAAGTCCTTAAAAGGCAGAGCTCCAAGTTGGCAGATAAATGGAGAGAAATTGCTCTCTGTCCCAGGGAATGAATGAAGAGATTGGACAGCCATTCGTCTAGATCAGTGGTTCCCAACCTGTGGTACGTGTACCACTAGTGGGACGCGAGGGCCTTCCAGGTGGTACGCGAACACTTTCGGGGTCATGAATGATTTTTAGTTAGTTATTTTTTACTTCACAAAAAATGTTTACTGCCTAACACAAGATAATCTGGCAACGATTTGCAACTGTTGCCACACGCCACCCACCTGGTCCCAGCGGCCCGAGAATCCAGTTGCTGGATGCGTGGGGCCAAAAAAGGAACGGTGACTGTTCTGAACTCTCAGCAGTCGCGCAGTAGAACCCTCGCAAGAAGGTGCGCGTCGTAGCGAGCTCTCGAGCTAAGGTTAATCTCACTCTGTTATTGTTAGCACTATGTTCTCTTGACTCAAGTTACCCTTTGATATTCATTACTGCATCTCAGTGTGTATGTTACTATTTTTATTATTATTTTGTATACTTATTTTGTATACTTATGCCCTCGCATTGAGTTGTTGTTTTCGTAGTTGGTTTGCGTGTTCTACTTGTACAATTATGGAAATAAAGTGATATCTGATCGAATTTAGTTTCTCTGGAACCAGGTGGTACGCGGCGACTGTACGGGACCTCCAAGTGGTACTGGATCACAAAAAGGTTGGGAACCACTGGTCTAGATTCTAGGGTGACTCTCCTTTTTCTGTAATCTGTTCTGTCTAATCATCAAAACCGTAACTTCATTTCCCCCCCCCCTATTTTGTGCACAAAGTCCACAAGAGCTTTCCAACTAGCAATAAAGTCAGATATTATCTTTTGTCTGATCAAAGAAGTCAATTGAGCCATCCCAACAAGTTCCATCATCTTCACTAACTATCCCTCCATTGTGGTTACTGCTGAATCTTTCAATCTTTGGGCATACATTAATCCTGTTGCAGTTATATTAAAAAAAAACAAAGTTCCATGACTCCCCCCCCCCACTCTTTGTCCCCCAGTCCCACAAAAAAAATTTGATTTCATTTTTAAAATCCTCCAAATTGGTATGCGTATTTGAATCCAGACTCTTCCAATTTTCTTAGACATCCCGCCAAATGATAAAATGTCCCTTTGTGTTGCACATTTCCAACATCAATTGGAAGTACCTCTACCTGTCATTCTTCTCTCAGGGTTTTACAGAATAGAGAATAACAGAGTTGGAAGGGACCTTGGAGATCTTCTAGTCCAACCCCCTGCTTAGGCAGGAAACCCTACACTACTTCAGACAAATGGTTGTCCAACATCTTCTTAAAAACTTCCAGTTTTGGAGCATTCATAACTTCTGGAGGCAAGTTGTTCCACGGATTAATTGTTCTAACTGTCAGGAAATTTCTCTTTAGTTCCAAGTTGCTTCTCTCCTTGATTAGTTTCCACCCATTGCTTCTTGTTCTACCCTCAGGTGCTTTGGAGAATAGTTTGACTCCCTCTTCTTTGTGGCAACCCCTGAGATATTTGAACACTGCTATCATGTCTCCCCTAGTCCTTCTTTTCATTAGACTAGACATACCCAGTTCCTGCAACCGTTCTTCATATGTTTTAGCCTCCAGTCCCCTAATCATCTTTGTTGCTCTTCTCTGCACTCTTTCCAGAGTCTCAACATCCTTTTTGCATCGTGGCGACCAAAACTGAATGCAGTAGTCCAAACAGTGGTGGCATTCAGCCGGTTCTATCCGGATCGGGCGAACTGGTAGCGCTGACTGCGGGTGGCCCAGCCCACCCGCCCGGACGTAAGCATGTTGCATTTTTGACGCTCAGCGCATGCGCAGAAGCCTTTGCGCATGCGCAGATGAGGCACGTGCGAGCGATGCACACGCGCGTTCACATTTGCGAACCGGTAGGGAAGGTAAGTGACTACCACCCCACTTACTTAAGCAGGAGACCCCAAAACATTCTAGACCAGCGGTTCCCAACCTTCCTAATGCCGTGCCCCACACCCCGCCCCCGCGCCCTCACCGCGACCCACCCCGCCGCCACCATTTGGGTTCTTTTACCCTCTGCGCATGCACAGAATGCTTTGCGCATGCGCAGAGGGTAGAAGAACCCAAATGGCGGCGGCGCGGTGGGGCGCGGTGGGGGGGCGGGGGCGGGGCGCGGGTTGTGGGGCACGATATGGCCAGGCTTGTGGCAGTGGGGGGGAGCTGAGGATGCCGGGACGACCCCTGGGAAATGGTCATTTGACCCCCAAAGGGGTCGCAACCCCCAGGTTGAGAACCGCTGCTCAAGATGCAATACAAGGTCACCTTATACGTGTAATGTTAGTCCACTGAATTAAACATGAATTCTTTTAAAATACTGAATTATTAAGTTCTCTACAAGAATCTGACCAACTGGTGGTTAAAGGAAATGAGCGGGAAATAAGAATAGAAAGGAAAGGACTTAGATCTCTTGTGGGCCCGGAGGAACTCGTGACTTATGATGCGTTTGACTCCTCCCTCGTATTCAGTCTGGTCATCTTCTACAGTATGGGACTGCTGATGGTTTCATCAGAACACCTTACAGTCAGTGGTGGGTTGCTGCCGGTTCGGACCGGTTCTATAGAACTGGTAGCGGAAATTTCCCGCCGCTCACCGAACCGGCAGCGATGACCGGCGGTCCATGCTCCCGAACCGGTCCTCCGGTCACCGCGGATTGCCAAAAAACCCTCTGCGCATGTGCAAAGGCTTCGGCACATGCGCAGAGGGTCATTTCCAAGAAGGGACGCGTACACCCACGAAGCAAGTGCACGCGCGCCCAAAACGTGCACTTCCGTCGCGATGCAAACCAGCAGGGAAGGTAAGTAGAACCCACTCCTGCTTACAGTGGCTTGATTGTGTTGGTTGGGTAGAATGATTTTGCCACCCAATGTGATGCACAAAATCTACCAGGTAGGCATGGAAATCTCCTTTTGCATTGGTCCTTTCTCTTGCCCACTCACCTCCTGTGCAGAATTCGACAGTCTCGCTCCATCCAGAGACAAGGTATTCTCCGTCACTTTGCTTCACTGCAGTCTGCACTGCCACACTGTACTCTGTCCTGGGACTCAGAAACCAGTGGCCCCTCACTGTCATTGGCAGAGCCACTGCCTTAGCTACCAGCTTGGTAGGGACATCCTGCAGAAAGATAATAATAATGATAATGATAATGATAATGATGATAATGATGATAATGATGATAATGATGATAATGATGATAATGATGATAATGAGGAGGAGGAGGAGGAGAAGGAGAAGGAGAAGGAGAAGGATAATTATTGATGTCACCATACCAGGTGACAGCCGAATTGATGAAAAACAACAAGAAAAACTTAACTGATATCGGGATCTTAAAATCTTAAAATCGAATTACGATGACTCTGGCATAAACCAGTACAGGTGGTCCCAGTGGTAATCGGCACACTGGGTGCTGTGCCAAAAGACCTTAGCCGGCATTTGAAAACAATAAACATTGACAAAATCACGATCTGTCAGTTGCAAAAGGCCACCATACTTGGATCTGCGCGCATCATACGAAAATACATCATACAGTCCTAGACGCTTGGGAAGTGTTCGACTTGTGATATAGTGATACGAAATCCTGCATATATATCTCGTTTGCTGTGTATTACTGTTTTTTGTGTATAACAACAACAACAACAAGAAGAAGAAGAAGAAGAAGAAGAGTTGGAAGGGACCTTGGAGGTCTTCTAGTCCAACCCCCTGCTTAGGCAGGAAACCCTACACCACTTCAGACAAATGGTTATCCAACATCATCTTTAAAACTTCCAGTGTTGGAGCATTCACAACTTCTGGAGGCAAGTTGTTCCACTGATTAATTGTTCTAACTGTCAGGAAATTTCTCCTTAGTTCTAAGTTGCTTCTCTCCTTGTTTAGTTTCCACCCATTGCTTCTTGTTCTACCCCCAGGTACTTTGGAGAATAGTTTGACTCCCTCTTCTTTGTGGCAACCCCTGAGATATCGGAACGCTGCTATCATGTCTCCCCTAGTCCTTCTAGGGGAGACATGGGGTAAGAAATAAGCCTTGTCAGGAAGCCAACGATATTTGGGCCATGGACTTTGCTGGGCCAAGACTCTTAGAACATCATCAGATCGTTGACAGAGAAGGGGAAGAGGTTCTAGAGAAACCAGACCCGGATATCTGTGACAAGCCACAATGAACATCGCAAGTGTCATGATACCATCACATTGTGACCAGAGTGAAATAACTCACATCATGTACAATTGTACAATCTGACATTCAGCTGCACCCTCTTTTTCAGGGGTGAAAGATCAGGTCCACACATGAAGGTCCAATTAAACTGATTTATTGCTACTCTTGCCTAGGCACGGGAATGTTCTCAATTCACCATTAGCACCTGCTTGGAGTTAGATAAGGATCGACATAATTTAATGGAGATTGGATTTAGTTCACTTGTGGCTACATAGGGATTCTAGGCTGATCCCTCTTTTTAACTCCACCCCCGGGTTCTGCCACTCCTTCTCTTCGCTCTTTACTCCAAGCAGATGTCCTGGGAACTAGAGCACATTAAGAAGGATATTGGAATGGATGAAGTTGGAAGTAGGGTGAAATTGTGAGCAGAGCATCTCACTGTCCCAAGCATTAAAAAGGCTGTGCTGAACCTTTAGGTCTGTGAAACCAAAGGAAGCTCACACTATTTGATTTCAATTCTAGATGGTCCATAATGGATTCGTTCTATTTCCTAAGATTTGATTCTTTCCTCATCTGCTTCTCTCTCAAGGAAACCTTGAGTTGGCTAGATTTCAGAGCATTCCAAAACATGCTATTTGGAGCAGTCTTGGTTAATGCAGAACTGTGGTTATACCTGACCAGTCTCCTCGGCATCCTATAGGACAGTATCTCAAAGGTGCTTTCTTCTTCAAAAGGCAACTGGACTGTTGCTGTTTTTCTTGAGGAAGAAGAAGAAAACATGTTCTGTCCCCACTGGTATGCCCCCCAAATAAGATGCACAAGAAGGAATTGGAAACAATATTCTTTTACTGCAAATAAATTCTTAGCCAGAGTTGAGTCTTTTGAAAAGAATATCAGTCATTTACAAAGTCTCTCCAGTATTTGGCTAGAGTCTCAGAGAGCAATTAAGGAGTGTTATCTCACCTCATGGAGGTTTTGGTGGAAATCCAAACTCTCATTAATCACAGGAAAAATGTTAACTGTTGATAATCCGAGCTGCAGATACAAGAGCAAAATGCTGAAACCACAGAACGGGGTTGTTCTCTGCAACGAAGCCCCTCGTGACAGACCCTTAAATACCCTCAGGGCGTGGTCAAGCCCTGAATTACTACTCAAGAGGAAGCCTCCTCCTGATTAGCCACTCAGGTCTCTTTGAGAACCTGCGTGCTCTGGCATCCAGAAGAGCCTCCTCCTCTTCTTCTGAGTCACTAATCTCAGGAGATGCATCAGGCTCTAATTGTTCGCCAGCCTCTGACCCCACGTCCTCTTTACTCTCCGTCTCTGGTGCCAGGAACACCGGTCTTCTGTACTGCACCCTCACTATCTCCGAATCCTCGGGATCGGCTGCTAATTGCACTGGACTCGACCTGGCCACAACAAAACATTTTGCTTCTCATCCAAGAAGCTTCATCCATTCTGATGGAAGGATAGGACTGACAGTTGAGGGTTGGAGGGGGGGGGATGGAAGGATGGGATCTGATAAGATTGGGGGGGGTAATGAAAATATTGTATTTCTTTGCATTGCATCTGGTCATTAGCACTCTCTGTGAGAGCTCTTGAGGCCACTTGGGGGTTTATCTGTGCCCTCGGAGTCACCTGAATCAGGGTGCAATTGGTTATGGAACCTTCTTGGAACTACTGAATAGCAATAGCACTTAGACTTACAGGACTTACAGCCCTCTCTAAGCGGTTTAGAGAGTCAGCATCTTGCCCCCAACAATCTGGGTCCTCATTTTACCCACCTCGGAAGGATGGAAGGCTGAGTCAACCTTGAGCCTGGTGAGATTCGAACTGCCAAATTGCAGTCAGCCGGCAGCCAGCAGAAGTAGCCTGCAGTACTGCATTCTAACCACTGCGCCACCACGGCTCTGAAAGGACTGTGTTATAGAATGGAGATAGGTGGCGTCTTAGCCCTCCCTCTCTGTTGAGGGAGGGGTATTCCATTTGAACATAGATGGGTTTTTGAATCCATTATTTTTTTTGAAAAAACACACACCATCTTTTGAAGAAAAAAGCACCTTTGAGACAAACTATGACCCAGATCACTGATAATCTCCACAGACTCCAGGACATTGTTTATCAACTCTGGCAACTTTATGATGTGTGGACTTCAACTGCTGGAATTGCCGAGCCACACATCTTAAAAGTTGTGAAGATTGAGAAAACTTGCCATCGGAACTTGACAGTGTCACCTCAAATAGCGCTTTTCAACCTCTTGTGGTTTACATCCGCTCTATCACTTTGTTGAGTGACCCGGATCCCATGATAGAAACAAAAAACCCACTTTTTCCAAGGATACCTGTTTGTTAATAGGCATTCTGTGATCATTACAATTTACTATAAAATCTACAGATATAAAGTTTTATCACTTACCTTGTGCCCCCCTTCCCTGGACAACTGAAGATGCAGGTGTTAGGGTTCCGAGTAATACACCCATAACCACCTCCTTCCAGCCAATTGTGGGAATGTCCGTGGTTCTCAGGGGAAACTATTTTGTTTTGGCTACAAAACCCCAGCTATCTCTATTCCCCCCTCCCTATCCCTCAGCACCATTGTGGCAACACTGAAGCCTCCAAGATGGCCTCAGTCAGGTCAGCTTCAGAGTTGACCGGCTTGACAGATTGAGCAAAACTATGCTTATACGTTCCATCCCTTGTCCTTAGGGGTTGTGCATGTTGTGGCCCGCCCGCAGCATGTGCCGCCTGGGCCTTTGGAACCTTCAGTACCTCTTGGCAGTGCTGAGAAAGGAGGGGCTACTCCTTTCCTGAATGCAAGAGCACGCAGGGCTGCCAAGAGGCAGGATGGTTTACTCAGGAGGAAGTCTCGAGAGTAGAGCTGCAGGCTAATTGGCTACGCCCTTAGACTACTTAAGTCCTAACCACGCTGAGCCTCGTTGCCGGGAACAACGTTGATTCTAACTCTTGACTTCTGTGAATCCAGTTTGCATCTTGTTTCTCGCATTTCCTAGTTCTGGGACTTGTGCCAAGTACAGTAAGCCTTGCCAATTACCTCTTGGACTTCAGCCAGCTGTTAAGATAAGATATTAGCAGCTGGGTTTTCAGAACAGAATAACGTCTGTCGTTCTTTGGCTTTTTACGCTTCTAAGAACTTATTAGAAGACTTTGCTTTCATTAGTAAAACAAACTGTGTTTGGATGTTTGTATGTGCGTAATTATTGGTGGGCTCGACGCTGGGGCAGAACAGTGCATTAGAATGGATAATGCGTTATCTTACAAAGAAACTCATCCTCCGTTATAAATCTCGGGCTCTTGCATATATTCATGCAATCGCAATCGATTAAAGAGCACTTGGAAACTGGTTGAAGAGAATGTCCGGAAAAGCATCTCTTCTTATTAATTCAGATGTCGTTTTGAGGAACGTTCAGCTAAATGGCAAAGAACTTGGTGGCTCCAAGAGAAATGGATACAATTAAATGGAAAAGTCTGACTCTGGAACCAGTTGGCATTGCATTCTATGGGCCAGGATGAAAAAGAGCCGAGGTGGCGCAGTGGTTAGAGTGCAGCACTGCAGGCTACTTCAGCTGACTGCTAGTTCAGCAATTCAGCTGTTCAAATCTCACCGGCTCAAGGTTGACTCAGCCTTCCATCCTTCCGAGGTCGGTAAAATGAGGGCCCAGATTGTTGGGGGCAATATGCTGAACTCTGTAAACCGCTTAGAGAGGGCTGTAAAGCACTATGAAGCAGTATATAAGTCTAAGTGCTATTGCTATTGCATGCATGAGTGCAAATCGACATCTGAATTACTACAGATCATGGCTTCGAAGAGGAACTCTTGGTTACTATTAAAAAAATACTACCAAAAAGGATCCAGTGAGTTGGTGCAAACTGTCCAAACACATTTTATAACGTAACATTTGAGTTCCTGATGTATACTCAGTGCATAAACATAGTTTTAGGGACCCAACCAGGTTTCTTATCTTATTTTACCCCATTCTTACATTTCAATGAAATGTCCTCTCAAAATGAGTGTCCAGATACTGGAGAAAGCAAGTTCTCCCACTCTGTTTTGTGACTAACACCAGGGGCGGATTCCTAATTTTTTTACTACCACTCTGTGGGCGTGGCTTATTTTGTGGGTTGGCTTGCCAGCCATGTGACCGGGTGGGCGTGGCTTGCCGACCATGTGACCGGGTGGGCATGGCTTCTCAGACTGCTGAAGCGAGAGGAACTGAGATAGGTCCTGCCGCCCGTTCCCCCTCCCCTCAGCAGCTCGAGAAGCCTCGAATGTGCGAAAATGCCTGGGATCATCACCGCGTGTTCGTGGCTTCTCGGACTGCTGAAGGGAGGGGAATGGAGATAGCCCCTGCCGCCCGTTCTTTCAGCATCTCACGCGCTCCCTCAGCTATCCTCCCCTGCTTGGACTCACTGTGGGGTAGGAAGGCAGTGCATGCGCAGTGCCGGAAGCTCGGCTTCTGGGCATGCACAGAAGAAATTTTTTAAAAAAAATTAAAAAAAAATTTTTTTTAATGGCAACTGACCGCACCGGCAACCGACCGCACTGGTACTGTGACGTCACCTGCGGGCTGCTACCGGTGCTATAGAATGGACCGCACCGGTAGGAACCCACCACTGAAAACACCTATATTTATGTATGCCTTTGTAAATATTTAAGCAGCTTTTACCAACATGCCATACCTTTCCATTACTTTTTTGCTCCCAGACAAATTGTTCCATTAAAAAAAACACCTTCCATTTGAAGTATCCATCAGTTGGGGGTGTTGCAAAGGGTTAGTCATACGAAGCAGACTTAAAAATTAGTTGGTTGAAAGTATATTCCATTTAGTAGGAAGCTGACTCACAAGCCAAGTTCCATTACCTTCAGTTCAATCTAAGCATCTCTGAAATTTCTCTAAAGGCAAAGTTTGCTTTTAAGGTTATACGGACGTGGGACTTAACAAACATTGTCCTGACATCTTCCTCTTTTTGGGCGAGACCGAAAGAAAAACATCCTGTTTAGGTCGGTCCTTCTGAAAACACGGTGTTAATATTGCATTCTTTTCGTAGATGATTTTGACTGGTTAAGTGTCTTCACTCATCTTCTCTAATCCGGCATCAACTGCTACTACAATTCTCAGTAAGATACACATCTAAGGAACCAGATCAATTAGATATTGCTGTTCTACGTTAACAAAAATACCGTATTTTTCGGAGTATAAGAGGCACCTTTTTCCCCCATAAAAGCGGCTGAAATTTTGGGGGCTCCGGATGTAGCTTTTTCGAAGCTTTTTTTCCCCAGCCCTAACGAGGTGCTAACGATCTTCCTGTCTTGCAGGATTTTTTTATTGCTACTCTCTCCGAAGAAGTTTTTTTTCCAGCCCTAAGTCTTTGCAGGCTTGTTTTCATTGCTACTCCCTCCGAAGATTTTTTTCAGCCCTAACAACAACAACAACAACAACAACAACAACAACAACAACAACAACAGAGTTGGGAGGGACCTTGGAGGTCTTCTAGTCCAACCCCCTGCTTAGGCAAGAAACCCTACATCACTTCAGACAAATGGTTATCCAACATCTTCTTAAAAACTTCCAGTGTTGGAGCATTCACAACTTCTGGAGGCAAGCTGTTCCACGGATTAATTGTTCTAACTGTAAGGAAATTTCTCCTTAGTTCTAAGTTACTTCTCTCCTTGATTAGTTTCCACCCATTACTTCTTGTCCTGCCCTCAGGTGCTTTGGAGAATAGTTTGACTCCCTCTTCTCTGTGGCAACCCCTGAGATATTGGAACACTGCTATCATGTCTCCCCTAGTCCTTCTTTTCATCAAACTAGACATACCCAGTTCCTGCAACCGTTCTTCATATGTTTTAGCCTCCAGTCCCCTAATCATCTTTGTTGCTCTTCTCTGCACTCTTTCTAGAGTCTCAACATCCTTTTTACATCGTGGCGACCAAAACTGGATGCAGTATTCCAAGTGTGGCCTTACCAAGGCCTTATAAAGTGGTATTAACACTTCACGTGATCTTAATTCTATCCCTCTGTTAATGCAGCCTAGAACTGTGTTGGCTTTTTTGGCAGCTGCTGCAGGACGCGGTCCATGCCTAAAACAGGGCAAAAGCGGGCCCTTCATGTAGCCCCCCCGTGCCCCGTTTTGGCTGCCAGAGGCACAGCGGGCCGGTCCTTTGCTATTTCCAGGCCAGCACCGCGGGCCAGATTTAAGAACCCCATGGGACAGATTCGGCCCGCGGGACTTGAGTTTGACACCCATGCTCTACTATGATTTGTTTTTTTAAAAAACGAACTTTTCTGAAGCGCGTAGGCTGATCACACACGAGAAGGAACACTTGAGGGAACATCGCTTTTAAGAGAGAACAAGGCCTCCCCAGCGGGTTTTAATATTCCTCTGCAGTGTGGTTTCCGTGGCAACAGCATACACAGAAGGAGCCCAGGAAAAAAAGCATAGGGGAGACCATCTAACTCCAGGAAGGGGGGGGAATAGTTAAAAGTGAAACAGAATTTCCATGGCAACTAACCCCGCTAAGAAGCATCAAAATTAGTGACTCCATTTCGAAGGGAGAAGATGTGAGCAACATAACTCTTCTACAATGGTTCAGAATGAGGCTATTTGACTGATCCTTTGGCTACATTTTAAAATTGCTTTTACAGGACGTCTTCGATGTAACTACTGTATTTTTCGGAGTATAAGACACACCTTAGTTTGGGGGGAGGAAAATAGGGGAAAACAATTTGCCTACCAGGTATTCATCTGGCTAGCGTCCTTAGTCTGGTCAGCTTCAGCACATTATTTTATCCCCTGGTTAGGGCTGAAAAAAACCTTCTTCTGAGAGAATAACAATGAAAACAAGCCTGCAAAGACTTAGGGCTGGAAAAAACCTTCTTCGGAGGGAGTAGCAATGAAAAAATCCTGCAAGCAGGGAAGATAGTTAGCATCTCATTAGGGCTGAAAAAAATCATCTTCTGAGAGAATAACAATGAAAACAAGCCTGCAAAGACTTAGGGCTGGAAAAAAACTTCTTCGGAGGGAGTAGGAATGAAAAAATCCTGCAAGCAGGGAAGATTGTTAGCATCTCATTAGGGCTGAAAAAAACCTTTTTTGGAGGGAATAGCAATGAAAACAAGCCGGGAGAAGATTGTTAGCACCTCGTTAGGGCTGGGAAAGAAAGCTTCAAAAAAGCTACATTTGGAGTATAAGACGCACCCAAATTTTCAGCCTCTTTTAGGGGGGAAAAAGGTGCGTCTTATACTCTGAAAAATACAGTACCATCATTGGCATGAGAATTTCCATCGCTAAACAAGGTGGTGGTAAAGCAACCAAAGTTATGACCGTTTTGTCATGGTTGGAAAAGAAATTGCGACACTTGTTAAGTGAAACACAGAGTCGTTAAGCAAAGCTGGCTTCCCCCCCCCTTGACTTTGCTCAAGTCACAAATGGTGATTACTTGATCCCAGAATGTTTCAACTATCATCAATGAATCCCAGTTGCCAAGTGCCCAAATTCTGATCACTTTTTTGAGTGTCTTGATGTTAGGATTTACGGCTAGATGTGATAAGAGCTTTCCTTTGAAACTAATCCCTATTAAATGAAACCCGATAGTAAGTCTAAGTAATAAAATATTTATTTCAGTATAAAAGAATATAAAACCTAATAATCTTAATGGCTACATTTCTGCAAACTAGGAAACACGTCCTCCTTCGGAGAGGACCGGAGCAGAAGAGAAGGAAAGAATGCAATGGAATGTTACACATGCGCAGATCACTCATCACGTGTCTGCTTTTCTAGGAATCTCTGAATATCATAGAGCATGGCATATGAACACAGCTGACAATCAAAATTCACATCGTGACACTTTATAAGTTCGAAGAGTTACTAAATGAATGGCATTAAGTTGAGGACTACCTGTATAACTCTACATCCTTGTTCAGGATCGGAGAAAGTTGAGATTTCCTTTTCAAGCATGTACTGTAACCAAAGTTAGCCTCTGGGATCAGTCAACTGTAATTCCTAACACCCTACGCTCTGGGAAATGTAGTTCAGGTGAAGGATCGGATCTTATCATTCCTGAACTGAACGAACCATTCTGGAAATCAGATACAGCCTGGACCATGAACAGCTGATTTCAAGCAAAAGTTCCCAATAAGTCAACGTTTAACAGATCTCGTTTTTCTCTCCCCCTGCAATTTAAGAGTTGCTGGTAAATTTCCAGAGAACATTGTGAACTATAAATGATTTTTTTTTTACCAGATTTATTTTCAACCAACCTGTGCAATAGAAATGTGGCATTCCAATTGCCATCAGCCCTAATGAGGAGACCAGTAGTGGGATTCCAAATTTTTTCCTACCGGTTCTATGGGAGAGCGCTTTGCGCGCATGCGCAGCACTCAAAGACCGCCCTCGGTAACAGCGTGGTGAGCTGAACTGTTGTTTAGCTCTGCCACGTGAATAAGCTGAGCTAAAAAAACAAGGGAATATAGGACAGGGAATGGCAGGCGCAGGAGGGCGGGGCCAGCCAGAGGTGCTATTTGCCGGTTCTCCAAACTACTCAAAATTTCTGCTACCGGTTTCCCCGAACCGGTCCAAACCGACTGAATACCAACCTCTGGATGAGAGAATTTCATCTCATAAAACTCTAATTTGGTTTAGAAACTACAATTCCCATCGTTGTCTGGGCTGGAAGAATTGCTAATAACCACCTTAAGGACATAGTACAGACATGCTCATGGGGGCTTCCAAAGAAGAATTGGGTTATATTGTTTACTCTTTATCCAAATACTATTCAGATGTTTGGGTGTACAATTGAAAGCCTTTTCAGAACACTAAGCACATAAATCACGGTAATAAATAAATTCTTAGCATCCCCAAAGTGGCCATGTTGGTTAGATATGAAGGCAGCCATCATTTGTATGGGGCTGTGGAGGAGAAGGTTGTATGCATGTGGGGCTGAAAATGCAACAATGACAATTTTAGGAGCTGAGGTGGCGCAGTGGTTAGAGTGCAGCACTGCAGGCTACTTCAGCTGACTGCTAGCTGCAGTTCGGCAGTTCAAATCTCACCGGCTCAAGGTTGACTCAGCCTTCCATCCTCCCGAGGTGGGTAAAATGAGCACCCAGATTGTTGGGGGCAACATGCTGACTCTGTAAACCGCTTAGAGAGGGCTGTAAAAGCACTATGAAGCGGTATATAAGTCTAAGTGCTATTGCTATTGCCAAAATGAGGACAGCTGTGTCCACCACAGTTGGAGTCCAACATAGACCAAGCTGGAAGGCTCCTAACTGGTGGGAGCTGCTTCTAAGAAGGACTTCCAGCAACATGATCCAACAGGAGTTTAAAAAAAATAGTTATGAAGCAAAGGAATGATCAAGGAGAGACAAAATGCCGTAAGGATTTCTGCCCTACTCCACACACCAACATTTACAGCACTCTAGTGGCTCACCCGGTGTTTGAACTTGTTGGAGCTTTTATTTTCCTTCTTGTTCAAATCGATGAAGTAGTGGGTAACCCTATCCAGGTCTCCAACATCCATGGACCAAGAAATTCGGAAGGAGTCACAGGTGATATTGTTGATCTCGATGCTGTGCGGGGTGGACAACAACTCCATGATCCGACCAATTTGGCTCCTACAGTTGAGACAGTGAAGAGGGGGTTATCCAAAAGGTTAGGTTTGCGGCAACATGTCAGGCCTAGCCCCCAAATCGACCTAGAACAGGGGTGTCAAACATGCCAGATATGTCACGCACAGGCCACACCCACCCCAGCTCAGCGAAGAGGGGAAACGTCACGAAACGTCACATGATGGCAACATGACGTAGCGAGTTTGACATCCGTGACCCAGAACAATTCAGCCAAAGTTCAGTTCTTTCTTTGCTCATACCATATAAACAGAATCTTGCCAGATTAAACTATATTACTGTATCCCTGATGGATATACCTCGGGAGATTTTAGGGACTGGTTAGCTTAAATCTCTTTAATAGATATAGTGGTGAAGATGCTGGCCTAGAAACCAGGAGACTATATTTAACAGATTAACAGAGTTGGAAGGGACCTTGGAGGTCATCTAGTCCAACCCTCCCCCCACCCCCGCCACCTAAGCAGGAGACCCTACATCATTTCTGACAGATGGCAGTCCAGTCTCTTCTTAAAAGCTTCCAGTGATGAAGTTCTTCTGTTCCATGGGTTGATTATTTTCACTGTCAGAAAATTTGTCTTTATTTCCAGGTTGAATCTCCCCTTGTTCAGCTTCCATCCATTATTCCTTGTCTGGCCTTCGGGGGCTTTGGATAATAGCTTGACCCCTTCCTCTCTGTGGCAGCCCCTAAAATATTGGAAGACTGCTATCGTGTCTCCCCTGGTCCTTCTCTTCATTAGACTAGCCATGCCCAGTTCCTGCAACTGTTCATCCTATGTTTTAGCCTCCAGTCCCCTAATCCTCTTGGTTGTTCTTCCTCTGTCTCTAATCCAGCTCTGGGCTGTGCTACCTCTTGTTTCATCCCACTCCATGCAACGGGAAACTGTCACTTCACTGTAGTCCATCACACCACCTCCCTCTTTGTTGGCACAATCCATCACATCCTGTCTGGAATGTCCACCCTGCTTCCTGGGAAAATGCTTCTAGATCCATCACAGATACAAGGGGCCTGCGGAGCCAATTTTCGACTTGGTCTAGAAAACTGTTCTAGCTGCGGTTGGACAGGGATCACTTGATGCTATTGTGAATACCAGAAATGTTCAAGCCAACTTGGAAGTTGCCATCAGGGCAAAATGCATTTATTTCGTTAGTAATGATTTAGTCATATTATTAATGCCTGCCAAGAACATACTATAGGACCCACATAGGCTGCCAGAATGCCATGCCTACATCAATATGTTTGTCTTGATATTTGTAACCCAATAGGGCTTGAGGATGAAATATCTAAGTTTGTGTTGACTTAGACAGTGTTTTCGGTCAAAAAACCCAAAAAGACTATCAGAATGCATTATTTCATGCATAGAAGTCTTTTTTTGTTGCTGCTGTTCGTTGTGCTCTTCACCTCGTTGCACACTTGGTTGTTGCAATGATTTATATACTTGTTAGTCAGATTAAATGTTTAGTAACCATTTGTGCAAGACAAGCTATTATACGTTAATCCTCTTGAATTGTTTTTAGCAAGAACTTGGTAAGAAGGTCTTTTTGGCAAGAATGGTTTTGAGAAAGCAGTAATTTAAAGGAGGGCATCAGTGGTGGGTTCCTACCGGTGCGGTCCACTCTATAGCACCGGTAACGGCCCGCTGGTGACGTCACAGTACCAGTGCGGTCGGTTGCCGGTGCCTGGGCGCCGCCATTTTTTTAATAATTTTTTTTAAAAATTTTTTTAAAAAATTTCTTCTGCGCATGCCCAGAAGCTGAGCTTCCGGCACTGCGCATGCGCTGCCTTCCTACCCCACAGTGAGTCCAAGCAGGGGAGGATGGCTGAGGGAGCGCGTGAGACACTGAAAGAACGGGCGGCAGAGCCTAGGATCATCGAATGGGGAGAAGATTCAGGCTGGACGGAGCCTCCTAGAAGAACTGCTGCCACGGTCTTGCTGCTCCCACTGCAGGGGGCTGCGTTGCGGGTGGGCAATGCCCCCCCTGCTTCTCCAGCCGCTGCCAAGCTCCCGAGCCCACGCCCACCTGGTCACATGGCTGGCAAGCCACATCCACAAAATAAGCCATGCCCACAAAGTGGTAGTAGAAAAATTAGGAATCCACCCCTGGACGGCATTCTTCATACAGGGGCGTGATGGCTCAGCGGTTAAAGACACAAAGCTGGTCAGTTGGAGAGCTGACGACCCATGTTCGAGTCCCGAGCTCTGTGTAACAGGGTGAGCTCCCATTACTTGTCCTAGCTCCTGCCCACCTAGGAGTTTGAAAGCATGCAAATGCAAGTAGATAAATAGGTACCACTTCGGCGGGAAGGTAATAGCATTCCATGTGCTTCGGCATATCGTCATGTTGGCCACATGATTACAGAAATCTCTTTGGACAATGCTGGCTCCCTTGGCTAAGAAATGGGGAAGTGCCCGGTGCCCTAGAGGAGGGGTCACCAACCTTTTGGACCCCAGGGACCACAAAATTCATAATTTTAAATCCCGTGGACCACTAATATGAACTGCCTTAATGAATGGTTGGGTGGGCGTGGCAAGGTGGTCATGTGACTGGGTGGGCGTGGCCAACCCAATGTCACTCACGTCAAGGGGCGCCTTGCCAGCCTCTACTCGCCACTCCTCACCTGCCCGCCCGGGCTCCTTAGGGCCCCAACAGGAAGCAGTTGCAGGAGCTAAGCAGCCACCACAAGAAAGAGTTGGCAAAACAGCTGGCTCAGTTCAAATTGGATCTGACCGAGAAGGAGGCTCAGCAGAAGCACCTCACTGAGGACTACGAGCATAGGCTTTCAAAGCAGAGGGAAGACCTGCGGGAGTGCAAGGCCAGGTACCGGCGCCTGGAGGCTCAGCGGGCTGAGATGGTCAGCCAGTTCCAGGCCATGATGCAGTCCCACTGGAACAAGGCCCTCCGGCTCTTCGCCACCAGTGGCGCTTCCCTCCAGCCTTTGCCCAAATCCCCACACCAGGAGGCTGAAGCAGACCCCAAGTTGGAATTTCTGTCCCCCCTCTGATCAGCACAAAAAGACCCTGAAGGGGGAGACTCTCTGCAGCAACACAAAAGTTCATTGCACGTATGCAGCCCAGGGGCCATAGTTTGAGGACTCCTGATTTAGTGCAATATAAAAAAATGCAAATAATTTTTCTGCAGACCACCAAAATTTTCTCGTGGACCACGGACCACCAGTTGGTGACCGCTGCCCTAGAGTCAGACACAACTGGACAGTGGAAATCTTTACCTTTTATTCTTTGTATAGGCATTTCAATTCTGGAATTATTTCCTCTCTGCACAATTATAGTTTGACCTCTAATTCTTTGCTCTCAAGATAGCAATAGCACTTTTCTTATATACCGCTTCATAGTGCTTTACAGCCCTCTCTAAGTGGTTTACAGAGTTCAGCATATTGCCCCCAACAATCTGGGTCCTCATTTTACCCACCTCGGAAGGATGGAAGGCTGAGTCAACCTTGAGCCTAGTGAGATTTGAACAGCTGAACTGTTGAACTAGCAGTCAGCCTGCAATGGCTGCATTTAACCACTGCACCACTTCAGCTCTTCTACTTCAAGGTCTTTAGCAGAATCTGTGTTTTTACGTAGCTTCTCAAGTTTTGGTGTTACCTTGCTTTTTGTACACAGTCGTATGGTTCTAAACACCTGTAATTCCACATAGCTTTATTGCTTATATTCTATTTTTAATCCCTGCCTTTTGATGATTTTATAACAAAAAAGAGAGAGGCAACTCCTGCAGTTTAATTACCAACCAAACCAGCTGCCATTTCAAAGAAGGAAATCGAGTTCAACGTGATATGCCTGAAGTAATCTCTGTTGGCTGCTTGTAATTATCCAATTGTCTTCTATGTGCTTACAAATGGATTGCTTTATGATTTATTTTAATAACTTGCCAAGGGTGGAACTTGATTAGCAACATGTATGGATGTAGCTCTGTGTGCGTGTCCACCCACATTCCCAGCCTTGCCAAATGACATGGAGTCTTAGTAAGGCTGTTTTCGGGGTGGGGAAAGGAGCAAAAAGGGCTAGGTTTTAACCTTGGAGAGTTGATGCTGTCACATTAACTGCTACAACTGCCAAGCAAGCAGGAAAATGCAGACGGTATTGCTTCTTAAAGAATGCCATCTGCAACTCTTTCCCACAGGCATCCTTTGGTTTTGTTCGGTTGGTTGTTCTTTTTTCTAAAAATGGCGGAGATGGATTAGAGCAGTGGTTCCCAACCTTCCTAATGCCGTGACCCGCGCCCCGCCCCCGCGCCCCCACCGTGACCCACCCCGCCGCCGCCATTTGGGTTCTTTTACCCTCTGTGCATGCGCAAAGCGTGCTGTGCATGCGCAGACGGTAAAAGAACCCAAATAGCGGCAGCGGGGTGGGGCGTGGTGGGGGCGCGGGTTGTGGGGCGCGATATGGCCAGGCTTGTGGCAGTGGGGGGGGGAGCTGAGGATGCCGGGGCGACCCCTGGGAAATGGTCGTTCGACCCCCAAAGGGGTCCCGACCCCCAGGTTGGGAACCGCTGGATTAGAGGCAGAGATTCCTAGGATAATAATCTTCTAAGAATTATTGTAAGAGGTGTATGAATCTTGTAAGAGGTTCCTATAAGAATAATACTGATGAACAGGGGGAAGAGCTACAAGCAAGGCCATAGTCAGATAAGGGAAATCTGATCCCAGAGCAGAAATGTAATTTGGGAAAGCGATTGCAGACTTGACCCTCTCCAGTTCTCCTGCAGATAAAGGAAGGTCAAGGGGAGGTGCTTTCAAACTTGCAAAATTGTATTACTATAAGCCTCTAAATAAAATTAATTTTAGTATTCACAACTTTGGTTTCCAAGCATGGCCAATCTTAGAGGAGTAACAGGGCTGTGGAAAAGCAAAGTCTCCCAAGCCAACAGTGTGAAGAATGTTAAGGCCACAGAAGCAAGGAGACCAAAATCAGATACGGACTATTATCCAAACACGATTTAACACATATGTAATAGCAGCAAGAAGATTAAGAGATGTAGAATTTGAACCCTACTGTGGGACTTTGCTTGTCAAAAGCCAGTTAGGAAGGTCACAAATTGTGATCACTTGGGGTACTGCCAATCATGCTTGGTTGCCAAGCACCCGAATTTTGATCACGTGACCATGGGGATGCTGCAATGGTCCTAAACCCTAAACCAGGGGTCGGCAACCTTAAACACTCAAAGAGTCACAAAGGTCCTAACCGGAAGCCCCCCGTTCAATTCTGGAGCCAACCGGAAGTCCAGTTCCCCCACCATAGAGTCTCCTCCTAGCACGGCGTCCTTTTTCCTGTACCTGTCCTAACCGAAAGCCCTATCAATTGTGGAGCTGACCGGAAAACCCGCCCCTTGCCATAGAGTCTCCTCCTGGCGCGCCGTGCTTTTCCCCTCCCTAACCGGAAGCTCCTCTCAAAATCGTGGAGCCAACTGGCAAGAGGGAGCCGCAATAGAAGGATGAAAGAGCCACATGCGGCTCCAGAGCCGCGGGTTGCTGACCCCTGCCCTAAACCCTAAGTGTGAGGACTGATTGTAAGCAATGTTCCCTCTAAGCTGCGCGGCCGCGCACGTGATAAGAAAACGCCGCGCAGCAGAGGGAACACTGATCACCAGCCGATCGGGGTGGGGGAGGGGTGGGGGAAAGGAGCCTTCAATGAAGAGAGGCGGAGGCTTTAACCCTTGCCTCCCCAGGCGGGCTCCGCTGCTAGGGAGAGGAGGAGAGCGAGATCAAAGGCTGCTGCCCACCAGCTTACTCTTCATCCAGGGAGGCCGGTTCGGTCCCTCCAGAAAAGAAAACGCCGCGCATCAGTTTCCAACTGCAGCGCAGTGATTTTCAATGTTAGAGGGAATATTGGTTGTAAGTCACTTTTTCTCTGTGCTGCTGTAACTTTGAGCAGTCATTAAATGAATGGTTGTAAATAAAGGACTACCTGTAACAGCATCATATCCAAGTTTTGTCCTGAAGCATAGATTTGAGGTTCCCAGAAATGTTCTATTCTGTATCGTGGATGGCATTTTGACAACCAGTTTGTTGTGATCTAAATTTTTGTGTTGCAACATGGCAAATCAGCAATTTTTAAGAGCTGTTCCTGCCAGATGACTGGATATAATAGAGCCAGTTAAGGGAGGATGTAACACAGCACTTGTGAATGGTGGAAGGTTTGTTTGTTTTTTTATAAAGAAAAATACATATACATTGGATCTTGGGATTCAGACAAATTCACAAATCAGCCTTGGGCAAATACATTTGAGATGCAACGCAGGTAGTCCTCAACTTACGACAGCAATTAAGCCCAACATTTCTATTGCTAAGCAAGACAGTTAAGTGAGTTTTGCCCCATTTTGTGCCCTTTTTGGCCACCGTTGTTAAGTGAATCGCTGCACTTGTTAAGTCAGTAACACGGTTGTTAGGTGAATCTGGCTTCCCTCCCTTGACTTTGCTTATCAGAAGGTCGCAAAAGGGGATCACATGACCCCGGGATACCGCAAACGTCGTAAACATGAGTGCAGTTGCCAAGTGTCTGAATTTTGATTATGTGACCATGTGGATTCTGCGAACGGTCTTAAGTGTGAAAAATGGTCCTAAGTCACTTTTTTCAGCGCCATTATAACTTCAAATGAGCTGTTATAAGTTGAGAATTTCCTATAGGTTGCGCTATATAATGTGAATAATCAGGGCATACCCCTCCAGGTTTTGCAAAGAAAGTAATAATTTTATAAATTATTTTCTGTTCTAGCTTCTATGTTCTAGCAAACTTAGGCATTTGTTCTAACAAACTGTGTTTGTTAGAACTAGCTTCTATGTTTGAGCAAACCTGTGTTTGTTAGAACTAGCTTCTATGTTTGAGCAAACCTGTGTTTGTTAGAACTAGCTTCTATGTTCTAGCAAACTTAGGAATTTGGAACCTAACAGTCCCTTAACGGACATAAACCAATAAAGTGGCAGGATTTCTCACCCACTGAATTTTCATGGCCGGATTAGCTGGCTTCCCTAGCTAATTTCTGCCTGTCGCAGTGCTGCTAATGGCACAGGAATCCTGCTAATGGCTCATCCACCCATCACGCCAACAGCTGTTAATCCTCCTCGCAGAATACTCTATAGATGATAAACGGAGTCATCTCATTAGACCGGAGGCAAGGCTTAAAAGGTGAAAAGCTACCAAAGAGAAGTAAACAACAGAAGCCTCCTATTTGCTCTCTAGAAACGAGAGCTCAGGAGCCTTAACGTAATGAGGCTCTTTCCCCTTATGAAGTAGAATGAAGCAGTGTTTTAATTTAAAGTATTTCTAGCAGGACTACCTGATTCTGTAACAGCTTTGTTCCCTATGCCATCTGTCTGGTAAACTCGCAAGATTCGGTTTACTCACCAGGTACATGTACACACCTGGACTAGTTTCTCCATGTCATATAATATATGTGGCTATATGCATAATTTTGTATTTATTTATTTGTCATGTGTATCTGGTATATATTGGAGGTGGTGACCCTTCAAGAGCTGTATGCAATGAAATTTCATTGCATATTCCTTGTGTGTCCAATCACACTTGGCCAATAAAGAATCCTATCCTATCCTATCCTATCCTATCCTATCCTATCCTATCCTATCCTATCCTATCCTATCCTAATGTATGCCGATTAGTATACATTCAAAGCAGGGGCGGGTTCCTTTTATTTTTTCCTACCAGTGCGTATCGTGACGAATTTTAGTTCCACGCACGCGCAGAGGGATGATTTTACTTCCGCGCATGCTCAGAGAGCCAAAAAATCACCGAAAATTAGGAAAAAAATATGGCGGTGCGCACGGACCGACACAGACAGCACCGGAGCCGTCAGGGCTAAATTACGTCATCAGCAGGCTACTACCGGAGCGCCCGCACTGGACCGCACCGGTAGGAACCCACTTCTGATTCAAAGTGACAATAAAGTTATTCTAAATCTACCTCAGTAAATATCCAGAACATAGAATCATAGGGCTAGAAGGGACCTCTTGAGGTCTTCTAGTCCAACCCCCTGCTCAAGGCAGGAAATCTGTGCTATAAATTCTTCGGAACAGGACCAACCAGGGCTTAGAAGACATAGCTAGTGATAAAGTAATAATTGCTGTAGATTAAATCTAGCCTTCATGGAGTTAGCAATCAGTTAACCCCTTTTTGATATCCCCACAACCTACTGTCCACCCACGAGCCAGAAAAGTGTAGCCTTAGTGAATAGTTTGACAGTGGTGAGGGAATTATTTGTTTAGCAGAGTGATGGCATTCGGGGAAAAACTGTTCTTGTGTCGAGTTGTCTTGGTGTGCAGTGCTCTATAGTGTCGTTTTTGAGGGTAGGAGTTGAAACAGTTTATGTCCAGGATGCGAGGGGTCAGTAAATATTTTCAAGGCCCTCTTTTTGATACGTGCAGTATACAGGTCCTCAATGGAAGGCAGGTTGGCAGCAATTGTTTTTTCTGCAGTTCTGATTATCCTCTGAAGTCTGTGTCTGTCTTGTTGGGTTGCAGAACCAACAGGACTCTGTCCTGGGGTGGGGAATGTAATAATTGCGAGTAGAGAGATCCTGGAAGCTGAGAAAACTGAATAATAGTTGAAGAAGGCAAGATTTGATCTTATCTCTATCATGCAGTGGTGGGTTTCTACTGGTTCGCCCCGGTTCGGGTGAACCGGTAGCAGCAGTGGCATGAGGCTCCGCTCACCTGCCTGGACGTCATCACAGACATTCTGCGCATGCGCAGAAGCATCACGCCCGTGCTCCCGTTCCCAAACTGGTAGCAAAGGTAAGTAACTACCCATCACTGCTACCATGAATGCTCCAGCAAAGGACACTGTACAGGGAGTTGCTGACTTACAACAGTTTGTTTAGTGACTATTCAAAGTTACGACGGCAGCAAAAAAAGTGACTTACGACAGTTTTCACAGATACAACCTTTCAAGCGTCTCCATGGTCACGTGATCAACATTCAGATATTTGATAACTGACTCATATTTATGACCGTTGCTGTGTCCTAAGGCACGTGATCCTCTTTTGCGACCTTCTGACCGGCAAGGTCAATAGGGAAGCCAGATTCACTTAACAACCGTGTTGCTAGCTTATCAACTGCAGTGATTCACTTAACAACTGCGGCAAGGAAGGTCATAAAATGGGGCAAAACTCACTTAACTGTCTCGCTTAACAACAGAAATGTTGATCAACAGACTGTGATCACTATGGGCTCTGATTGGTAAATTCCTTGCTTCCTTATCCCCTCCCGCGAGCCTTTCACATTTTTTGGGTGGGAGCGCCTTCGTACGAACACCCCTCCGTTGACCCAGTTTGACACCTTGTTTGTTCTTGGCCGGCACATCTTCCCAATGAACCAGTGGGATGGGTGGAAACCACTGTTTTCCTACCCTTCCTCTTCGTGCTGTAATTATATGTGGGAAAGACCTTGGGAGATGGGGTGAAGAGATGCTCCCTAGGGAACAGTCAGATAAGAGACAGCATAGCCTGCAGCAGGATAGTGGGTGGGGCAAGAACTCAGAACGGATCCTCCCTAGTTCCTTGGGTTGTATAGGAGATGGCGGGAAAAATGTAGTAGTTTCAGACTTGACTTCAGCCTTCGGGGTAAACCAGACAGGAAACATAACAAGATAAGCTAATTATATTTATTGTAAAGCTACATTAGCAGAATCTTGCAAGCCTAAGAGTACAATTCTGATCTGCCATAATAATTAGAATCTTTACATTCATGCATAGTTTACCCCAACTACAATCCCTGCTATAGAAGCTGTTCCACTGGTTAATTGTCCTCACTGTTAGGAAGTTTCTCCTTAATTCCAGGTTGCTTCTCTCTTGGATTAGTTTCCAACGGGGTGAAATGCTACCGGTTCGGGCCAGTTCGCCCAAACCGGTAATAAAACTGCTACCAGTTCGCCAGAACCGGTAGTAAAAATATGCTTTAAAAAAGTAAAAAAAAGGTTCCGATGATCAGCTGTGACTATCAGCTGTGCCGCGCGATCATTGGAACCTTTTTTTTACTTTTTAAAGCATTTCTTTACTACTAGTTCCGGCGAATGGGTAGTAAAAATGCTTTAAAAGTTAAAAAAAGGTTCCGATGATCAGCTGTGACAATCAGTTGTGCTGCGTGATCCTCGGAAACTTTTTAAAAACTTTTTAAAAGCATTTTTTACTACCGGTTCCGGAGAATAGGTAGTAAAAATGCTTTAAAAAGTTTTTTTTTAAGGTTCCGATGATCACCTGTGACAATCAGCTGTGCTGCGTGATGCTCGGAAACTTTTAAAAAACTTTTAAAAAGCATTTTTTTACTACCGGTTCCGGCGAATAGGTAGTAAAAATGATTTTAAAAGCTAAAAAAGGGTTCAGACGATTGCGGGCACAGCTGATTGTCACAGCTGATCATCAGAACTTTTTTACTTTGGCCACGCCCACCCAGTCACATGACCCCACCACCAAGCCACGCCCACAGAACCGGTAGGGAAAATTTTTGAATTTCACCACTGGTTTCCAACCATTATTAATCAAAGAGGGAAGCAGCCTGGAATTAAGGAGAAACTTCCTAACAGTGAGGACAATTAACCAGTGGAACAGCTTGCCTCCAGAATCGTGGGCGCTCCATCACTGGATGTTTTTAAGAAGAGTCTGGACAGTTCACTTATCTGAAATGGTTCTCCTGCTTGAGCAGGGGGCTGGACTAGAAGATCATCTAGACTATTCTAAGAAGACCTCTTATTCTTGATGGACTTCCTTAAACCATCTAGTTGCCCAATGTATGATGCTGGACCTGATCAGTCAATCAAAGATCATTCTGATTTTGTAAGACGTTCATATGACGTTCAAGTGTTGGGACAAATATTGCATAATAAGGACAATCCTGCTGGATCAGGTCAATGAGCCTGGATTCCATGGCTGTCCGAGAGCCTGGAGAACTCCCGCTGGTCAGAACTGACAATGCTGGAATAAATAATGGTCTTATGGACCCAGAGCAGTTTCTTGTGTTGTTCAGAGACTTTTAGGCAGGGTTGGTGAACCTTTTCAGCACTTGGTGCCAAAATGGGCTGCCGCTCTTCTGGTTTCCAGCATGCATATGTGCACCGGCCAGTTGGCCTTCCGGTTTCTGGTTGCACATGCGCGTGCAAAGACCAGCTGGAGGGTGCACATGCATGCTCCGGAAACCGGAAGACCAGCTGGCTGGTGCACATCCGTGTGCTGGAAACTGGAAGAGTAGCCGCCCGGCACGTGCATACGCACCGGGCGACTGCTCTTCCAGTTTCCCGCGCTCCTGTGCACGTGAAGACCAACTGGCCGGCATGCTGGAACCCGGAAGAGCAACAGGTGATGGCTCGCGTGCCCGGAGAGATGGCTCTGCGTCAGTGGTGGGTTCCTACCGGTGCGGTGTGGAGCGCAGCTCCGGTAGGAGCCTGGCGATGATGTCATTTTTTGGCGCTTCTCTGCATCCTGAGCTGTCGGGAAAAAGCCCTCCCGCCCGCCCTTGTTTCCCCACCCTGCTGGCCTTCCGGAAAGCTGTTAAGACATGGCTTTTCCTGCAGGCAGGGGGTAGAGCGTAATCCATTTGAGCTCACCCCCAAGTATGTATGAAGTTGAATGGATATTAGATGCTTTTAAGATTACGGTTTTAATTTTTATATCTATTTTAATGCTTATTTATATTGGTTTCTTGTATTTTTTCTGTTGTACGCCGCCCGGAGTCCTCCGGGAGTTGGGCGGCATATAAGAAACACCAAATAATAAATAAATAAATAAATAAATACGGACCTTTATTCTTCCTCCGAAGCACAGCTGAGAAGCTCCTCAGCTGTGTTTCGGCTTGTAATGTCGTCCTGAGCATACGCAGAAGTGAAATCGCACGGTGGGACGCGATTTCACTTCCGCGCATGCTCGCGATGCGCACCGGTAGCGAACGTAACCGGAACCCTCCCCTGCTCTGCGTGCCACTTCCGGCACACGTGCCACAGGTTCGGCCATCACGGCCTTGAGGAAATGGAAACTTAAACTCAATATTGTGCCCCTGTTTCTCAACAAAAATGGAGGCAGAGACAAGGCCTTTTCCATTCCAGCCGAATGTGACTAAAGGCATGGAGCCCAGGGTGTGGGTTGGGAGGAAAAAAAAGAGAGACATCTCATGTCTCTAGGGAAGTGACTTCTAAATTACAATCACAGCAACGAAGGGATCATTCAGCCACCATCCATCCCAACAGGAAGATGGCTGTTTGATTACTCTGGCTTTAAAGACAACATTATTTCCAGCGGAGGAACTCATCTGATGGGGTGAGGCTCCTATTTGAAGAAGACAGGCCTGTCCACCCCTTGCCCGTAAGGGGAGAGGCTTTCGGTGAGTAATTTCCCAGGGTGAAGTTCCTGCTCCTTTGCTTTGCTTTTCTGGCTTAACCATGTGGTTTTTGACGTGGTGCAGCTTGGATCACATTCCTGACATCCAGTCCCAAAACAATTGACTTGATGTGAGCAGGAAAGGGAAACTGCAACGAGACACCCGAAGCCCGATAACTTGATTGTCTCTTCTTTATTCCCACGAACACTGAATGGGCGTAATTGCTCTGTTATCGCTAAAGGAATCCTGGAAATTATAATTGGATTAGGATGTTGGTTATTGCTACTGAAAGAGCCACAGCCTGTTCGTTCAATTGCAGGTCGTCCTGGACTTACAACAGTTTGTTTAGTGACCGTTCAAAGTTGCGGCGGCATTGGAAAAAGTGACGTGTGACCGTTTTTCACACTTAACGACCGCTGTCGCATCGCCATGATCATGTGATTGAAATTCAGATGCTTGGCAACTGACTCATATTTATGACGGTTGCAGTGTGCCGGGGTCATGTGATCGCCTTTTCTAACCTTCTGACAACCAAAGTCAATGGGGAAGCCAGAGATCCGGACTATCCCAACTCTACTGGCCTTCCATAAAGCCGTGAAAACATGGCTCTTCCGGCAGGCGGGGTGAAGAAGATCAGATTCCCCCATGTATGAATGGTTTTTAAATGTAATGTAATGTTTTAAAATTATTTTATTGTATCGTTCTTATTTCTGTTGTACGCCGCCCTGAGTCCTACGGGATTGGGCGGCCTATAAGAACTTTAAATTAAATTAAATTAAATTAAATTCCATTCACAATTCTGTTAGTAACTTAACAACTGCAGTGATTCACTTAACAACTGTGGCAAGAAAGGTCGTAACATAGGGCAAAACTCACGTCTCACTTAAGGTCATGTCATGTTTTTTTCAGTGCTGTTATAGCTTCAAACGGTCACTAAACGAATGGTTGTAAGGCAAGGACTACTGGTACTGGCTTTGTTCACACAATATGGTTTGCTCAAGTATGATTTTTCAATTAATTGAGCTACCTGGATTTGTGCAAAACACTGAGCCATGAAATAATCCACTGGTGGGATTCGATTTTTTTTTACTACCGGTTCTGTGGGCGTGGCTTGGTGGGCATGGCTTGGTGGGCATGCCAGGGGAAGGATACTGTAAAATCTCCATTCCCTCCCCACTCCAGGGGAAGGTTTCTGCAAAATCCCCATTTCCTCCGGATCAGCTGGGACTCGGGAGGCAGAGAATAGATGTGGGCGGGGCCAGTCAGAGGTGGTATTTACCGGTTCTCCGAACTACTCAAAATTTCCGCTACCGGTTCTCCAGAACTGGTCAAGAACCTGCTGAATCCCACCTCTGCAATAATCACATGAGGCGAGCTTCTACAATATGCTAGAAAAACATTGGCTAGTTTGTGATCTAGTTCTTTTTGAGAACCCAGCTATTCTGAAATTCTGAAACCAATAGACAACTTTATTCTATTCCCCACACTGAACTCTCATGACGAAATTAGGATGGGCCCCTGCAGTCATTGGCACTGCCAACACCATTACTTCTCTTCCTGGAAAATACTTCGAAATAGCCCAAGTCAGTAAAAAGATTCCACAAGAAGTACTAGAACTCTTCTTTATTAATGCATGGTCTGCTGTCCACCTTTTATATCAAAGAGAATCAAGGCAGGGCAATCTTGAGTTTCTTTCTAACTCTCCCTTTCAGGGCTAAGTTGGTATTTACCAGGGGCGGGTCCCTAATTTTTTTTACTACCACGCTGTGGGTGTGGCTTATTTTGTGGGTGTGGCTTGCCAGCCATGTGACCGGGTGGGCATGGCTTGCCGGTCATATATTAGTTATTTCAGAGAGATGTTACTACTATTTTTGCTATTTTATACCTTACATGAAAAGCTTTGCATACAAAGTGCGTGTTACACCATGGCAACACAGCAACCTTTATATGCAGAAAATGCTATAGTTAAAAGACAAGCAAGTCTCATACAGCATTTTTGGTTTCAGTCATGGATTCCTTAGACGAAAATATTGAGGACTGTTAAAAGAACAGTATCTTTTAACAGTCCTCAATGTTTTCGTCTAAAGAATAACAGTATAAAACTGTATAAAATTAACAGTATAAAAGGTTAAGCTTTCGGAAAACGCCCACTTTGGGAAGCTTTAGACAAAAGCGAAGGAAAAGTGTCAAATGCGAGCTTCTTATTATTTTCAAGCGAAGGGACGGGGAAAGACTTAATTGTCAGGTTTCTGGGCATGCGCAGAAGAAAATGTTTTTTTTAATTAATTTTTTTTTAAAAAAAATGGCGGCACCCAGGCACTGGCAACTGACCGCACCGGTACTGTGACGTCACCAGTGGGCCGCTACCGGTGCTATAGAGTGGACCGCACCGGTAGGAACCCACCATTGATATTTACCTAAGGCAGTGGTTCCCAACCTTTTTGTGATCGAGTACCACTTGGAGGTCCCGTACAGTCGCCGCGTACCACCTGGTTCCAGAGAAACTAAATTCGATCAGATATCACTTTATTTCCATAATTGTACCGTTCCTTTTTTGGCCCCGCGTATCCAGCAACTGGATTCTTGGGCCGCTGGGACTAGGTGGGTGGCGTGTGGCAACAGTTGTGTTAGGCAGTAAACATTTTTGTGAAGTAAAAAATAACTAACTAAAAATCGTTCATGACCCCGAAAGTGTTCGCGTACCACCTGGAAGGCCCTCGCGTACCACTAGTGGTACACGTACCACAGGTTGGGAACCACTGACCTAAGGGCTATCAGGGTCCTCTTTCAAGACCATCTCCACATTCTGCTAGAGCTCCTGACCATTATCACCCAAGTCCACCAAAGAACCTCCACCAATCCAGAGTACATCTTTCTTGAACCCTAAATCTCTCCCCATCGCACCTTAATGAAAACGGTCATCGAAAAGACTGATCCAAAAAGTGATGTGGCCCACCATCGCCTCAGCTATTGTTCCACTGCTATCTTGGCGCTAGTTGCATCCATGATTCTGAAACTTCATTGTGTTTGCCTCCCATATTCCTGAGTCAAAACATCCCCCATTGTTTCCGTAAAGACTCCGTTTTCCTCTTTCAACTTTCTCACCCTTTTCCTCTCCTTTCTTCTCCTCTCATGAATAGCGGCTTCTGCAGGATTACAGCTCTTTCCTGTCAAATGCCTTCTCCTTTTGAGGGCTCCTTTTGTGCTCGGAAAAGAAAGCGCCTGCATTTAATAGTTATCTTGCTGGCGGCCCCATGCTTATTTTTTTTCTGACAGAATTCAGCTGATTGGAACTTAACCCTCCGCTGGTCTAATAAATCCATCAGAGGATTTCTCCTTTTGTGATAGCAGCTAAGCTGCAAAGAGGGGAAACAGCCTTGAGCAGAGAAAGCTGAACAAAGTCTTATCTGGGCTCTTCCAGGCCCATCTTTCAACAAAAACATTCCAGAGCTCCGTGTGTCAAATGAAAAGGATGGAACGACTGGATGGACCAGATAATCAGCAAGAAACGGATTGCTTGGGGAGCAAAAGAGCAATAATAATCTGTCAGCAACTTCCACAATCACAGCCTTCCAGCTGTTGAAACACGGAGAGGTTAAAAATCCATATAATCAAAAAAATCAGGGCTATGCAAGGAAATGGGAAACAGCTGTTGTTTATCTGAAAATACAGTAAAAAAGAAGCAAGGTGCTTTTAAGACCTTGCTGAAGCCAAGCAATTCTGGATTGGGCGACATACCCATGACCATCCTCTAGAACAGAGGTCTCCAACCTTGGCAACTTTATGAGGTGTGGACTTCAATTCCCAGAATTCCTCAGCCAGCTATGCTGGCTGAGGACTTCTGGGAATTGAAGTCCACACCTCATAAAGTTGCCAAGGTTGGAGTCCTCTGTTGTAGAACACGAGCGTCAATCGTGGCAACTTTAAGATTTGTGGACTTCAACTTCCAGAATTCTCCTTTTTGAAACTAGTTTCTATGTCCTTTTTATTTTCTACTTTCTTAATGGTTTTGTCCTATCCCACATGTCTTCTCCAAATTGTGCAGGCTGTGATCAATAGCCAGCAGCCAGTGGCTACCAATATTCATTCAAGTAAGCTCAGGATTGCCTTGCTAGCAAATTAAATGTAATAATTCTTACTGCATTTGTAGTGCATCCTGTTCTCTTGATGTACCAAAAAGGCAGGCATGATCTAAGCTTATCCTCTGGTTCTACCAATGTGAGTCTTTAGTCCATAAGAGATACCTCTGGAGCTAAACTCCCCACTGTTGCCATAAGCGGAGCGCACGGCGAACAGATTGTGGCTTCCATCCCTTATTGTCAATCATCCAGCTGGGGCTGATGGAATCTGTAGTCCAACAGCTTCTGAAGGGCCAACCTTGCCAAACAATCCTCGTTGGTGAACAACTTCAAAATCCAGGTTATTTCTATATGCAGGAAAGCAACAATATCTCAGCCGGTTGCGGCAGAACCGAGCCAAAATTGGCTGATTTGGGGGGGGGGGAGCTGAATTTACCGTATTTTTCGGAGTATAAGACGCACCTTTTTCCTCCCTAAAAGTGGCTGAAAATTTGGGTGCATCTTATACTTCGAACGTAGCTTTTTTTTCCAGCCCTAACTAGGTGCTAACGATCTTCCCAGCTCTTACTGGCTTGCAGGTTCTTTCATTGTTATTCTCTCAGAAGAAGGTTTTTTTAAGTCCTAACCAGGAGATAAAATAATGTGCTGAAGCTGCTCCGAATAAGTTTTTTTCTAGCCCTAACCAGGTGCTAACGATCTTCCCAGCTCTTACTGGCTTGCAGGCTCTTTCATTGTTACTCTCTCCTAAGAAGGTTTTTCCAGCCCTAAGTCTTTGCAGGGTTTTTTTCATTGCTCTACTTGCTCCGAATAAGTTTTTTTCTAGCCCTAACCAGGTGCTAACTATCTTCCCAGCTCTTACTGGCCTGCATGCTCTTTCATTGTTACTCTCTCAGAAGAAGGTTTTTTTAAGTCCTAACCAGGGGATAAAATAATGTGCTGGAGCTGCTCCGAATAAGTTTTTTTCTAGCCCTAACCAGGTGCTAATGATCTTCCCAGCTCTTACTGGCTTGCAGGCTCTTTCATTGTTACTCTCTCAGAAGAAGGTTTTTTAAAGTCCTAACCAGGGGATAAAATAATGTGCTGAAGCTGACCAGACTAAGGATGCTAGCCAGATGAATACCTGGTAGGCAGATTGTTTTCCCCTATTTTCCTCCCCAAAAACTAAGGTGCGTCTTATACTCCGGTGCGTCTTATACTCCGAAAAATATGGTAAGTCCGCTTAGTATTTCAGTGGGAGACCGTAACAAAAATCCAGGCTGTAGACTAGAATTAGGAAGTTGAGAAAATATCCTGGAGGAAAGACAAGGGCAAACTAATCTCCCTACAGTACCACAATATTATGTAAATCATTGGAAAGATTTTTTGTTTTTAAAGTAAGAATAATGCTTTGTTCAGTACATGCTTCAGTGGCAAGCTATGCATTTTTCACTGAAAATGTGTTATATAATGTTTGTTGACAAGTTGTCCAAGGCTATAGCCTAAGAAACTAAAAGCAGGTTCAGCAAAAGCTTAGAGACGGTGTCTCTTCTATCTTAGCTGGCTGATAGTGTGGTACGAAGAGGGCAGCTTAGCAGGAGACTCTCTCCCCCCACCCGCCCCCAGTTTCACTGTTTGAGCCAAATGGAAGGAGAGAAGGAAATAGCAGTTGGAGAAAGCAAAGGCCCATGCAGGTAGCCTTCAACTTATTATCACAACTGGGATAGAATTTCTATTGCTAAGCAAGGAGGCTGTTAAATGAGTGGCACCCAATTTTATGACCTTTTTTTGGCCCTCGTTGTTAAGCAAAGCACTGCAGATGTTAAGTGAATCACACTGGCTTCATTCATCTGGCTTTCCCCCAGAGGCGGGTTGCTCTCGAAGTTCCTACCGGTGCGCTGCGCGCGCATCTCCAGGTTTCATGCGCGCGCGTGCACGCTACATTTGCACCCCTCGCACGATTTTGCTTCTGCGCATGTGCAGAAGCAAAAAATCATTGAAATCTCACACATGTGCATGTCCTTTCGCGAGCTTTTGCTTCCGCGCATGCGCAGGAAGCAAAAGAAGCCAAAAAATTCTGAAAAGAAGATGGCGACGCGCGACGGACCGGTGAAGACGACGGACCGGTGTCGCGCACAAATTACGTCATTGGCCGACCGCTACCGGTGCAGTAGAGTGGACCGCACCGGTAGGAACCCACCACTGCTTCCCCCTGTTGATAGAGTAGTCAGAAACCAGCTGGCGATCACATGAACAGTTGGAATGCTCCAACCGTTGCAAATACAGGCCGGTTCCGTTAAAAGAGGATATTTGTAGCTCAAGGTTGAAATGAAAAGGTCGTTGGTGTTCTCTGAGCTTGGTTGTTTTCTTGCAGATGTTTCATTACCCAAACAAGGTAAGATCGTCATCGCTACTAGCACTGATGATGTTACCTAGTTGAGTCATGAAACGTCTGCAAGAAAACAAGCAAGCTCAGGGAGCACCAAGGACCCCACAGTCATTATTCTCCTCCTCTTCCTCCTCTCCATAAATCCTACTCCTTCTAGCACTGGTGATGTTACCTAGTTGAGTCATGAAACGTCTGCAAGAAAACAAGCAAGCTCAGGGAGCACCAAGGATCCCACATTCCTCCTCCTCCATAAACCCCACTCCTTCTAGCACTGGTGATGTTACCTAGTTGAGTCATGAAACGTCTGCTAGAAAACAAGCAAGCTCAGGGAGCACCAAGGACCCCACAGTCATTATTCTCCTCCTCGTCCTCCTCTCCATAAATCCTACTCCTTCTAGCACTGATGATGTTACCTAGTTGAGTCATGAAACGTCTGCAAGAAAACAAGCAAGCTCAGGGAGCACCAAGGACCCCACAGTCATTATTCTCCTCCTCTTCCTCCTCTCCATAAATCCTACTCCTTCTAGCACTGGTGATGTTACCTAGTTGAGTCATGAAACGTCTGCTAGAAAACAAGCAAGCTCAGAGAGCACCAAGGACCCCACCAACCTTGGATTCCAAACCCAAGGGTTTTGCCTAAATCACAGACACAACCAACCATTTGTCCGTCGGGTCAAAAATACTCCAAGGAGTCCTCTACAGCATTCTTTCTCACCCGCCTGGATGTCATCAAAAACGCTCTGCGCATGTGCAGAAGCATTGCCCACGTGCTCCCGTTTCTGAACCGGTAGCAAAGATAAATGAAACCCACTACTGGATAAAAGCCTCAGTTGATCTCATTCCACAGCTGCGATATTTCTTGGGTTCCAATGCTCTGAATGTTTTGACTTCTGCTACATCAGACATCTGATGTGTACCCTTGAAAAATTCTCCCTAATGGTTAGTCAGAATCTATTTAAATTACAATTTGTATCTTTTTCCTTTGGATGCCACACAAAACCCGTAGCAACGAATGCTATCAAATATTTGTGTGAGCCTTTCGGTGTCCCACCCCATCAAAGCTGACACCGGCCAGAGCATAGGTTAGAACTCAAAGTAGTGCAAGATGGGAAGACATGGAGAGACCTAGGCCGTAGAATTGCCAAGAGTTATCATCCGGTGTCCCAAAGCTCCTAATTTCAAAACTTTTTTATCAGAGAGGAAATCTCATACTTTTGAACTTCTCTGTTGTGTATATTTTCTTGAAACCTCTTATCTTATCTGGTGTCCCTCTTCATCATCTCTTTTCCACCCAGAAAACTGACCTAGTTGGATATCTTCCAGATGTTCTGAAACCTGTACCATCTGTTCCTCTTCATCATCTCTTTTCCACCCAGAAAACCTTCACAATTTGGATATTTATTAATTTTATTTATTTAGCTAGTTAGTTTGTCAAACATGTACGAGATGACAGGTATAAGTATAAAGATGGACATGAGCACAGGAAATGAGTACAAATAAATGGGGACAGTAGGACAGGGATGGTAGGCACGCTGGTGCGCTTATGCACGATCCCTTACAGACATCTTAAGCATGGTGTGAGGTCCACGGTAGACAGCTGAAGGTTGAAGCTATGGGGGGTTGAGGATGTAACAACGGAGTCAGGTAGAGCATTCCAGGCATTGACCACTCTATTGCTGAAGTCGTATTTTCTGCAATCGAGTTTGGAGCGGTTTACCTTGAGTTTGTATCTATTGTTTGCCCGTGTATTATTGCAGTTGAAGTTGAAGTAGTCATTGACAGGTAGGACGTTGTAGCAGACAATTTTGTGTACTACGCTTAGATCGGACCGTAGGCGGCGTAGTTCTAGGTTGTCCAAGCCCAAAATTTCAAGCCTGGTGGCATAAGGTATTCTATTGTGAGCAGAGCAGTGGAGTACTCTTCTTGTGAAATACCTCTGGACCTGCTCAATTCTATTAATGTCCGATATACAGTGTGGATTCCAGGCAGACGAGCTGTATTCGAGGATTGGTCTGGCAAAGGTTTTGTATGCCCTAGTTTGCAGTACAATGTTACCGGAGATGACGCTTTGCAAAATTAGGTTAACAACTCTTAATGCCTTTTTGGCAATGCTGTTACAGTGAGCTCTGGGGCTTAGATCGTTTGAGATGAGTACTCCTAGGTCCTTGACAGAGTGAGGGTCATCTACGAGATCGTTTCCGCCCAACTTGTATTTGGCGTTCTGATTTTTGTTGCCAATGCGTAAGACGGATATCTTCCAGGTGTTCTGAAACCTCTATCGTGTGTCCATCATCTCTTTTCCACCCAGAAAACCTTCCCAGTTGGATATCTTCCAGATGTTTCGAATTCCACCCCTCCTGGCCCCAAGCCATGCTGCCTAGGAGTGTTGAGACTTTCTGGTTCTACATATCCGAAGGAAGGAAACCTTGGGTCAGAATTGATGTTCTGCAGAGCAATTCAGTCTCTGGGCGCTTCCTGCGCCTCCTTGGTAGCTTGACAAACCAGCTCAGAGACACCCCTCCGTTCTCAGAGCCAAGAGCATCCATCGGATTCCAAACTGATGCCCCAGATTAGCAGGCCAAACATGAGCATCAGCAGGATATTTATTTATTTATTTATTTATTTATTTATTAAAATTTCTATGCCGCCCAACTCCCGGGGGACTCTGGGCGGCTAACAACAGGTATAGAAATATAATCAATAAAAAACAATTTTAAAAACATGTTAAAATACTCTCAATCTTTTAAAAGAACTTTCACTCATACCCCGCCTGCCGGAAGAGCCAAGTTTTTATTGCTTTACGGAAGGCCAGCAGGGTGGGGATAGTCCTGATCTCTGGAAGGAGTTGGTTCCAAAGGGAGGGAGCTCCCACAGAGAAGGCTCTCCCCCTCGGCCCCGCCAACCGGCATTGCTTGGTCGATGGGACCTGGAGGAGACCAACTCTGTGGGACCTAACCGGTCGTAGGGAGGTATGCGGCAGGATGCGGTCCCGAAGGTAACCTGGCCCTGAGCCATGTAGGGCTTTAAAGGTAACGACCAACACCTTAAATTGGATCTGGAGACTAATGGGCAGCCAATGCAGCTGGCGGAGAATCGGTGTTACGTGGGTGCATCTGGGTACACCCACCACAGCTCGCGCAGCTGCATTTTGCACTAATTGCAGTCGCCGGACACTCTTCAAGGGTAGCCCCATGTAGAGCGCATTGCAGTAATCCAGCCGTGAGGTGATAAGGGCGTGAGTGACTGTGAGAAGTGCCTCCTTCTCCAAGTAGGGTCGGAATTGGTGCACAAGACGTACCTGTGCAAAGGTCCCCCTAGCCACAGCTGAAAGACGGGGAAGGCTGTTTGAAGAGGAATTTGACTCTGAGCTATTGCAAAGGGAACTCAAGGGGAGAAAATTAGAAAGTGGACGCAAAGGCAGCTCTGATTGATGGACGGACTTTTTCCTCCTTTTTGTTTTTTTTTGGGGGGGGGATATTGCTCATGTCACTGGAGTCCTGCCCAGGGCCCCTCCCAAATGACATTCCTGCCCTTCCCCTCCAACATGTTTGCACAGCAATTAAGCCGCTCCCTTGCCAGGGTGCAGAGCCAAAGGAGAAAGGTACAAACGGGGGCGGGAGGGGGGAGCAAAAGAAACAAGCTTCTGCTACAGCAAGCTGTCGTGTTCAATACCACCTCCCTGGATGGTCAGGAAAAAGCAGGTTGAAATGTCCCTGCCAAGAGACGCTGCTAAAAAAAAACAGACTGATTCAGATCCCCGGCAGCAGGCAGCCCACCGGCGAGCCCACGCAGCCGCCTGCTTGCCACTCACTCACGTGGGCCCCAAAGGCAGACATTCCCGACTGTCACGTGGAGTGGCACAGCGCCCCCACCTCCTAAAGGCAGGCGGGCCTGCCTTTGGGTATCAAAACCAGGCAGGCATGCACACACACACACACACACACACACACACACACACACACACACACACGCAGCCTCGTCCGGATGTCCTCAAGGGTTTTCTCCCAAGTCACAGGCAGAAACATCTGGATCTCCGAGTGCCCCTCCTGGGGGGGTTGCCCCCCCCCACTTGGTTGCTTTCAAGAAAGACTCTTGGGCAAATACTCTGTTTGTCAGACCAGAAGGCAACACCAGGACATCGGCACACCTGCCCTCCCCCACCCAGAAAATCTTGAACTCTTCCCAGAGCCTGCCAGCTGAGGATCTATCTATCATCTGTCATCCATCCATCTATACATTCATCCTTCCATCCATCCATCTATCGCTATCCCCCCACCTACCTACCTACCTTTCTATCCATTTATCTTATCTATCTATCTATCTATCTATCTATCTATCTATCTATCTATCTATCTATCTATCCATCCATCCATCCATCCATCCATCATCTATCTATATCCATCCATCCATCCATCCATCATCTATCTATATCCATCCATCCATCTATCTATCTATCCTCCCTATCCCTATCCATCCATCCATCCATCCACCCATCATCTATCTATCTATCTATCTATCTATCTATCTATCTATCTATCTATCTATCTATCTATCTATCTATCTATCTATCTATCATTTATCTATCCTCCCTATCCATCCATCCATCCACCCATCATCTATCTATATCTATCTATCTATCTATCTATCTATCTATCTATCTATCTATCTATCTATCTATCTATCTATCTATCTATCTATCTATCTATCTATCTATCTATCCTCCCTATCCCTATCCATCCATCCATCCATCCATCCATCCATCATCTATCTATATCCATCCATCATCTATCTATCTATCTATCTATCTATCTATCTATCTATCTATCTATCTATCTATCTATCTATCTATCTATCTATCTATCTATCCTCCCTATCCCTATCCATCCATCCATCATCTCTCTATATCCATCTATCATCTATCTATCTATCTATCTATCTATCTATCTATCTATCTATCTATCTATCTATCTATCTACCTACCTATCCCCTCTCCCCCTATCTATCTATCTATCTATCTATCTATCTATCTATCTATCTATCTATCTATCTATCTACCTATTTACCTACCTATCCCCTCTCCCCCTATCTATCTATCTATCTATCTATCTATCTATCTACCTACCTACCTACCTACCTACCTACCTACCTACCTATTTACCTACCTATCCCCTCTCCCCCTATCCATCCATCCATCCATCCATCCATCCATCCATCCATCCATCCATCCATCCATCCATCCATCCATCCATCCATCCATCTATCTATCATCTATCTATTTCCCATATGGCACATTCACATCACATTTTGGGAAATACACAGGAGATAAAAATACAAAATATGAAATATAAACGAGATTCCTCTGTTCCTTTTGGAGAGACCATGGTTCAAGCAATGACTGCTTTTTCATGTCCACCTACATAGTGCAATTTGAATGTTTTGATCTCATTCTCAGAAGTGATGGTAACACAACAAAACAAATAGGGATTTGGAAAGAAGCAGATCACCTGTTCAAAGGGATTGAACAGGAGGACTTCCCTAATTTCACGTTCTAGGACTCCCACACAGCATGCCTATAGCAGGAATTTGTATGAATTAAGTCCAACACATCTCCAAGTTGGCAAACTGGAGAAAGTGCAGAATAACAAAGTGGGGGGGACCCTGGAGGTCTTCTAGTCCAACCCCCTGCCCAAGCAAGAGACCTTATACCATTCTGGACTAATGGCTATCCATGATATCTTCTTAAAAACCTCCAGTGATGGAGCACCCACAATTTCTGAAGGCAAACCGTTCCACTGATTAACTGTTCTCACTGACGGGAAATTTCTCTTTAGTTCTACATTGGATCTCTCTTGATAAGCTTTAAATCTGATTCCTATTCCAGAAAAATTTCAGGAATTCTATGGAGTTGGGACGACTTGCAGTGAGATTCCTCTCTGCCCAGATATGGGTCGGTTTTGGCCAGAACCATCAAATGTTTTGATTATGAGCCATAATATCTGCTTGTGTACTGCAGTGGTCGGATGGAGTGTGTATTTATTTGTTAGTGGAGTATGTGTGAAAGGACAAAAGAGATGGAAGGGCAATAATAGTATATTGTAGTAGAGCAAGAAAGAAAAAAATAAAAAAAAGTAATAACCATGATGGTTTAAAGAGCCGAGGTGGCGCAGTGGTTAAAAGCAGCACTGCAACCTACTTCAGTTGATTGCTAGTTCAGCAGTTCAGCTGTTCAAATCTCACCGGCTCAAGGTTGACTCAGCCTTCCATCCTTCTGAGGTTGGTAAAATGAGGACCCAGATTCTTGGGGGCAATAGGCTGACTCTGTAAAACCGTTTAGAGTGGGCTGTAAAGCACTATGAAGCGGTATATAAGTCTATTGCTATTTTCCTTCCTCCCTCCCTCCCTGTGGTTAGAATGCAGTATTGCAGGCTGACTCAGCCCACTGCCAGCAGTTCAAATCTCACCAGGCTCAAGGTTAACTCAGCCTTCCATCATTCCGAGGTGGGTAAAATGAGGACCCAGATTGTTGGGGGCAATATGCTGAACTCTGTAAACCGCTTAGAGAGGGCTGTAAAGCACCATGAAGCGGTATATAACTCTATGTGCTATTGCTATTTCCTTCCTTCCTTCCTTCCTTCCTTCCTTCCTTCCTTCCTTCCTTCCTTCCTTCCTTCCTTTCTCCCTCCCTCCCTCCCTCCCTCCCTCCTCCCTCCCTCTCAGTGGTTAGAATGCAGAATTGCAGGCTAATTCTGCCCACTGCTAGGAGTTCGATCCTGACCGGCTCAAGGTTGACTCAGCCTTCCATCCTTCCGAGATGGGTGAAATGAGGACCCAGATTGTTGGGGGCAATAGGCTGGCTTTGTAAACCGCTTAGAGAGAGCTGTAAAGCACTATGAAGCGGTATATAAGTCTAAGTGCTATTGCTATTGCTATTGCTATTAAAGCAGGGATCCTGAGCCCCTGGGCCGCAACCCACTACCAGGCCGCGGCCTGTTTGAAACTGGGCCACATGAGCAATGAGCAAGCGCGCATAAGCAAAGCTCTACTCGCGTAAGCGGTGGGCCCTTGCACTCGCATGCGAAGCTCCATTCGCGTGAACAGAGGACTCTCGTACGCAAAACTCCATTCACGCAATTGGAGCTTCATGCAGCACTCCGCTCCTGCGAGTGGAGCTTTGTGTGTGAGCACAAGCACCCTCTGCTCACCCACGAAGCGCCGCTCGTGCGAGCGGAGGGCGTGCACACCTGCCACTCACACCGATGGAGCTGCATGTGCCTGCCAGCAACACACCCACACCCACGAAGGTGGAAAGATTGGGGACCACTGGTTTAAAGTGAAAGCAAGAATGCCTGTGAGGGTGGGGGGAAGAAGCTGGATGTATTTCCAGATGCAACGGACTGTAAAATAGGTTGGTCCTCTTTCTTTCTCTCTCTTTTCTTTCTCCTTAAACATATTGTGCATTATAAGCCCTGGAGCAAAACTGTACACAATTGGCTGCCCTAAATTATCTTCATCATGATCTCTTCTGGCAAAGTCTTCTCAATGGTATAAAATATACATTCAAAAATACAAAAGCAAGCCCGACAGATGCTCTTGAAATACACCAAAAGAAATCTGAAATGTATTCCAAAAGGGAACGTTTAACCACTTTTGAACCAGGGGGGAAATCCAGCAGGTTCTGGAGAACCGGTAGCGGAAATTTTGAGTAGTTCGGAGAACCGGAAAATACCACCTCTGGCTGGCCCCAGGAGTGGGGAGGGAATGGGGATTTTGCGGTATCCTTCCCCTGGAGTGGGGAGGGAATGGAGATTTTGCAGTATCTTTCCCCTGGAGTGGGGAGGGAATGGGGATTTTGCAGTATCTTTCCCCTGGAGTGGGGAGGGAATGGGGATTTTGCAGTATCCTTCCCCCTGGAGTGGGGAGGGAATGGAGATTTTGCAATATCCTTCCCCAGGAGTGGGGAGGGAATGGGGATGTTGCAATATCCTTCCCCCTGGAGTGGGGAGGGAATGGGGATTTTGCAGTATCTTTCCCCTGGAGTGGGGAGGGAATGGGGATTTTGCAGTATCTTTCCCCTGGAGTGGGGAGGGAATGGGGATTTTGCAGTATCTTTCCCCTGGAGTGGGGAGGGAATGGGGATTTTGCAGTATCTTTCCCCTGGAGTGGGGAGGGAATGGGGATTTTGCAATATCCTTCCCCTGGAGTGGGGAGGGAATGGAGATTTTGCAGTATCTTTCCCCTGGAGTGGGGAGGGAATGGGGATTTTGCAGTATCTTTCCCCTGGAGTGGGGAGGGAATGGAGATTTTGCAGTATCCTTCCCCCTGGAGTGGGGAGGGAATGGAGATTTTGCAATATCCTTCCCCAGGAGTGGGGAGGGAATGGGGATTTTGCAGTATCCTTCCCCCTGGAGTGGGGAGGGAATGGGGATTTTGCAGTATCTTTCCCCTGGAGTGGGGAGGGAATGGAGATTTTGCAATATCCTTCCCCAGGAGTGGGGAGGGAATGGGGATTTTGCAATGTCCTTCCCCCAGGAGTGGGGAGGGAATGGGGATTTTGCGGTATCCTTCCCCTGGAGTGGGGAGGGAATGGAGATTTTGCAGTATCCTTCCCCCTGGAGTGGGGAGGGAATGGGGATTTTGCAGTATCTTTCCCCTGGAGTGGGGAGGGAATGGAGATTTTGCAATATCCTTCCCCTGGAGTGGGGAGGGAATGGAGATTTTGCAATGTCCTTCCCCCAGGAGTGGGGAGGGAATGGGGATTTTGCGGTATCCTTCCCCTGGAGTGGGGAGGGAATGGAGATTTTGCAGTATCTTTCCCCTGGAGTGGGGAGGGAATGGGGATTTTGCAGTATCTTTCCCCTGGAGTGGGGAGGGAATGGGGATTTTGCAGTATCCTTCCCCTGGAGTGGGGAGGGAATGGAGATTTTGCAGTATCCTTCCCCCTGGAGTGGGGAGGGAATGGGGATTTTGCAGTATCTTTCCCCTGGAGTGGGGAGGGAATGGAGATTTTGCAGTATCCTTCCCCCTGGAGTGGGGAGGGAATGGGGATTTTGCAGTATCCTTCCCCCTGGAGTGGGGAGGGAATGGGGATTTTGCAGTATCTTTCCCCTGGAGTGGGGAGGGAATGGGGATTTTGCAGTATCCTTCCCCCTGGAGTGGGGAGGGAATGGAGATTTTGCAGTATCCTTCCCCCTGGAGTGGGGAGGGAATGGAGATTTTGCAGTATCCTTCCCCCTGGAGTGGGGAGGGAATGGGGATTTTGCAGTATCCTTCCCCCTGGAGTGGGAAGGGAATGGAGATTTTGCAGTATCTTTCCCCTGGAGTGGGGAGGGAATGGGGATTTTGCAGTATCCTTCCCCCTGGAGTGGGGAGGGAATGGGGATTTTGCAGTATCTTTCCCCTGGAGTGGGGAGGGAATGGGGATTTTGCAGTATCCTTCCCCCTGGAGTGGGGAGGGAATGGAGATTTTGCAGTATCCTTCCCCCTGGAGTGGGGAGGGAATGGAGATTTTGCAGTATCTTTCCCCTGGAGTGGGGAGGGAATGGGGATTTTGCAGTATCCTTCCCCCTGGAGTGGGAAGGGAATGGAAATTTTGCAGTATCCTTCCCCCTGGAGTGGGGAGGGAATGGGGATTTTGCAGTATCCTTCCCCCTGGAGTGGGAAGGGAATGGGGATTTTGCAGTATCTTTCCCCTGGAGTGGGGAGGGAATGGGGATTTTGCAGTATCCTTCCCCCTGGAGTGGGGAGGGAATGGGGATTTTGCAGTATCCTTCCCCCTGGAGTGGGGAGGGAATGGGGATTTTGCAGTATCTTTCCCCTGGAGTGGGGAGGGAATGGAGATTTTGCAGTATCCTTCCCCCTGGAGTGGGGAGGGAATGGAGATTTTGCAGTATCCTTCCCCCTGGAGTGGGGAGGGAATGGGGATTTTGCGGTATCCTTCCCCTGGAGTGGGGAGGGAATGGGGATTTTGCAGTATCTTTCCCCTGGAGTGGGGAGGGAATGGGGATTTTGCAGTATCTTTCCCCTGGAGTGGGGAGGGAATGGAGATTTTGCAGTATCCTTCCCCCTGGAGTGGGAAGGGAATGGAGATTTTGCAGTATCCTTCCCCCTGGAGTGGGGAGGGAATGGGGATTTTGCAGTATCCTTTCCCCTGGAGTGGGAAGGGAATGGAGATTTTGCAGTATCTTTCCCCTGGAGTGGGGAGGGAATGGAGATTTTGCAGTATCCTTCCCCCTGGAGTGGGAAGGGAATGGAGATTTTGCAGTATCCTTCCCCCTGGAGTGGGAAGGGAATGGAGATTTTGCAGTATCCTTCCCCCTGGAGTGGGGAGGGAAGGGGATTTTGCAGTATCCTTTCCCCTGGAGTGGGGAGGGAATGGGGATTTTGCAGTATCCTTCCCCTGGAGTCTTTGGAGGATGTTTAAAACACTGAAGCAAAATCCCCTTTAGCTCATGTGCAACAACCTTAAATATTACACCTGCATTTCATCAGTGTCTATCTAGATGGCAGCATCTAGCCAAATATTGGCTGGTGACAATGAGCTAAACTGGGTGGCACTTAGAATTTGGGATGAGAGACCACCAGAAAACAGCACATCTATAGATTGGACCCAAGAGGTCAAACCACAGCCTTCCTCATTATTCTAGAAGCAGCAGCGGTCGGTTGCTCCCGCTTCGGATCTGTTCTTAGAACCGGTAGTGTGGGTAGCGGGAAGCTCCGCCCACCTGCCTGGGACACTTCTGCGCATGCGCAATAGCATCGCGTGCGCGCACTCGCTCGCACGCGAACCAGTAATAAAGGGTTTTAGAACCCACTACTGAGAAGAAGGGAATATCCAAGCACTTCCGCTCCGTTGCCAATAAAACTTTACAGATCTATTGATGAAGTAGATAGAGCTGATATTCTGTCTTCCGTTCAATCATGTGGAGTCTAGCTAAATTCAAAAGAGATTTTTGCCTATCTTCAGATTAACAGTTCTGGGCATCTCGTATTACCATACTTGCTCCCAATCATCTACTTGGAAAAGAATATGGATACATATATCTACTGCAGGTGTGTCCAACCTTGGCAACTTTAAGATGGTGGACTTCAACTCCCAGAATTCTCCATGCTGGCTGGGGAATTCTGGGAATCAAAGTCCACAGGTCTTAAAGTTGCCAAAATTGGATAACTGATTTGTATACTTTTACTCTCAGTTGAACCTGTATACTCTCGATAGTCCATGCCTCCTGAATTCTACTCTTGTCAGTCTATTTCTAATAGAATAGAGTAGAGTAGAGTAGAATATAGAATAGAATATAGAATATAGAATAGAATATAGAGTAGAGTAGAGTAGAATATAGAATAGAATATAGAATAGAATATAGAGTAGAGTAGAGTAGAGTAGAGTAGAGTAGAGTAGAGTAGAGTAGAGTAGGGTAGAGTAGAGTAGAATATAGAATAGAATAGAATATAGAATAGAATATAGAGTAGAGTAGAGTAGAATATAGAATAGAATATAGAATAGAATATAGAATAGAATATAGAGTAGAGTAGAATATAGTATAGAATATAGAATAGAATATAGAATAGAATATAGAATAGAATATAGAATAGAGTAGAATATAGAATAGAATACAGAATAGAATACAGAATAGAATATAGAATAAAGTAGAGTAGAGTAGAGTAGAATATAGAATAGAATATAGAATAGAATATAGAGTAGAGTAGAGTAGAGTAGAATATAGAATAGAATATAGAATAGAGTAGAATATAGAATAGAATATAGAATAGAATATAGAGTAGAGTAGAATAGAATAGAATATAGAATAGGATATAGAGTAGAGTAGAATATAGAATAGAATATAGAGTAGAGTAGAATATAGAATATAGAATAGAATATAGAATAGAGTAGAGTAGAGTAGAATATAGAATAGAATATAGAGTAGAGTAGAATATAGAGTAGAATATAGAATATAGAATATAGAAAATTAGAATAGAATAGAATAGAATAGAATAGAATAGAATAGAATAGAATAGAATAGAATAGAATAGAATAGAATAGAATAGAATAGAATAGAATAGAATTCTTTATAGGCTAAGAGTGATTGGACACACAAGGAATTTGTCTTTGGTGTATATGCTCTCAGTGTACATAAGGAGAATAAAATACATTCATCAAGAATAAAAAGATACAACACTTAGTGACAGTCAAGGTTACTAATAAGCTATCAAATCGTACTAGGACACGAATAAAAACAATATAAATTGAAAGATACAAGCCACATGTTTATAGTCATAAGTGGGAAGAGATAGGTACTAGGAAGGATGAGTAGAATAATAGTAATACAGTCTACAAAGAGGACCCTTGCGTAGGTCTTTGGAGAGTCAAGATGTTGTAGGATGCAGTGCAGAGTCATATTAACAGCATCATCAGTTAATATGACTCTGTTAATATGACTGATATTGCCTACCCAGAAAGACCTGGGCAGTGTCAGTCCATAGCATATCCCTTCAGTCAAAAAATACCAACTATCAGGAGCCAGGAAGGGTGCTTTCTAGGTCTCAACATCTATCTTCTGGAATTACCGTATTTTTTGGAGTATAAGATGCAACTTTTTGCCCCCCCAAAAAGGGTGGAAATGTCGGTGCATCTTATACGCCGAATACAGCCATTTTTGGCCTCCCGAAGCCCCGCCCCGCATCCCATTTTTGGGAAAAACGGGCCGTTTTTTGCAAAAATGGGGACGTTTTTGCCTTCCCCCACCCCCTAGGAGTGCTCTGCAGGCTTCCCAAACCCTCTGCATGCCCTGTTTTTGCAAAAAAAATGAGCGAAAAATGAGCCGTTTTTTGCAAAAATTGGGGTGTTTTTGCCTTCTAATTACCCCATCTTGCATGACTGGAGGAGGAATTCTGGGAGTTGAAGTCCACTAGTCTTCAAGCTGTCAAGTGTGAAGTTTGTAAAAAGTATACATGGTTGTAAAAAGTATTCTGCTACACTGGTATTTTATTAAATAATATATTACCACACCATTTGGTTCAGAATACTTTTTTCCTTGTTTTCCTCCTCTAAAATCTAGGTGTGTCTTATACTCCGGTGCGTCTTATACTCCAAAAAATACGGTATATCTCCCAGTGATTTGTGTCACCTCATCCTGATGGTATTCTGGAACAGGGGTGTCCAACCTTGGCAACTTTAAGACTTGTGGGCTTCAACTCCCAGAATTCCTCAGCCCACTGGCTGAGGAACTCTGGGAGTTGAAGCCCACAAGTCTTAAAGTTGCCAAGGTTGGACACCCCTGTTCTGGAAGTTTCTTAAAGACTCATCAGTTCTGCAGGTCCTGGGGTGGGGTGTTTGTAGAGCCCTAAAGGTGATGTGTTTGTTATTAAAGCAAGTGAGTTTGTCCAGCCACACAGGATTTTCTTGCTGTTTTCTATTGTTTTCTTTCCTGGTTTTACTTGATGTCAGCCACTCAGAAAACATTTGGAAGCTGGACAGCTTCTAAGTTCTCAGAAACAGCAAAATAAGTAAATGAAGACTTTGCATTCCGGAAAAAAAGTTTTGTTTTGCCCTTTTGTTGAGCTATTTCTTCTGAAACTGTTCGGTTCGTTTATGTATAATGACCTCCATGTATCTTTTGCGCATTTTCTTTTGTGGCTCTCTTTGAAGCTCCAACTGCAATTTCTTATACTCGTCTTTTCACATCTTAAGCCTGTTGCTTTTTCTCTTTTTTACTTTACTAAAAAGTAAATGAATACTGTAGGATCACTAGAAACCCAGGACATACATTAGAAATATCCAATATGCAAATCCAAGCTAGCAATCTTCTTAGCACAAGAGCATCATTTATCAGTACACAGTTACACAGATGTGAGAAATCCCTTTCACCTGGAATTCAATTATACCAGCCTGAGGTTTTTGACTGAATGAATCATTCAGGTTCTTATTATTTTCCATCATTTCGGAATGCTGACTGAACTACCCCTTCACTGTGTTCATACCCTACCTTCCTTTAACGGATGAACAGAGTTGGAAGGGACCTTGAAGGTCATCTAGTCCAACCCCACCCACCCACCCAAGCAGGAGACCCTACACCCGTGATGGCGAACCTATGGCATGCGTGCCGGAAGTGGCACGCAGAGCCATCTCTCCGGGCACGCAAGCTGTTGCCCGTTACTCTTCCAGGTTCCGGCGCCCCGGCCAGCTGGTCTTCACGCACGTGGGAGTGCTGGAAACTGGAAGAGCAGCCACCTGGTGCGCATGCGCATGCCGGGAAGATGATCTTCCAGTTTTTGGCATGCGCATGCACACCGGCCAACTGGTCTTCGCATGCGCATGCGCTCCAGAAACTGGAAGATCATCTTCCCGGTGCGTGCATTTCCACCAGGCGGCTGCTCTACTAGTTTCCGGCACGCGTGTGTGCATGTGCACACACACCCTCCCCCATTTCGGCACTCGGTGCCGAAAAGGTTCGTCAACACCGCCCTACACCATTTCTGACAAATGGCACTTCCTGTTCCATTATAGGTAATGCTTGAATTCCGACCATATATTTAACAACCTTTCAAAGCTGCAACAGCACTGAAACAAGTCCTCACACTTACGACCACTGCAGCAGCTCCGACGTGACATGATCAAAATTCAGGCGGTTAACAACCAGCATGTATTCACCATGGCGGAAGCATTCCAGAGCACGTATTTGCCATTTGCAACCTTTCCCAAGGGACTTCCCACAAACAGAGTCAATGGGGGGGAGGCAAGGTTTGCTCAACAACCATGCGATTCACTTAACAACCGTGGGCAAAAAGATTGCAAAATTGGCCAGGACTCATTTAATGAATTGCTTAGCGACAGACGTTCTTGCCTCAACTGTGGTTCTAACAGAGGGATACATTCAAGATCAAGTAAGGTACTAATGCCATTCTATAAAGCCTTAGTAAGACCACACCTAGAACACTGCATCCAGTTTTGGTCACCACACTATAAAAAAGATGTTGAGACTATAGAAAGAGTGCAGAGAAGAGCAACCAAGATGATTAGGGGACTGGAGGCTAAAACACATGAAGAACGGTTGCAGGAATTGGGCATGGCTGGTCTAGTGAAGAGAAGGACCAGGGGAGGCATGATAGCACTCTTCCAATATCTGAGGGGCTACCATAGAGAGGAGGGGGACAAGCTGTTTTCCAAGGCACCCAGAGGCCAAACAAGGAACAATGGATGGAAACTGATCAAGGAGAGATTCAACCTGGAAAGGAGAAATTTCCTGACATCGAGAACAATCAACCGATGGAACAGAAGTTGCCTTCAGAAGTTGTGGGAGCTTCATCCCTGGAGGCTTTCAAGAAGAGACTGGATTGCCATTTGTCAGAAATGGCGTAGGGTCTCCTGCTTGGGCGGGGGGGGGGGGGTTGGACTAAATGACCTACAAGTTCCCTTCCAATTCTGTTAATCTAAGATCTAACAAGTCAAGGACTCCCTGCATCATATTATCCTCTTTTTTTCCCCTCTCAAGTTGCTAAGAGTAGCAAAACAAGTTTGCGCTTTTCACACTCCCTTGCTCAACACCCAGGCGTGCTTAGCTCAGCTGAAAAGAGGCACATGTAGAACCACGTGTTTTATACCTAGGTTTGCTGGATAAACTACAATAGAAGGATTCGCATAACAGGCTAAGCCCCAATACTCAAAGCAGAATTCCTATAACATACTGCGATACAAGCATTGAGAAAAACAAAAATCACTCGGGCAGCTTTTTGATCAACCCAGGATATGACACGAGATCTTCTGAACGCTAACCACAATGTCTTGACTTCTAAAACCACCGCACAAATAAACGCGCAGTTACAAAACAGCTACGTCGACATGGCACGCAGCGAGTAATCTGACTGCGCAGCCAAGAATTTTGTACTTGCGATGACACATGCTTTGCCCGGGTACAAAGATGCACCCAGCTACTTGCCAATCCCTCATCCTATGCCACAGACATGTGCTCACGTGCCCATCATTTGCACATGCCAACATTCTGTACATGCACACGTATGCACTCCCATGCTTATAAAAAGGACACACACATAACTGTTTAGGCCCGCAGTGTTTCCCAACCTTGGCAACTTGGAAGATATCTGGACTTCAACTCCCAGAATTCCCCAGCCAGCAAATGATGGCTGGGGAATCCTGGGAGTTGAAGTCCAGACATCTTCAAGTTGCCACTGTTGAGAAACACTGGTAGAGTTTGATTTCAGGACTCCTGCCCAAATTTGGCAAAGCCCCGGTGCAGTTTTTGGTGTTTTGTCATCCTGCAGGAAGGATGCAGGAGGACGACTCTTTCCTGGGGCCATGAGGAATTCAACCTGACAGGTTTAATAGCCGTCATTAAGCAGCCGGCAAAGTGCACAGGAATCAGCCAGTACAGTGTGTGCGTGTGCATTTGTTTGTTTGTTTGTTTGTTTGTTTTTCAAACCTGGCAACTTGAAGACGGGCAGACTTCAATTCCCAGAATTCTGGGAGTTGAAGTCCAACACGTCTTCAAGTTGTCAAGATGGAAAGGCACCAGGCCAAATAAGACCCCGGAGTTGGGGTGGTGGTGGTTTAAATCTGATGGAGGAGAGACCAAATCCCTCCTGTCTGGTGGGCAGAGAAGAGGACCTTCTACGCTGCAGCAAAATCGCTTCCCGTCCTTCGTCCCGCTCCACAGCGGCCCCTTTATGCCACCCATCCTGGGAAAAAACGTGACTCCACCTTCTGATAAGAAAAAAAAAAACCCACATGCCACTGCAAAATTGGTAGAACCGGATCCTGTGTCCTAAAGAAAGAAGTTGGGGAGGGCTGCGTGGTAGGACCGGGATAGGGAGCCGACTTCCAATCCTTGCCCTTGGTTGTCCCATTTCTCCTTGTTTGTTTATGGCCCATTTCAACCACTTATTTCTATTATTTCTTATTTCTGACAACCTGCATCGGCATCCGGGCTTGTTTCCCCAGCCACCCACCCACCCCCCAGACCCTTCAAAGCCCCAACCAGCTTATTGCCTCCAGTCCACCCCTTTGCCCAACGCCTTTGCCCACACAACGACCCTGTGAGGTGGGTTGACCCAGGCGCCAAGAGCCGGAGGGTCTTCCTCCCACCACTGACACCCCCCAACACCATCATCCACCACCCAGGGGATGAAGCCGGACGCTTGCACGTCCACCCTCGCCCCCACTTGAAGGCGATCCTCCCAAGGTCACCGGAGGCTTTGGGCGATCCAATGCCCTCCTCTAAAGCGGGATATCCCGGGCAGTGCGAGAGCCGGCTGGGGATGATGGGCTTGGGGATCGGGATTCAGGAAAAGGCCCCCCCAAAGGGGGGGAAGGTCGCTTTAAAACGCCCCGCGCCTCCTCGCTGCGATCGCGCAGGAGTCTCTGGCGCAGGAGTCTCCTTACCTGGCTCCGCAGGAGGCGCCGGACCGCTGCGATGTTAACGTGGCTGCGGCGGCTGCGGCGCTGGGGAGCCAGAAACGGGCAGGCGGATCCCGGAGAGACCGATCCCGCTCGCCCCAAACGCGCGCAAGCCTTTTTTTTCTCTCTCTCCTCCCGAAGGTCCGCAGAAGCAGTCAGGAAGCCGGCGAGCCCTTGCGACGGTCGCGGCTGCTGCTGCTGCTGCTGCTGCTGCTCTTTCCCATGCCAGAAGCCCGCAGGGGAGGAGGAGGGAGGAGGAGGAGGAGGAGAGGCCCGGCTTAGCCCGAGCGCGCCGCTCAGGATCCCGATCCGGAAAGCCACGCAACCTTTGCCGACAACCTGCAAAAGCCAAGTCAGGCGAGCGGGACCGACCAGCCGGCGCGGCATGCGGAGAGGAGGGCGGGGCGGGCAAGAAGAGGATTCCCACTCCCCTCCACCAATCGCCTGCCGACCTGCCGAGCATCGGGGAGGCGCCCCCCCCTTCTCTCTCTCTCTCTCTCTCTCTCTCCAGACCACCCTTCTTGTCAGCATAGATTAACAGAGTTGGAATAGCAATAGCAATAGCACTTAGACTTATATACCGCTTCATAGTGCTTTCCAGCCCTCTCTAAGCGGTTTACAGAGTCCGCCTATTTCCCCCAAACAGTCTGAGTCTTCATTTTACTAACCTCGGAAGGATGGAAGGCTGAGTCAAGGATTGAACTCCTGGCAGTGGGCAGAATTAAGGAAGGAAGGAAGGAATAGCACTTAGACTTATATACCGCTTCATAGTGCTTTCCAGCCCTCTCTAAGCGGTTTACAGAGTTCAGCATATTGCCCCCAACAATCTGGGCCCTCATTTTACCCACCTCGGAAGGATGGAAGGCTGAGTCAAGGATTGAACTCCTGGCAAAGGAAGGAAGGAAGGAAGGAAAAGGAAGGAAGGAAGGAAGGAAGGAAGGAAGGAAGGAAGGGGAAAGGAAAAAGGAAGAGCAATAGCAATAGCACTTAGACTTATATACCGCTTCATAGTGCTTTACAGCCCTCTCTAAGCGGTTTACAGAGTTCAGCATATTGCCCCCAACAATCTGGGCCCACATTTTACCCACCTCGGAAGGATGGAAGGCTGAGTCAAGGATTGAACTCCTGGCAGTGGGCAGAATTAAGGAAGGAAGGAAGGAATAGCACTTAGACTTATATACCACTTCATAGTGCTTTACAGCCCTCTCTAAGCGGTTTAAAGAGTTCAGCATATTGCCCCCAACAATCTGGGTCCTCATTTTACCCACCTCGGAAGGATGGAAGGCTGAGTCAAGGATTGAACTCCTGGCAAAGGAAGGAAGGAAGGAAGGAAAAGGAAGGAAGGAAGGAAGGAAGGAAGGAAGGAAGGAAGGAAGGAAGGAAGGAAGCAATAGTACTTAGACTTATATACCGCGACCGCTCCAGAGCCGTCTTTGCCGGTCCGTCGCGCGCGTCGCCATCTTTTTCTGACAATTTTTGGGCGATTTTGCTTCTGCGCATGCGCGGAAGCAAAATCAACCCAAAATCTCGCGCGCGAGATCCCCTCGTGAGATTTCGGCAAGATTTTGCTTCCGCGCATGCACAGAAGCAAAATTGCACCAAAATCTCTCTCTCACGTGCGCGTCCCCTCGCGAGATTTCGGCGAGATTTTGCTTCCGCACATGCGCAGAAGCAAAATCGCATGAGGGGGTGCATGTGCGTAGCGAGCGCGTGCGCACCCAAAACATGGAAACACCGGCATGTGTATGTGAGCAACCCCCCATCCCTGCAATAACTTTTGTAGATGGTCCATAATTGCTTTACAGCGCGCTCTGGCCGGTTTACAATAATATCAGCATTATTTGCATATTGCCCCCCCCCCCTTTTACAGACAGGGAAGGCTGAGTCAACTTTGAGCCCTGTCGGGATCGAAACTCCAGGCTGTGGGCAGAGTTTGCCTGCAATACTGCACTTTAACCGCTGCGCCACCAGGGCTCCTGTGGCAGCTTCCTGTTGGGGCAATGCTAGCTAGTTGCAGTTTACTGAAACAAATCACAATTAATCCCAAGCTTAGTGCGTTGTGTGGGACCCAGATGGATAAGAGCGGGACCCACTGGTGATCAAAGCCAGCATGCTACTAACATGCCTGCAAGCCAGCTACTGAATTAAGGTCAAGAATTGAGTTCCACCAAGAACAGACATTTAAACTCAACTGGTATGTCTGGGAGTGGTGTGGTGGCCTAGAGGTGGAGCTCTTACCTCAGAATCAGGAGGCTGTGAGTTCGATCCTAGGTAGAGGCAGATATTTCTCTCTCTGGGCACACTGAGAATATATCTGCTGGGGGGAAAAACTCCGCATTGGCGACAGGAGGGGCATCCGGCCAGTAAACACTCAGCTCCATTCAGTTGTCCAGATTCCACCCCGCAAGGGATTATGGGGTCGTTAAAAGAGGATGATTAGTATGTCTGGTTTCTGTGCATGGACTAGGGTGGAGAGGCCATCTTGTCATTTGAATGGGACAAAAACCATTTGAACTCTTTTTTGGACCTTGTTGAAGCTGATGCTATCCAGATAGGGTTGGGAAGTAGACCACATATGGAGAGCTCCAAATTAAGAAGGGTTGGCTTTAAAATTCCTTATACAGTCCAGGGCAGAGTTAAGCATGTGGAGTGCTCCCCAGAGGTTCATCAAACCAATCAATTGATTTCTCCACCCCCCCCCCTTTTTAATGACCTCGTAATCCCTTGTGGATGGAGTCAGGGCAACTGAATGGAGCTGAGTGTTTACTGGCCGGATGCCCTTCCTGTCGCCAATGCGGAGGTTTTTTTTAAAAAGCAGATATATTCTCATGGTGCCCAGAGAGAGAAATATCTGCCTCTACCTGGGATCGAACTCATGGCCTCCTGATCAATAACTCAATTAAAATCAATTGATGCATGCATTTCACTTGGTTTTCAGCTTCAGTACATGGAGGTGAATTCAGTAGATGGAACTCAATCCTTGACCCTCAATTCAGCAGCTGGCTTGCAGGTATGTTGGTAGCATCCAGGGCTTTGTTCACCAGTGACTCCTGATCCTGTCCATCTGGGCCCACGCAATGCACTAAGCTTGTGATTAATTGTGATTTGTTGTCGAAGCTGTAACTAGCTAGCATTGCACAACGAAACCGCCACAGGAGCCCCCGGTGGCGCAGTAGTTAAACTGCAGTTTTGCAGGCAAACTCTGCCCACAGTTCGATCCTGACAGGGCTCATGATCAGGGGTGGGTTATAACTTACCTCGCTGCCAGTTCACTTCCTCCTGCACCGCGTGGCAAAAAAACAAAGCCGAAAAACGGATAGCCACCGCAGGCACAGTGCCGGAACTCGGCTTCTGCGCATGCTCAGAAGGAAAAAAAATTCAAAAAAAAAAATAAAAAAAGATGGCGGCGCCCACGGATCGGCACCGACCGAACCGGGTCGGTGACGTCATCGTGACACCAGCGGGTCGCTGCCGGTTCTACAGAACCGGGAGGCACCCACCCTTGCTCATGATTGACTCAAGCCTTCCATTCCGAGGTTGGTAAAATGTACCAAGGTTGAGTAGAGATGCCCTGCTTATCATTCCAACTAGATAAACCTGGCTTTTCTGCCCCTTAGAACCAGACGCACTCTGGTTCCAGTTCCCCCCCCCCACCCCGAAATGTTATCCAACATTTCCTATCCACTGAACGTAACATCCCTTAGGCCAGTGGTCGGCAACCTTAAACACTCAAAGAGCCACAATGGTCCTAACAGGAAGTCCCCCGTTCAATTCTGGAGCCGACTGGAAGTCCGGTTCCCCCACCATAGAGTCTCCTCCTAGCACAGCGGGCTTTTTCCTCTACCTGTCCTAACCGAACGCCCTATCAATTGTGGAGCTGACCGGAAATCCCGCCCCTTGCCATAGAGTCTCCTCTTGGCACGCCGTGCTTTTCCCCTCCCTAACCGGAAGCTCCTCTCAAAATCGTGGTGCCAACTGGCGAGAGGGAGCCACAATAGAAGGATGAAAGAGCCACATGCGGCTCCAGAGCCGCGGGTTGCTGACCCCTGCTTTAGGCTTAGACGCATTTCATGTAATATTTGCTCTCTCCTCTATTTCCCACGCTTCATCATTCATGTTCACAAATGACACGTGCCAATATATAAGGTGCATTTACATGTGTGAAGTGGCCCATTATGTTTTCACACTCGTCTGGGATGAGTGGAGGATAGGAAGGAAGGCAATCCAGTTTGGGTGCCTCGTTAAAACGATGCTTCAATTAAAGATCGCAGCAGAGCCAGTCAGCACAATTAATGGAGAAGCACAGCCGGTACCCACTTCAAGAGGATAAATGGACAACATTCTTGACGTTGAAAAACTGGAAGGAAAACTGGTTAGTCTTCCGAAATGCTACCTGGCTGCTCCAAGTCTGTTTGTTCTTCCAACAAAAGACCAGTGTGGGACTCCTGGCTTTGAATTTTTTGCAGCAATATTCAAATCGGCTTCCTCAAATATGTGAGTCTTTCCTGCTTGATTCCCCAATTAGAAGAGAATACAGAATAACAAGAGTTGGGAGGGATCTTGGAGGTCTTCTAGTCCAACCCCCAAGGTCAGGCAGGAAACCCTAAACCAGAGTTCCCCAACCTTTCTGGCTTTGTGGACCGGTGGGTGGTGGTGGGGGAAGGAGATGGTTCCACGTGCGTGGCGGGCACGCACACACACGCCGCTCATTCAAATGGAGCATGTGCACACGCTCGCGCAAGTGATACGCACATGCGCTTGCCTGCTACTTCCACAGCCGTTCCGAACGGCTCAAGGCCTGGTAGTGGACTGCGGCCCAGGGGTTGGGACCCCTTGACAGAGGTGATAATTAATCTCACAAAGGAGAAGTTTGATCTTTTCCCGGACATCAGACATTAGAAAAGAAACCGCAGTTTAAAGTCTAAGTAAAAATATTTATTTCGGTACAAAAACAATAAATCCTCATTTGTTTACATCTCTGATATAAAAGTATGTCTTCCTTGGATGGAAGCCAGGAACAGAAGGAAGGAATGGAATGCACACATGCGTACAAGAACATATCAATCACGTGCTCAGGAATAAACCATTATATTAGATAGGGATGCTTCTCCCTGCATATACATATAACAGGCAATAAAATCACTGCGTCACACCCCTGCCCTATACCATTTCAGATGATGATTCTCCACCTTGAAGCCCCTCTACCCTGTTTCCCCCAAAGTAAGACATCCCCTGATAATAAGCCCAATCGGACTTTTGAGTGCATGGCAATAAGGCCACGCGCTTATTTCACGGTTCAAAAAAATATAAGACAGGGTCTTATTTTCGGGGAAACACGGTAGATGTTTTGCAACTGCAAGGTAGCCTATCAGTTACTTAGTCACATTTGGAAGATACCACAGTGGAAAAGGTTGAGTTAGAAGACTCTATACAAGGGCATCCTTGACTTACGGATGTTCGTTCAGCAACCGTTTGAAGTTACAACGGCCACTTAAAAAAATGACTAGCCTGTGCACTGACGACCAGTGGTGGGTTGCTGCTGGTTCAAACCGGTTTGCACGAACTGGTGGCGGAAATTTGCCCCCACTCATCCAACTGGCAGCGTTGGCCGGCTGGCCATGCCCCCGAACCAGTCCTCCGGTCGCTGCTCCTTGAAAGCAGCTGGCAAAGAACCCTCTGTGCATGCAGCAAAGGCTTCTGCGCATGCGCAGAGGGTCATTTCCCTCATGTGACGTAGGCGCGCAAGCAAAACAACGCGGTACGAACCGGTAGGAAAGGTAAATGGAACCAACCACGGCTGACGACCATCATAGCATCCCCATGGTTACATGATGAAAATCCAGACCCATGGCAACCAGCATGCATATATGATGGTTGCAGCATCCTGATATCATGCGATCACTGTTTACGAGCTTCTGATAAACAAAGTCAAGGGAGGAGAGGGGGAAGCTGAATTTTCCTAACAACTGCAATGATTACTTTTAACAACTGTCGCCAAAAATATCGTAAAATTGGGCATGACTCACTTAATAGGCGCTTTGCTTAGCAACAGAAATTCTGTCCCCAATTGTGGTCATGGGTCAAGGACTACTGTACCTCTCAATCATTTCAGCCTGTACTATACATAATTGGTAACTGTGAGAGGGATCTTGGAGTCTTCGTGGACAACCAATTAAATATCAGCCAACAGTGCGGCGGCAGCCAAAAAAGCCAATGCAATCCTAAATTGCATTAACAGAGGGATACAATCAAGATCAAGGGAGGTACTAATACCACTCTATAAAGCCTTAGGAAGACCACACCTAGAGTACTGGATCCAGTTTTGGTCACCACACTATAAAAAAGATGCTGAGACTCTGGAGAAAGTGCAGAGGAGAGCAGCCAAGATGATTAGGGGACTGGAGGCTAAAATATACAATGAACGGTTGCAGGAACTGGGCATGGCTAGTCTAGTGAAGAGAAGGACCAGGAGAGACATGATAGCAGCCTTCCAATATTTGAGGGGCTGACACAGAGAGAAAGGGGTCAAGCTATTTTCCAAAGCACCTGAAGGCCAGACAAGGAATAACAGATGGAAACTGAACAAGGAGAGATTCAACCTGGAAATGAGAAAATTTCTGACAGTGAGAGCAATCAACCCATGGAACAGAAGTTGCCTTCAGACGTTGTGGGAGCTTCATCCCTGGAGGCTTTCAAAAAGACACTGGACTGCCATCAGTCAGGAATGGTGTAGGGTCTCCTGTTTGTGCAGGGGGTTGGACTAGATGACCTACAAGGTCCCTTCCAACTCTGTTAATCTGTTAAATCTGTTACATCTGCAGAGAAATGGGGGAAAAAAAGATATAAGCCCTGACATTTCATTTTAGCCACATACAGTAGTTTACATTTGCCTTCCCTGTACCAATGCAGGTAAGGTTTAGTCCAGGAAAGTTTATACAGTACCATCACCCATTCCAAGTGTAGGGCACTGTATGCGTTTGCTTTTGCAGTTGCTTCCATTTCCAGAATTCAACATCCAATGTGGATAAGAACCTATTAAAATATCCGTATTCCAGTATTAAGCAAAGAAAAACACGACAACTTCTAGTACAGGTAATCCTCAACTTAGGACCACAATGGAGCTCAACATAAGTAATGCCATTACTGCAGTGTTTCCCAACCTTGGCAACTTGAAGATGTCTGGACTTCAACTCCCAGAATTCCCCAGCCAGCAAAGCTTTGCTGGCTGGGGAATTCTGGGAGTTGAAGTCCAGACATCTTCAAGTTGCCAAGGTTGGGAAACACTGCATTACTGGAAAGGGCAGAATTGATATTTTTGTCCTTGTTGTTTGAGATGTGGTTTGTTTTCAAGGAACTCTGTTAATGCAGTCTATTGTGGTTTAACACATCTGTTTTGCTTCACCAAAATATGCTGGAAAATTGCATTATGGAATTTTGTAGGTATACTGTAGCCAGTTGCCATTAGATTTTAACTTTAACATTCTTAAGTGGGAGTTTTCCCAAAGTGTAAGAAAACAGCAAAAAAGCTGAAGTTAAAGGAGGCACAGTTTGCCCAGACTTGGTTTAATTAGACTTAGAATAACTTTATTGTCACTTTGAATGTGCACTAATCAGCATACCTTAAAATGAAATTTCGTTGCATACAGCTCCCAAAGGGTCATCACCTCCGATATACACTACATAAACATGACAAAACTGTTAGATTGGTGGATTCAGCACAGGAGACCGACTTGACAAACAGCTCTTTATTGCAATAGAAGTACAACCAGCAAAGCACATTCAGAGAGGCCTCCTATTTATAGGAGCTGACAGTAACAATTGTAACTAAACCATTTTGAAATAACCAATGAGGGTCCAGCATGTTCTCTTCAGTATTGCTGGACCTGAGTGAAAACTTCCAGCTCTAGTCAGAACATAACAAAAACAAATAACTAAATACAAAATTATGCATATACCCACATATATGACACGGAGAAACAAAGATTAATTAAGTAGATAACACCAATAAGCTTCAGTTTTTTCCACACAAAGACCATCAAAGACAGAGGTGGCTTATCCTCACATATGCATGGTTGATCTACCAAAACATCATAACTCTAACAGATTTTGAAAAGCTATAGGTCAGTGGTGGCGAACCTATGGCACGGGTGCCACAAGTGGCACGCGGAGCCATATCGGTGGGCATGCGAGCTCAGGTCCGGCGTGCATGTGTGCACCAGCCGGCTGATTTTCAGGCCTTCTGGGCCCACTGGGAGTCAGGAAACAGCCTGTTTCCAGCCTCCATAGGGGGTGGGGAAGGCCGTTTTCGCCCTCTCCAGGCTCTTAGAAAGGCTCTGGAGCCTGGGGAGAGCGAAAAATGGGCGTGCCATTGCATGCTGGGAGCAGGGGGGTCATGTGTGCATGTGTGGGGGTGCATGGAATTATGAGTGTGGGCACGCACACACGTGATCCCCCACATTCCCCTCCCCTTTTGGCACGCGAACCAAAAAAGGTTCGCCATCACTGCTATAGGTTATGCTTGATTGGAAAAATATCTACAAATCATAGGACTTTAGAAAGGAAATTAATAATTACATGAGGCAATGTTGGGCTTCGGGATTAATGACTGTGATCTACACCAGGGGTCTCCTAATTTTGCAACTTTGTGGACTTCAACTCCCAGAATTCCTCAGCCAGCCATGTTGGAGAATTCTGGGAGCTGAAGTCCACGAATCTTAAAGTTGCCAAGGTTGGAGTTGTAAGTTGAGGGCTTACAACTTATTTTCAACTTATTTTCCAAAGCACCAGACGCCCAGGCAAGAAACCATGGATGGAAACTAATCAAGGAAAGAAGCAACCTGGAATTAAGGAGAAACTTCCTCCCAGTGAGAACAATTAACCAGTGGAACAGCTTGCCTCCAGAAGTTGTGGGTGCTCCATTGCTGGAAGTTTTTAAGAAGAGATTGGAGAGCCATTTGTTCGGACTGACATAGGGTCTCCTGTTTGAGCAAAGGGGTGGTGTCAGGGTTCCAAGTAACATACCCACAACAAACAATACTCCGAGACAGGTAGATTCCTCAAAGAACAGTTATATTGGATGTACCGTATTGGCACAGGCTGGTGAAAACCGACTCTAAACGTTCCCGCGGTTTTCACCTACCGTATTTTTTGGAGTATAAGACGCACCTTTTTTCCCCCTAAAAGAGGCTGAAAATTTGGGTGCGTCTTATACTCCGAATGTAGCTTTTTCTTTTTTCAGCCGAAACGAGGTGCTAAGGATCTTCCCTGCTTGCAGGATTTTTTCATTGCTAGTTCCTCCAAAGAAGTTTTTTTCCAGCCCTAAGTCTTTGCAGGCATTGCTACTCCCTCCGAAGAAGATTTTTTTCAGCCCTAACCAGGGGATAAAATAATGTGCTGAAGCTGACCAGACTAAGGAAGTTAGCCAGATGAGTACCTGGTAGGTAGATGTCCCCCCCCCTATTTTCCTCCCCCAAAATGAAGGTGCGTCTTATACTCCGAAAAGTACGGTAATTAAAAGTAGACGTTTTTCACTCCAAGGTCCCTTCCAGCTCTATTATTGATTGATTGACTACCCGTACAGGCTGAACATAAAACGTGAGGTTGAAAGCCCAGCAGTCTGAATTCCCTACCCCATCAGGGAGGCTCATCGATTCTCTTGGAAGGCAAGATCAGCACTTTGCTAATCCTGCCTCAGTTCCAAATTCTAAGCTCGCTCTTTCCTATCGGCAGTTGGATTGGATGATTCACCTCTCTCTTCCGTAGCTCCTCACCTGTGTTGCTCCTTACCCCTCAGTCTACTAGCACATTCCTTAAAGGGGTGTGGCCCTCCCAAGCTCAGATCTAGAGGGTGGCAAGTTAAACTTGGATAACCAGTTTGGCCCATTCCAGCAATCTCTTTTTCGCAACCCCAGACTTGCAGGATTGGAGACGTACGAGAGAGATCATTCAGACTGACCTCCCTCTTCATTACGCAACCCACTGCACACGGGTGTACAAACACTGCACCCCTCTTGAAACTCAGATTCGGTGCAACAGCAAAGGAACCCACCGAAATACCATCTCGCAACTTTAGAACAAAACGTCAACATTTCTCAAAAGATAGCTTAAAATTAGCCAATAACATTAACGAATGCAATGAAGAGTCCGAAAGGCAGAAGACAACCGCCAAAAATAAATACTGTTTATTAATCAGTTTTTTTTAAAAAAATCTCTGCAAAATGCAATCCTTACTCTCAAATAATGCAATTTCCCAGGGTCAGATACAGATACAGATTAACAGAGTGGGAAAAGACCTTGTAGGTCATCTAGTCCAATCCCCCGCCCAAGCAGGAGACCCTACACCAGTGATGGCAAACCTTTTTTTATTCGCGTGCCAAAAGATGGGAGCGTGAGGGGGTCGTGCACGTGCGTGCCCACACCCATAATTCTATGCGGCTCCCCCCACGCATACGTGTGTGACCCTCCGTCTCCCGGCACGTGATGGTACACCCGTTTTTCGCTCTCCCCAGGCTTCAGAGCCTTTCTAGGAGCCTGCACAGGGCGAAAACAGCCTTCCCCACCCCCCGGAGGCCCTCCGGAGGCAGAAAATGGCCCATTTGCCAACTTCTGGTTGAACCAGAAGGCCCGTTTTTTTGCTCTCCCCAAGCTCCAGAGCCTTTCTAGGAGCCTGGGGAGGGCAAAAACGGTCTTCCCCACCCCCCGGAGGTCCTCTGGAGGCCGGAAACGTTCTGGTCTCCGAAGGCCAGAAATGGCCTGTTTCAAGTTGGGAAATGGGCCATTTCTGGCCTCAGGAGGACCTCCGGGGATGGGGAAGGCCCTCCGCAGGCTCCTAAAAAGGCTCTGGAGCTTGGGGAGAGCAGAGAGCTCTCCAGCCTCTTCACTGTCTGACTCGGGTGCCAGCTGCATAGGCCGCTGGCGCATCACCACATCAGCCTCTTCTCGGGCGGGATCCTCTACCAAGTGCACAGGCTGCTGGCAGGCCACAACATCATCCACCTTGCTGCTGGTCATCCTCTTCTTCTCTTTCCATCTGCTTTCCCCCATATTCCAGCCATCTTCATAAAACTAGATCTTCACTTGAGGTGTCTGAAGCAGGATAATTTGAGCCTGGTCGTTTGTGCCTTGCGTGAGAACGTTGGGTTGATTTGTTCAATGATCCGTTGATTTGTTTTCTTGGCTGACCACAGCATTCTCAGGAGTCTTCTCCAACTCCAAAGTTCAAACGTAATCTTCCTGTCCTACTTCTTCAAAGTCCAACTTGTGCTTCCATAGGATGTCACCCAGTAAGTGAAATCTACTTACTTTCCCTACCGCTTTGGAAGCGTGCACTTTCTGTCGTACCGTCATATGCGCTTTTTCACCCTCTGCGCAGAGGGTTAAAAAAAAGAAAATGGTGATGTCTGGGCGGGTGGGTGGAGCCTTGTGTGGCCACTGCTACTGGTTTATTTATTTATTTATTTATTAGTGACATTTATATACCGCCTCACAGTGCAAGCACTCTCTAAGCGGTTTACACCAGTAAGCAATGTATATATTTACATTGCCCCCAACAATCTGGGTCCTCATTTTACCTACCTCGGAAGGATGGAAGGCTGAGTCAACCTTGAGCCGGTGAGATTTGAACCGCTGACCTGAAGATCAGTGTCAGCTAATGTGGCCTGCAGTACCTGCCTCTAACCGCTGCGCCACCTCGGCTCATCCAAACCACTGGCAGACGCCGCTACCGGTATGTCCGAATCAGGCCGTAGCATTTCACCCCTGATGTCACCAGGAATAATGTTTGTTTCAATTCCATTTATCCCTGTGAAGCAAGATGGTGTCCAGAAGTGTTCTGCGTTGCATTCCGGTAGAGAAATAAGGTCTTATGTACATGCACTTAGGACATTCACTGCCTGCCCCAGATGATCTGATAGTTTCCATAGTCACCGTATTTTTAGGGAGCTGATTCATAATTTGAACACTGCAAGATTGTCATTCTATACTTCTAGGTCATCTCACCTGACCTCACCACCAACATAGTTCTGCAAACTGATAATTAGGAGAAAACAGAATTTGGCAGTTTCGCAGTACACGTTGCGTTTCCAGGATGGTCTTGACAGCTGAAGAAGTATCTCCTTCCCACCAGAACAGAATTAACCTAAGACGCTACACCAGGAGAGAGAGAGAAAAAAAAAGAATTCGGGACCGCATTCTGCCTCATACTTCCCTCCGACCGGTTAGGGCCCACAGAGTGGGTCTCCTCCAGGTCCCGTCAGCCAAACAATGCTGGCTGGCGGGGCCTAGGGGGAGGGCCTTCTCTGTGGGGGGCCCCGTGCTCTGGAACCAACTTCCCCCAGAGACCCGAACCATCCCCACCCTGCTGGCCTTCCGAAAAGCCATCAAGACATGGCTCTTCCTGCAGGTAGGGGGTTGAAACTAGTTCAATCTGAGCTCTCCCCCAGTATGTTTGATGGTGAATATTTTTAACTGTTTAATGTTTAATGTTTTTAACTTTTTAACTTGGTTTTAATTGCTATTTATTATCTGGTGTTCTTATACATTGCTGTACGCCGCCCTGAGTCCCTCGGGAGTAGGGCGGCATAGAAGAACCAAGAAATAAAATAAATAAAATAAAATAAATAAAAACAATGGGAACTCTTTTCACTCTTCTGTCAAAGAATGAGTGGCTATCTAAGCCAGGGGCAGGGGTGGGTTCCTCCCGGTTCGGACCAGATCGCCAGAACCGTTAGCGACCCGCTGGTGACGTAATTTTGGCGTCACGGATCCGGTTCTGTCTGTGCTGGTCCGTGCTCGCCAACATCTTTTTTTCTGAATTTTCAGCCGATTTTCCTGTGTTTGGATGGCTTCACAGCGTTCTGTGCTGTGAAAAAAGCCCTCCCGCCCGCCCCCGGGTTAATACTGACCTTTATTTCTTCGCCCGAAGCACAGCTGATGAGCTCCTCAGCTGTGTTTCGGGATGAATCCACCTTCTGAGCATGTGCGGAAGTGAAATCGTACGAGGGGACGCGCGCGCACACACACAAAACGTCACGACGCGAACGGGTGGCGAAGGTAAGTGAAACCCACCCCTGGCCAGGGGTCTCCAACCTTGGCAACTTTCAGACTTGTGGACTTCAACTCCCAGAGAAGCTTTGCTGGCTGAGAAACTCTGGGAGTTGAAGTCCACAAGTCTTAAAGTTGCCAAGGTTGGAGACCCCTGATCTAAGCCCAGTAGGTTATTGGGACACCGGAAGCAGAAAATTCGTTCCTTCCTTCCGCACGTTTCTTCCTTCTCCCCGGTAGTAATGATATAATGATGACACATAAAAGAGATAAGACGTTTGTTACCCTTCCAGGATGCTGAAAATCAGCCTAACACCTTTGCCAGGACTGCCCAGAGTCATGCACAGTGCAAGGGATTAAGGCAATCTTCTACTAGTTGGGAAGCTCTCCAGGTTTGTGGGCTTGACCCAGGATTTCCTGGCCAGCCATTGTAGATCTGAGAATTGAAAGGCAGAAGGCCAGACGAAGGATTTGCAAAGCCTTATCTGATCCTGCTGGAACTGATTGTCTGTCACTCCCTTAGGAATTGAAGAAGAAACACACACACACACACACACACACACACATATGCTATAAATGCTTTTCTGAAGGACAGGAGGCTGCGCTTATGGGCCAGGCCGGCGAACCCAAAACATCGGCTTGATTAAGCTAGCCTGGCCCCGTGTCAAAAGAGGGCCCTAACCACGGTAGCAGCAGCGGGTTGCTTCCTTACTGGTGCCGGTGTGCTGCGCGCGCATCTCCACGTTTCGGGCGCGCGCTCACTACATGCGTGCGCCCCCTCACACGATTTTGCTTCTGCGCATGCGCGGAAGCAACATCGCAGCGGAATCTTGTGAGGGGACACGCGCGCGCACGAGATTTCGGTGAGATTTTGCTTCTGCGCATGCACAGAAGCAAAATCTTGCTGAAACCTCTCTCGCGCACGCGTCCCCTCACGAGATTTCGGTGCGATTTTGCTTCCGCGCATGCGCAGAAGCAAAATCGCCCAAAAATTCACTGAAAAAGATGGCAAAGTGCGTGACGGACTGGCAGAGAGGGCTCCGGAGCGGTCGCGCACAAATTGCACAATCGGCCGCTCCCTACCGGAGCTGTGTACCGGAGAGCTCCGGCAGGAACCCACCTCTGCACGGTAGCCTATGCCTGCCTAATCGAAAACAGGCTCCACTGAGTTCAGTGTGACTTACTCCCAGGTAAGTGGGTAGAGCAGCCTTCCCCAGCCAATAGTTTGCTTGCAGCTTATAATAAGTAAAATAATAAATATTGACACTAAAATTCCATTGGGGCCCAGATCGGAGAGTTGGGGGGCGCGAAATGTTTACTTCTTCCTAGGGGGGGCGCAACAGAAAATAATTGAGAAGCACTGCTCTAGGCCAAACACAGCTAGTAAAAAAATGGATTTATTTAGCATCACCTAGTGGTAGCACAAACCATTTTTTTTAATGCTTGAGCAATTTGTCAATTACCTAGAAAAACTAAAAATAAATGAAAAATCAAACAACCAAACAACCACTGGTTGCATTCATTAAATATTCTATGAATAATTCATGTTAATGTTGCTTTAACCCAAACATCGCTATTTTGATAACATTGTGAACTATGAGATAACTACGGTTTATTGGCTAGCCAATTGCAACTCACAAAAGCTTATGCCTTTTAATAAAACGGATTAATAAGAAAGGTGCACCAGACTCCCGATTTGGAACTGTTAATAGACTAACGTGACTCTTCTAGATTACCCATATTGGCTACTGTGTTTCCCCGAAAATAAGACCCTGTCTTATAATTTTTTGAACCCTGAAATAATCGCTTGGCCTTATTGCCATGCACTCAAAAGCCCGATTGGGTTTATTATCAGGGGGTGTCTTATTTTGGGGGAAACAGGGTAAGTATACTCAAGATGTTTAGCCATGAAAAAACTAGCCAAAGTGAACATTAACTTTAATTTAGAGTGTGTGATTGTAGCCAATATTTTCTCCTTCCACACAAGACTTTCTGCCTAAAATGATATGGTATCCATTTTATTATTTCTTCAAGTTATGTTGTAGTATTTGGAAAACAGGTAGTTCTTGACTTACAACTATTCCTTTAGCGACACTTCAAAGTTACAAGAGCTCTGAAAAGAGCGACTTATGACCATTTTCCACACTTAACGACCGTTGCAGTATCTCCATGGTCACATGTTCAAAATTCGGACACTTGGCAACTGGCATGTATTTATGTAGGCGCAATCACTTAACAACTATGGCAAGAAAGGTCGTAAAATGGGACAAAACTCACTTAACAACTGTCTTGCTCAGCAACAGAAATTTTGGGCTCAGTTGTGGGTCATAAATCAAGGACTACCTGTATAGGCAGCCCTTAACAATTTCTTAATTCTAGACTAACATGAATGTATATTTTTATTTTATTTCTTTTTTATTTTACCTTTTAAAACTTTAAAACTACTTTAAAACTCTAAAACAACTTCAGAAGAACTTTAAAACAACTTTAAAACTTTAATTCACTTTTTGAACAGATATCTTGTAATTTTCAAGTATAAAAGCTGCATGATGAAACGGTGGTGCCTCCAAATACAGCATCTAGATTGTCAGCTGAGAGCAATCCTGGTGATGGGATTTATGGGACAGGGTATGTTTATTTTATTTTATTTATTTATTTATTTTTGTCAAGTACATGTTGGTAATATTCATAGATATAACATTGTTTATATACATAAGATGGGTACTGATAAGAGGGAACTTTAGGACAGGGACGGTAGGCACGCTGGTGCGCTTATGCACGCCCCTTACTGACCTCTTAGGAATCGGGTGAGGTCAACAGTGGACAGTCTAAGGGTAAAGTTTTGGGGGTTTGGGGATGAAACCACAGAGTCAGGTAGTGAGTTCCAGGCATTTACCACTCTGTTGCTAAAGTCATATTTTCTACAGTCAAGTTTGGAGCGGTTCACTTTGAGTTTGTATCTGTTATGTGCTCTTGTATTGTTGTGGTTGAAGCTGAAGTAGTCATTGACAGGAAGGACGTTGTAGCAGATAATTTTATGAGCTATGCTTAGGTCGTGCCGAAGGCGACGTAGTTCTAAGCTCTCTAAGCCCAGGATTTCAAGTCTGGTTGCGTATGGTGAAGGTTTTATGTCACAAGCAGTTTTATTTTCCACCATTTTTCCTAGTCCCACAGAATAGCTGCTTCATAGTATATTGTCCTCAAGCATTAATCTAGCTGTCAGACAGCCCAGGACAAATGCCAAGGAAGCCCAAGACTTCCGTATTTCCTAACAGCTGGAAAACCACGTTTTGAAAGGAAAGAAGTGATTTTTGCCTGAGGTTTAGCCTTCCTTCAACCTCTGATTGTGAGGTGGAGAACACAGTTTGGAATTGGCAGCTTCATTGCAACCATTCATTAATAAAAGGTTGTATAATACTGCAGGTGACTAAATGAACATGTGCATTGTGAGTGAGCTTGTATGGCATTCTTCACATTCTTCAATTATGTGATTAAATTCTTTTCAACGCAAACATCCTCAAGTTACCAACTGAGAATTAAAGGCTGACTTCCAAATAAAAGACGCCCAAATATTTTTATAGTAAATCACATGTCAAACAGCCACATCCTGATTTCAAGCTTCCCACATGCATTGGGTCTGTTTATCAGAGAATGCCTGGATTAGATATTTTTTATTGTCATTATTCTAATGGATAAACTGTATCTAAACAATTTCAAAGAATAAGTCTATCATCCAGTGAAAATCTTGCAAATCTTATGTTTGTAAAAGCCTTGGAAACATGGTCTCCATAGTCTATGCACTTCTGTGGCTTTGTTACTCTTGAGAGAAGCTGTAGAAATGCCATATTAATTTCCCCCCGCTTTTTTTCTAATATATATTCCGTAATACTAGTCTTTTTTTTAGTGCATACAGTTTGATATTGAATGTGGGCAATTGTGACAGTTCATATTCTAAGCCAGTGTTTCTTAAAATATGGTCCAAGGACAGTAGTGGGCTCTAAATCCCGTTGCTATCAGTTTGCGCTCGCATGCGTGCGCATGTGCATGCGACGCTTCTGCGCATGCGACGCTTCTGCACATGCAGAAGCATCCCGGGTGGGTGGGTGGAGCCTCATGCAGCCACCGCTACCGGTTCACCCAACCTGGCAGAACCGGGAGCAACCCACCGCTGTCCAAGGATCCCTGGGGGCCCCCCCAAGACCCTCAGGGGCCAGCAAAAAATCAAAAACATTTGTTATATATTGAATATATTTGCATTTTAGAAACATGTTCACTTTTCTCATTTTTTGTTCAAAAATATAGATTTTTATTCATGAAAAATATGCTAATATCTGATGTGTTTAATATTTTTACATGAGGACCCAGATTGTTGGGGGCAATATGCTAACTCTGTAAACCACTTTGAGAGGGCTGTAAAGCACTATGAAGCGGTATATAAGTCTAAGTGCTACTGATATGAGTCAATAAATATTCTATGAACGCATGTTTTAATTTTGAATATTGATAAAAAATAATCCATACAAACAAAAGCTCTTTTGCGGTCCTCCATTATTTCTAAAAGTGGGAATATGTCTTGAGAGTAAAAAATCTAAGTAAGACTGCTCTAAACCATTCTTTGCTGAACAAATGCTGGTGCTTGAATGAAGTCCAGAAATGAATTCATTAATCTCGTTTATAACCCGTTATCTGACTTTATTCAAACCCCTAATGATAAGGTGACCAACTTTTTTACAATGAAAAGGAGGACAAATAAATTGAAAAAAAAATATCGTAAATAAAAGAAACATTTTATTCATTGCAACAATAATACACTATAATATGATATATGCATAATAAAAACATTTGTAACATTTTATATTGTAATTATGCTTACATGCCTGTTAATTATTATTTAAATGATTACTTTTCCATTGAATTAATATTTTTTGTCAATGTATCATCTTCTAACAATATATTGGAAATATCTGAACTGAACAAGAAATATCTTTCATATTGAATTTTACGGCAAGTGCTGCAGCTAGAGTATCAACATAACACAAGAAGTAAACATAGCACATAACATAAGAAGTAAACAAAGCCACTTGCACGCAGCGCTCTCTCTCAAGGTCTCCCGTGCGGAGCGCATGCGTCTCATAATCGCATCTTATACCGCACTGTACCGAGCCTTGATGAATCATCATGTCAAATACAAATACGTCACATAACACGCAACAGATTAGTCTTCAAATATCGAAAAGGAGGACATGTAGCAGGACACTTTTTGGGGGAGGACAGAACTTACAAAAGAAGGACTGTCCTCCCTAAAGGAGGACGATTGGTCACCTTACTAATGAAGCAGAACACACTGCTCCTTTGGAGGTACATCCTATTAAATTTAATAGCACATAAAATGCAAAAATAATATTAGAAAGGTGGGAAGTTGTTGCGTTTACTCTTTGTATATTTAGATGTCCTGATTTTATCAGGATTGTCCTGATTTTTAGAAGCTTGTCCTGATTCTGAAAATGTCCTGATTTTCGAGTTCCCGTCCTGATTTGTCCTGAACTTTTGTAAAATTTTAGGATAATCAAGATGAACGTTAAATGAAAGTACGTTTGCACTACTTGTGTTTTAGTTCAATCGCTTCATTTTCAGGCAGATTCTCTTATGTATTGTTACGGAAGATTTCGTGTGCATTTTTCATGTGTAATATTTTAATGCTTTCTTTCATGGTTGTGATAAATTATTTAAAATATTGTAAATGTTTTCTTAGTTTAAATTCTAGTTAGCATAATTTTTTCAATTCCTACGTCAAACGTGGCTGTGGAAAGAGTATTTTCCCTGTGCAAGAAGCAGTGGACAGACCGATCGAAATCGATTGGATGTTAAAACCACTGAAATGCTTGCTTCAAATTAAAATAAACCATTCTTCTTCATTGTGTGGCAAAATGTATGAAAAGATTTTGGGCGACGAAAATTTGCTGAATAAGATATCATCTAGTAGTAAATACGTGTGAATATGATGTTTTATTGGCTTTGTTGGAATAATAAATGTTATCTTGAGAAGTGCTATTTTTTAAAAACTGTCCTGATTTTGGATCAAAGGTATCTGGGCACCCTATGTATATTGGTTTTTTTAAAAAAATTTGTAAGCTGCCTAGGGTCACTGAAAGTGAACGGGCGGCTGTAGAAATTCTCTATAAATAAGTAAATAAACAGAAATATTAGATCCGTGTAGGACAGTTTCCCAACCTTGGCAACTTGAAGATATCTGGACTTCAACTCCCAGAATTCCCTAGCCAGCATTCGCTGGCTGGGGAATTCTGGGAGTTGAAGTCCAGATATCTTCAAGTTGCCAAGGTTGGGAAACACTGGGTAAGAGGTTAGGTGTAGGGGACTGTACTAAACACGTGCTTTGAATCGTAAAGTCAACCCTTTTTTTTTAATATGTGACTTTGCTCGCACTTTCGCATCCCTCCTCCGAACGGGACACCACTCTCTCGATCATTCAATGCAACGTAGCGCAACTTCCGCCCGCGACAAAGATGACTGACTGCCCTGCTGCTTTTCCCCTGTCTCTGTCGGGAGGGGCGGGGCGGAGAAGAAGCCATGCCCGCGACAAACATGGCGGGCGACCCTCTTCGGGAACGCGTAACCCTACGTGGGAGCGTAGGCTAAGATGGCGGCTGAACGGCGCGCGCATGCGCCCTGAGAGGACCCGAGTTTGCAGGGCAGGCGAAGAAACCTGAACGGGCCCGGGAGGCTGAAACTGTCTTGGGTCGGCCGGGAGAGGAGTCGAGGCGAGGGGGCGCTTTCCGTAAGGGCGGCGTGAACGGGAAGTGTGTGTGTGGGGGGGGGGAGACATTGCCGAAGCTCTTTGCGGATAGCCCGCAATGATTGGGTGTGTGTGTGTGTGGACTGGCATCCCTGGTGCTTCTCCTGGTGGTCTCCAGTCCTTTTAGCTCAGGAGAGGACCCTGGACCTTCTCTTCTCGGCGCTAGCCGGATGCGTGGGACGACGGGTCCCATTCTCCGCAGCGCCCTTCCCGAGGGGTGGGATCATTGTGGCCCCCACTGGGTACCCTAGGAGGGGTGGGGACGATGGGATCTTTAGTCCCTGGGAAAGAGCACAGAGCAGGGCGTCTGAAGGAAATGTGTGAGGTGTTGGCTCCACACCTGGGAACGGTGCCAGCCCAGTTGGGGGCCTCCTGATTGTTGGATATAAGAAAATTCAAAAATAAAATAGTATATAGAAATTTATATAAATGTAGATTTAATTCTGCTAGGGCAGGGGGTTTGATTGGATGGCCTACAGGGTCCCTTCCAGCTTGAACTTGTTAAATATTAGTTGCTTTGAGATAGTTGGAGAAAATATATGCTGACATATATCCTTTTGTTAATTAAGAAAGGGGCCCAACCAAAAAGGGACATTCCTTAATGCTAGGGTAAGGGAAGTAGGAAGATGCTGTATATGCAAAATATTTTATGGGCAATAATGGAAAGGTGTTGATGAAAATGTCAGAGATTCTGTTGTCTCTCAGGCGTTATGGACTAGATGTGATCGGTAACTGTATCTGAAAGGAGGGGCATGGGGGCGTCGAGATAAAATGTATAAAATGTAATGCTTTTGAAATCTTAAGTGTGGCTTTTGGCTCAAACCTCACCTTAAGGTCAGGCTGAATGATCCACCGCACTTTGCAAACTGCTATTATTATTATTTCTTTCCAATAAATACTCTTTGTTTTTTTAATCGATCCAAGTTTCTTTTGATATTTCTAACATGATCCACGACTACAAAACCCACCATCCCCAGCCCACAGGTGGCGGCCGCAATGGTTCCACACCTCAGAAAGGTGCCGCGGAGAAAGGGACCCATCGTCCTACACATCCATGGGGGCAACTGAGAAGTTTTGTCTTGTTTGAAGGATTTTTTTTTTCAACCAACTCTTCTTCTCTTCTGCAGGTCCTGCAAGATGTCCGAAGGAACTTCAAGTGGCGATCCCGAGACTGCCCGGCCCTCACTTCCTGCTGCTCGAGGGTTAATAGGGAGAAGGACTCCCGCGCCCATCTCGGCAGGCCGCCTGCCTTCCATCCGCTCTCGAGATCTTACCCTTGGTGGGGTCAAAAAGGCAAGGGTCTCTTGCTAAGGAAGTATCTTACAGCAGCATTTTTTATTCCTAGGATGCAGTAGGTCTGTTATCGGGTGAAATCCAGCAGGTTCTGACAGATTCTGGAGAACCGGTAGCGGAAATTTTGAATAGTTCGGAGAACCGGCAAATACCACCTCTGGCTGGGCCCAGAGTGGGGTGGGAATGGAGATTTTGCAGTATCCTTCCTCCAGGAGTGGGGAGGGAATGGAGATTTTGCAGTATCCTTCCCCCTGGAGTGGGGTGGGAATGCAGATTTTGCAATATCCTTCCCCCAGGAGTGGGGAGGAAATGGAGATTTTGCAGTATCCTTCCCCTGGAGTGGGGAGGAAATGGAGATTTTGCAGTATCCTTCCCCTGGAGTGGAGAGAGAATGGAGATTTTGCAGTATCCTTCCCCTGGAGTGGGGAGGGAATGAGGATTTTGCAGTATCCTTCCCCCTGGAGTGGGGAGGGAAGGGAGATTTTGAGTATCCTTCCCCTGGAGTGGGGTGGGAATGGAGATTTTGCAGTATCCTTCCCCCTGGAGTGGGGAGGGAATGGAGATTTTGCAGTATCCTTCCCCCTGGAGTGGGATGGGAATGGTGATTTTGCAGTATCCTTCCCCCAGGAGTGGGGTGGGAATGGGGATTTTGCAGTATCCTTCTCCTGTCATGCCCACCAAGCCATGTCCACAGAACCGTTGGTAAAAAAATTTGGATTTCACCACTGGTATGGTAGTGAACGCACCAAGCCCAAAAACAGACCGCGACTTCTAGTCTTGCTTGGGCACAAAGCCAACCAGATAATCTTGGGCCAGACCTTCTCTCTCAGTCTTAGGAAAGAGGCACTGGCAAATCCCTTCTGAAAAAGGTCGCCAAGAAAATTACATGGACCAGCAATTGCCAGGAGTTAACACTGATCCAAAAACACACATTCACACAATAGAACAAGTTAAGGCTGCCTCATTCATGGACTGGAGGTACGGTGCCTCCTTAGATATTGTACAGGTTACAATCATTTGTTAATGACCATTCAGAATTGCAACAGCACTGAAAAAAGTGACCCATGACCATTTCCCCCCCTCGCTTATGACAATTGCAGTATCCCTATGGTCACATGATCAAAATTTGGGTGCTGGCCTACATTTATGACGTTTGTAGTGTCCTGGGGATACGTGATCACCTTTTGCAACTTTCTGACAAGCAAAAATCCGTGGGGGAAATCCGATTCACTTAACAGCTGTGTTATTAACACCTACCGTGTTTCACTTAACTGTGGCAAAGGTCGTAAAATGGGACAAAACTCACTTGTCTGTTTTAGCAACAGAAATAGGTGCAGAGGTGGTTCATGTTGTTAGAACACTTGAGTCAGAAGAGCATTGAGAGGTGGCCGGCTCAGCAGTTCAAAACCCGAGAGCTAGCCATGTGATGGAATGAGCTCCCGTTAATTGTTCCCAGCTTGGGCCCACCTAGTAGTTCGAAAGCATGTAAATGCAAGTAGATAAATAGGTACCACTTCGGTGGGAAAATACCAGGGACACGGAAGATGCTTTCTCGAGCATCCCCTGGACAATGGTGATGTCACCAGCTAGTCCTTTCAACCCAGGAGTGCCTTGGTAGAGGCTTCCGACATGAACATAGTAGTAGCAACAGATATTTTGGGCTCAGTTGTGGTGATAAGTCGAGGGCTACCTGTATAGGCTCAGGGTAGGGGTGGCAATTGTGGGAGCTACATGGAACATTGAGGGGATTAATAAGGGTGCAGTGGGTGGAACAGTGTTGAAAAGTAAGTAGGGCTACATCAAATAGGCAAGCAAACTAAAGTTTTCTCCCCTCTCTTTCCTCCCAGGTTGGAGGTAGAATTTTAGGACTCTTTATTTATTTATTTGGAGGTTCTTCTATGCCACCCTACTCCCTAAGGACTCAGGGTGGTGTACAACATTTTAAGAAACACCAAACAAATCATTAAAAACAATTAAAAAACACATATAAAACCATACATACATGGGGGAGACATCAGATGTAAGGTTGTCTCAAAATCACCCCGCCTGCAGGAAGAGCCATGTCTTAATGGCTTTTCGGAAGGCCAGCAAGGTGAGGATAATTCGGATCTCTGGGGGAAGTTGGTTCCAGAGAACAGGGGCCCCTACAGAGAAGGCCCTTCCCGTAGGCCCCGCCAGTCGGCATTGTTTGGCTGACGGGACCCGGAGGAGACCCACTCTGTGGGACCTAACCGGTCGAAGGGAAGTGTGAGGTAGGATGCGGTCCCGGAGGTAACCTGGTCCTAAGCCATGTAGGGCTTTAAAGATGATGATCAACACCTTGAATTGCACCCGGAGACCAATGGGCAACCAGTGCAGCTGGCGGAGTATGGGTGTTATGTGGGTGTATCTTGAGACACCCACCACAGCACGCGCAGCCGCATTTTGCACCAGTTGAAGTCTGCGGATACTCTTCAAGGGTAGCCCCATGTAGAGCACATTACAGTAACCCAGTCTCTTCTTTTATCTAACCATTGCAAACTTGAGGCTGCACTGTAATGTTCATGTTTTTCTTTCGAAGTGGTAAACAATGTGTTGATTTTGGTTTCCCCCCCAGAAGTTTAAAAGAAAGTGTGTGGATTGTATGTGCACTAAATCGTCCTTGAGATAGGAGCCTCTTACGTTTTTTGTATTTTCCAAGCTTATTTCTGTTGAAAACAGTTCCATTCCCTCCAGTTTTGCTCTTTTTACTGCATGTTTTGTCCCCAGTAGAGGTGAAATATTGATTAGGTGGAACTCTTCTGGTGCTTTTGGTTCATCTGCGAAAGCATCAGTTGAGACAATCTATTTTCTGCGCCATTCCTTGTTCCAGGCCTCCTGTGACTTGAGAGTTGATGAGTTATTTAGCTCAGAGAGACAATTCATCACCAAATCTCCATTCAGTAAAAAAAAAAAACTAGAATATTAAAGCTAAACACGCTGACTTTTAATTACAAGCTAAGGACACTTCTTTTCAAGAAAAGCAATCTCTTTATTTCTAAATATTTGGCACAAATGTTTATCTGCATGAACGTAGATTGCGCTATTTGGCAAACAAAACCTGTCCCACTTTTGGTCCTTATTAAGTTAGAAGAGCAGAGAGCCATGAGGATTACTAACGATCATGAGAGATGGGAAATTGCTGACTTTGGAGTTTTATTTCATTTCTCTCATTCAGCTTAATAGCAGCCAATACCTATTAACTTTTAAAAAATAGAAGCAGGCTATTCTATTCTGGATTCCAAATGTTCCTTTTGTTTCTTTGAATTGGTTATGCAATAACCAAGCTATCTGGAGGATCGTGAAGTGGCTGTTTATGTCAAGGGTATTTGATGCTCTACGTAAACACCACATTTTTATGATATAGAGTGGTCAGTTTTGCTTGATGTCTTCTGATGCTGGTATTCACAAATATTTCGAGATGTTGGTATTTGTTTTGGAAAGAGAACAAAGAGAACATGTCAATGTTGATTAAGCTGAAAGCATACCTTGAAGCAAAGAGCTTAATTCTGTAAGGTTAAGGAATTCAAAATATTTGTGGCCCCTAAATATTGAAACATTCTAAAAGAAGTATCTTCTCCAAACAGTGCAACTCTGAAGAATGCTAAAAATATTATCTTCCCTCAGAAATGTGAGAATCTCAAGTATATTTATATATTTTATTTTAAGCTATCTAATGTCACGTCAAAGTGAAATAGTAAGCTATGCAAATCAAATCAAACAAATATTGGAGTTTCGATTTTAGCACACTCTGTACTCTGAGGAATGTCGTAAACAAAACATTGTGCCTAATCTATGCTGCTTCTCTTGTCTTCTTTTTTTCTTTTCTCTTTTAGAAAACCTTTGCCCCTAACATCATTAGCAGGAAAATCAAAGAAGAGTAAGTTCCCTTTCAATGCTGTTTTCATGGAATTTATTAATATAAATGAACTGCTTAATGATCAATAAAGCACTTATAAGACCTGTCTTAATGTGTAGTTTCAGCCAGGGTGGATTTGATTTAAATCAAGTCGATTTAAATCACTAGTAAAAAGGTTTGATTTAAATCAACTGGACTTAAATCATAATTTTTAAAGAGCAACTACTGTCATCTCTGTCCCGCAGCGGCTCCTCCTCTGACCCGCGGTTGACTCACCGACAGTCCCAATATTGCAGAATACACAGCCTCATGCTACATAACTAAGCTCCATTCCATGCTGAATAAACTAAATTATTACTGTATCTTAAATATAAAACTATCTTTAGATAGATTTTTTAACTCCAAAAGCATTTTATTAAAATAAATTTGATAAAAATAAAAAAAATCCGATTTAAATTTTAAAAAATCTGATTTAATTTTTTTAATCGATTTTTAACTACCCTGGTTTTAGCCTTAACTTAGAGTTATCCGATGAACTCATGTTCAGGTTTATAACACTTGTTAGATCTCAGTTACTCTAAAGCCTTCCCTTGTGTACTACCTCCTGAGATGCTATATTTTAACATTATTTGGACTGTTAATCAAACCTATACTTTTGCTCTAAGGGCTTATTTGGTCAATTTCTTAAGTTATTATTTGGGGTAAAATTAGCATAGAGCATACAATCTTACTGCCCTTGCCCTTACCGAAGCAGAGTTCCTGCACTATGCTTATCTGCTGTCTTATTTGCTCTCTTTGGATAATATAGCTGTAGCTTTTTATGCGTGGATGGGAGGGGTGGGTATTATACTGTAGTGTGTTTCTTATTTGCCCAGGCAACCAGTTGTTAATAATTAAAACTACATGGTGATTTTGTGGAAAGATAACAGACTTGTAGAATGCTTGAGTCTTTTTTCACAAGTTGTTTTTGTTGATCTTTTCATTTATATCGTTTCTTTCTTTTTCCTTTCCTTATCTTCTTTTCCCCCCTCCTGTCAACTGCAACTTTCAGCTATCTATTCCCGACAATTGTCCCTGCTCTCTGACCCCTCCTTATTAGCAGAACACACATGAACCTTTTGGTCACAGCCTCCATCTTCAGTATGAAATTCTATCATGGGAAGCCCTATCCTTCGCTCTTCCTGCATGTCTGAAAGAGGTTCAATCATAAAGTCCTTATGAAGCAGAGTTCTTCAAACTTGGCAACTTTAAAACTTGTGGACTTCAACTCCTAGAATTCTCCAGCCAGCATAGCTGGCTGGAGAATTCTGGAAGTTGAAGTCCACAAGTCTTAAAAGTTGCCAAGTTTGGGGACCCCTGTTATAAAGCTACTGATGCAAACGGCCTTCTGCATATTTTGGAACTTAAGTCCTAAAGACAGAGGTCTGTAGTAGTTCTGGCCTAGGCTTCCTGATAAATCATAAATCACAAACGCAGTTCCAAAAAAACCTCTTTTTTTTCAATGGCTGTGAATTATGTCCATTCACAGCCGTAATAAGTCCCAAACAGTTTTTAATTAGTCCGACAGAAGTCTGCCACAGTCTTTCAGAAGAAGGCTGATAAGCACCAACCTTTATCTCTCTTGACATGCTGCCAAAGACCTAATTGGCAAGGAGCTTTGCGAGGCCAAACAGAACACGGAGTCATAACAGAGCTGCTGAGTTAACACCAACCAGAATTGAACCAAGTTGCTTCCTGCAACGAGCACATCCGGTTGCTCCTCTTTTATGTCCTATGGGAGGGGCTAATGATCTCCAAGCCTTACTCCCGAGTAGCCCTTTTCCTCCGTAACACTTCTTGCCTTCTGGCAGCTCTGCGCATGCACGCATTGGGAACAGGGCTCCCCCTGTTCCTCTGCCTCGCTCATGTCAGCCTCTGGAGGCTCCGGAGTCAGCACAAAACTCTCAGATGGCCCGGGCCCCATCTCTGCCTCCGACACAGAGCCTTCTCCAGACTCCAGGCCTGGCCCATATTCCTCCCCAGTCTCCTCGCTGTCCGACTCTGCTGCCAGCTCCGCAGGCCGCTGGCGGACCACAACATTAGTTCTCACTGAGCAATTGAATACATTTGTTCTTTTTTTCTCTCTCTCTCTCTCGTTAGGCCCAAGGAAGACCTTTCTGTCACGAAAGAGAAGAAGGACCGCGATCGAGACCGGCAGAGGGAAAGTCATGGACGAGGCAGAGGGAGGCCAGAAGTTATTCAGTCGCACTCCATCTTTGAGCAAGGCCCAGCAGAAATGATGAGGAAGAAAGGTTTGGGAAAGATTAAGGGCGACTGTTTGGGCTTTTAAATTTTCACTCTTTAAGCTTTCCTTGAGACTCTTAAACCCACTGGTTCCCACCCAGAGGTGGGTTCCTGCCGGTTCAGACCGGTTCTCTAGAACCAGTAGCGGGAATTTCCCCCCGCTCGCTGAACCGGCAGCGATGGCTGGCTGGACACGCCCCTGAACTGGTTTTCCGGCTTGAAATCCGTCCACTGGAGCCAAATTTACGTGAAAATAACCCTCTGTGCATGCGCAGATGAGTTTAACGCGGGAACGACGGGAGCGCACGGGCACTTCCGGCGCGACCCCGAACCAGTAACGAAGATAAGTAGAACCCATCCCTGTTCCCACCCTACCAGCTTCAGCCATTACAGTACGCAGTGTGGATCCCAGTAGACTTGTGAAATAGGATGGGATAAATGAGTAAAATTGGAATGTGTTGTATCTGATAGAAAGCTTCTAAGTAAACTGTGATAAAGTACTTGGGAGTCGGTTTAGAAATCCTCAGCAACAGAGCTGGTTGGGCAAGTCCATCAGAGATAGCAATATTCAGTGGGGGATATTTGGGATGGACAAGATTCTCTGTGCCATCAACTCTGACACAGATTGGATTCCTATTTCTCTGGTTGGTAAAAGCCGCCAGAATGTAACAGGAAGCTGGGTTAGGCTTGGTACTTAATTCGTCCTTGGGTGAACGGGTGATGTTCCCCTACTCAAAAACTCTTGGTCAAACCAGATACCTTGGAAAACGGTTAATATGTCTCCAGCATCTGTCATCTGCACCTCTATAACTGTCTGGTTCGGTTCTGCAACCCAACAAGACAGACACAGACTTCAGAGGATAATCAGAACTGCAGAAAAAACAATTGTTACCAACCTGCCTTCCATTGAGGACCTGTTTACTGCACGAGTCAAAAAGAGGGCCGTGAAAATATTTACTGACCCCTCGCATCCTGGACATAAATTGTTTCAACTCCTACCCTCAAAACGACGCTATAGAGCACTGCGCACCAAGACAACTAGACACAAGAACAGTTTTTTCCCGAACGCCATCACTCTGCTAAACAAATAATTCCCTCACCACTGTCAAACTATTCACTAAGGCTGCATTACTATTACTATTAGTCTTCTCATCGTTCCTATCACCCATCTCCTCCCACTTATAACTTGTTGCTTGTATCCTTACGATTTACATCAATATTGATTGTTTCCTGATTGCTTATTTGTACCCTATGACAATCATTAAGTGTTGTACCTCATGATTCTTGACAAATGTGTCTTTTCTTTTATGTACACTGAGAGCATATGCACCAAAGACAAATTCCTTGTGTGTCCAATCACACTTGGCCAATAAAGAATTCTATTCTATTCTATACTAATGAACAGAGCTGTTCGATTGATCATAAATTAATCACAGTGTTCTCCAGAATCCTCTTTTTCCTTATTACTTCTCCTTGACTTTTCTTCGCTTTTCTTGTTTGCCTAAACACAGATGCATCCACTGGTGATTCTAATAAAGCTTTTTTAAAACTTATTTTTAATGAAACGTCTGGCGCGGGTGACTTGGCCATCCAGGATCTTCTCAGCTGGGCACCATAAAGTTGCATTATGAGTTGTGCCACTTGCAGTGATGCTTTTCTTGCTTTCTGTGTAGGTACCTGGGATAAGTCTGTGGATATGTCTGACTTTGGCCCATCCCACATCATCAACATAAAGAAAGAGAAGAGGGAGACGGATGAAGAGACTAAGAAGATCTTGCGCATGTTGGAGAAAGATGATGTGAGTTTGAGGATGGTCACACTTGGAAGGACCATCACAACACCAACATTCTATTCTATTCCATCTTCTGTTCTGTTCTCTTTCTATTCTATTCTATTCTCTATTCCTCCATCCCATTCTATTCTATTCTATTTTCTTTCTATTCTATTCTATTCTATTCTATATTCTATTCCATTCAATTTTCTTTCTATTCTATTCCATATTCTATTGAATAGAATAGAATCTATTCTATTTTCTTTCTATTCTATTCTATATTCTATTCTATTCTATTCTATATTCTATTCTATTTCTCTTTTCTTTCTATTCTATTCTATATTCTATTCTATTTTCTTTCTATTCTATTCTATATTCTATTCCATTCAATTTTCTTTCTATTCTATTCCATATTCTATTGAATAGAATAGAATAGAATCTATTCTATTTTCTTTCTATTCTATTCTCTATTCTATTCTATTCTATTCTATATTCTCTATTCTATTCTATTTCTCTTTTCTTTCTATTCTATTCTATTCTATATTCTATTCTATTTTCTTTCTATTCTATTCTATTCTATATTCTATTCCATTCAATTTTCTTTCTATTCTATTCCATATTCTATTGAATAGAATAGAATAGAATCTATTCTATTTTCTTTCTATTCTATATTCTATTCTATTCTATTCTATTTCTCTTTTCTTTCTATTCTATTCTATATTCTATTCTATATTCTATTCTATTCTATTCTATTTTCTTTCTATTCTATTTTCTTTTTATTCTATTCTATATTCTATTCTATTTTATTTCTCTTTTCTTTCTATTCTGTTCTATATTCTATTCTATTCTATTTCTCTTTTCTTTCTATTCTATTTTCTATTCTATTCTATTCTATTCTATTCTCTTTCTATTCTATTCTATATTCTATTCTATTCTATTTCTCTTTTCTTTCTATTCTGTTCTATATTCTATTCTATTCTATTTCTCTTTTCTTTCTATTCTATTTTCTATTCTATTCTATTCTATTCTGTTCTCTTTCTATTCTATTCTATATTCTATTCTATTCTATTTCTCTTTTCTTTCTATTCTATTTTCTATTCTGTTCTATTCTATTCTATTCTATTCTATTCTATTCTATTCTCTTTCTATTCTATTCTATATTCTATTCTATTCTATTTCTCTTTTCTTTCTATTCTTTTCTATATTCTATTCTATTCTATATTCTATTCCATTTTATATTCTATTCTATTCTATATTCTATTCTATTTTCTTTCTATTCTACTCTATATTCTATTCTATTTTCTTTCTATTCTATATTCTATTCTATTCTAAACCTGTTCCTCAACCTCTAAGGTATTGGTGGGCACTGTTGCTAGCTGGGGTTTAGGGTGTATATATTAAAATTATATTCCTTAAAATAGGAATGTTTCAGTTCAATTCTGATATGATTTAACAGGGTGACATTTTTCTGTTAATCCCCCCCACCCCACCTATAGTTGTTTCTCTATTCCTTTGTGATCTCTCAGCTGTAAGAATGAAGGGCAGGTTTAGGAAGTGTGTACCTATAGAAACATTTCTCCACCTATTGATACATTGCCAGTTGCTGATGAAATATAGGCTAAACTCTGCATACAAGATAACCATATGCACTTCCTTTGTTTACATAACATGATATTCCCCCAACAAATGAACTGTTAAGGGCTTGAAGTAGAAAGGTGCAAAATGTTTAGTCTCAAAACAGTTTGAGCACAACCTTTCATGAAGTGTTTCACTCTTAATTGTAAAATAAACTGGTTTGAACTGTTTGGCAAAATGTTTCAAACAAAGCCGTGCCAAGAAGCTCAGGACATTGTTTTGCATTTACAGTGAGAGGTTTTTGCAAAGCTTTGTGCTGGGAACAGCATGCGCAGCTTGAAGTAAGGGAGCTATTCCCTCAACAAAGTAAGAATGCATTCTCACCTGACTGTCACGGTGTGAATATTGTCAGTTGTATGTCTGTGCAGGGTGATGCACCCCTATCTAATATTATGGTACATTCCAATACAAGCAGAACACGTGATATGATGTTCTTTGCGCATGTGTGCATTCCTAAACCACCATTATCTTTTCTTCTGCCTTAAGCTCTTGACCTGAACGGTCACGTTTCTTAGCAAAGATGTAATTATTCAGGATTTATTGTTTTTGTACTGAAATAAATATTTTCTATTAGACTTTTAATCTCTGCTTTATTTCTAACTGTCTGAATTTCAAGTAAAGATCCAAATCGCCTCTATGAGATCTTATTCTTTTCCCAACACTGACATTGGATCACAAACTACCTCAACACTCTTTATTTTGTTTGGTTGGCTTGTTCATTCAATTCAGAGGCTGAGAGATCCCAGACAACTGGCCAGCTTACATTAACAAAGGAACAATTTTTTTAAAAAAAACCCATATCATCATTGTCCAGAAAAGAAACCCATGGGATAGCATGCGAAATAGTCTCCAGGAATGGTTCTTGTTAAGGAGTTATTGTGCTGTTGAGCACATACACAGCGAAATAGTGATTGTGGTTGTGGTGTTGCAGTTTGATATGAATGCTATTCAGTCAATAAACAGATGTCCAAGTCATACACAGTAAATCAGTCAATGCGAAGATTCTTCTTCTTGCCTATCTTTGTTTTAACTAACAAACAAAGATTACAGCTATCAATGAATTCTACACTATCACAGATAGTTACTCTTTCACAGCAGCTCTTCACAGTAATTTCACACAGACACAAAGACAATTACTCAGCAGTAAAGCAGCAGAGATAATCAGCAGAGAGTCAGCACTCGGGAACACACCTTCAAACACACACAGAGACAGAGACATTCTGAGCATGCTCTCTTGTTTCCTTATATAGTAATCAGCCTTCAATTCATTTAAAGTAATACACACATAACATTGATTTGTGGCTTGTTCATATATTAGCAAACCAATCGTTTGAAGAGGGTTCTAACAGTTCTCTTCTTCTAACCTGCCGTTTTCTCTTTCGTTCTTTTGGTCCCAGTTCCTGGATGACCCAGGCTTGAAAAATGATATTCGAAACAAGCCAGTTCAGCTGCCTCTGGCACATTCTGGTTGGCTTTTCAAGGAAGAAGGGGATGATCAGGATGACAGTAAGCTATTGAACGCCAGCCATAAAGAGGAGGAGCTGGTAACAGGTGCATCTTCAGTGAAAGGTAGGTGGCTCAGGTTGACCTGGAACAGATGAGTGAGTAGTGTCAGCCCTGGAGGCCATCTTTTCTTTTGGATCTTCAGGGCTGCCACACTTAGTGCTGTGGGAGTGGGGGTTGTATGGAGTTGGTGGAGATATATAGCCATAACAACATTCTTTTATCTGGGAGTCAAGGACATTCAGCCTGCACCTGGAGTGGGGTGACTGGGAGGCATCTCCAGTTGGGACGGTGGATTGATTGGACCATGTGATGGACATGTGGGTGCAGGGGAAGGGACTTTGATTTTCCTTTGGGTGGGGAAAACCCGGGAGCTTTCAGATTCAGGTCGGCAGTTCGAATCCCTAGCATAGGTCTCCTGCGTGAGCAGGGGGTTGGACTAGATGACCTCCAAGGTCCCTTCCAACTCCGTTACTGTCACGGTGTGAATATTGTCAGTTGTATGTCTATGCAGGGTGATGCACCCCTATTCTAATATTATGGTATATTCCAATACAAGCAGAACATGTGATATGATCTTGTACGCATGTCCACATTCCTGATCCACCATTAATCACTTTTGACTTGGCTCCTGACCTGAACGGTCACATTTTCTTAGCAAAGATGTAATTATTCAGGATTTATTGTTTTTGTACCGAAATAAATATTTTCTATTAGACTTTTAATCTCGGTTTTATTTCTAACTGTCTGAATCCAAGTAAAAGATCCAAATCGCCTCTATGAGATTTATTCTCATCTTCACAGTTACTGTTACCTGAAACAACATATGAGCTGGAGTGGTGCAGTGGTTAAATGCTGCGACTGCAGGCTGACTGCTAGTTCAGTAGTTCAGCTGTTCAAATCTCACCAGGCTCAAGGTTGACTCAGCCTTCCATCCTTCCGAGGTGGGTAAAATGAGGACCCAGATTGTTGGGGGCAATATGCTGAACTCTCTAAACCGCTTAGAGAGGGCTGTAAAGCACTATGAAGTGGTATATAAGTAAAGTGCTATTGCTATTATTAGCTAACTCCACATCTCATCCTGACTCTCTCTCTCTCTCTCTCTCTCTCTCTCTCTCTCTCTCTCTCTCTCTCTCTCTCTCTCTCTCTCTCTCTCTCTCTCTCTCTCTCTCTCTCTCATTCTCTCTTTCTCTCAGTAAAAGAAGAACCCCACGATGAAGAGGAGACGCCATGTGCCCAGGCTCCAGCACCCACAAAAACCCCTCCCCCCTTCCCTCATGATGTGTCCCTTGCGGAGCTGCTGCCAAGGTTGAGTCTCTCCAAGGAGGAAGAGTTGCTCTTCCTGCAGCTGCCAGACACGCTCCCGGGACAGCCGCCCACGCAGGACACGAAGCCGCAGAAAACAGAAGTGCAGAGCGAGGATGGGCAGATGATGGTGATAAAGCAGGAGAAAACGCAGGTAGGACTCCTGCTGAAACAAGCAGTGGGAATCTGCAGCTGCTACTGCAATGCGTGTGGCGTTTGTGGCTGCAAACGGAGAGCTGGATGGATGCCGGATGGAAGCCGGGATGTTGGCATTTCGGTAGAAAAACAACAGTGGTCTAACGCCAGGGGTGGGCAAACTACAGCTCTTTGAGGACCTGTGGACTTCAACTCCCAGAATTCCTGAGCCAGCCATGCATGCATGTCTGGCTCAGGAATTCTGGGAGTTGAAGTCCTCAGGAATTCTGGGAGTTGAAGTCCTCAGGAATTCTGGGAGTTGAAGTCCTCAGGAATTCTGGGAGTTGAAGTCCTCAGGTCCTCAAAGAGCTGTAGTTTGCCCACCCCTGGTCTAACCGTTGGTTACAAATGTATATTCTGAGACGGGATGGCAATGCTCGAAACCTCTGGGAATGTTTTCCCAGAGTTGGGTTTTCATCGGCATAATTATCCTAAGATTTACACTATACAGTACTCGATCTTAGCCAAAACGCCGAGAGCCAGATTTAATATCCTCCCCTCAGCACTCCTTCAGGGCAGGAATAACAAGACCAGGGGTGGGATTCTACCAGTTCGGGCGAACCGGTTGCTCCAACGATCAGCTGGGAGCGAACCGGTTTGCTCTGACAATCAGGTGGGCCCGCCCGTCCGCCCCTGCGCTTTACTGACCTATATCTTCTCAGTGGATTCGCGCATCAGAACGGATTGCCACGCCTCAGCTGTGATTCTCCCCAGCAGTAACGTGGATGTCACGGTGTGAATATTGTCAGTTGTATGTCTATGCAGGGTGATGCATCCCTATTCTAATATTATGGTATATTCCAATATAAGCAGAACAGTGATATGATGAGTGCGCATGTCCACATTCCTAAACCATCATTAATCACTTTTGACTTGGCTCTGACCTGAACGGTCGCGTTTTTCTTAGCAAAGATGTAATTATTCAGGATTTATTGTTTTTATACCAAAATAAATATTTCTATTAGACTTTTAATCTCGGCTTTATTTCAAACTCTCTGAATTCAAAGCAAAGCTCCAAATCGCCTCTATGAGATTAATTCTCATCGCTCAACAGTGGAAGGTAAGTTTGTGAAGCTGTGCATGTGCGATCACCAAACCGGTTGGATCCCACCACTGAACAAGACCCCAATAGCAGAACGAGTATGTATATGTGGTAGAGGAGAAGTCAAAGAGTATCACTGCTGTGGCCTAGAGGTGGAGCTCTTGCCTCATAATCAGGGGGTTGTGAGTTCTATCCTAGGTAGAGGCAGATGTAGGGTCTCCTGCTTGGGCAGGGGGTTGGACTAGATGACCTGCAAGGTCCCTTCCAACTCTGTTAATATGTTAATGATAATGATATCACACGTGTTTTATTGCACTGTGAGTTATTCAGTGCTTTTAGAACAATGCAACAATTCTCCTCTCATTAGAGAGATTACCAGACAAGTTTTATGTAGACTTATCTCCTCCGGGACTCAAACTCGGCTACTACGCATGCAGTAGCAAAATTCTGTGCAGCAGCAATGACCCCAAGGGAAATTCGATTATGGAATTACAGTGAACCCTCGTTTTTCGCGGGGGTTACGTTCCAAAAAGAACCCGTGATAGGCGAAATCCGTGAAGTAGTAACCTTTATTTTTTTTACAATTATTATACAATGAAATACTCCATAATACATTGAAACCAAAGAACAAAACCTTTTTACAGGCCCAAGCATTTGTTTAATAAATAAAAGTACTGTATAAACGTTTTTTTTTACAAATAACTACTGTACTGTAAAATAATAATTTTAATCATCAATACGAACTGAAGGCTTCAAATTGCGGAGATCAGCACCGCCCCACCGCGACCCGAGTCATTGGATTAGAACGGGAGAAAATGAAAAATGATTATGAAAAAAAATACAAAGTACAGTAGGACAAATAGTGACTCACGTGTATTTCACTGCTCTTGGCAAGCTGTTTTACGTACGTGTATAAACCGCAACGTTATTGACACACAGGTAGAGAAGAAGTGGAGAGACTGTTTAGCCAATCAGAATGCAGAACACAATGCACGATGCAAATCCGTGAAGCAGCGAGACTGTGAAAGGTGAACCGCGATGTAGCGAGGGTTCACTGTATTTGTTTATTTGCACCAATTTTTCGAAGATATCTCTAACCATTTTTTAGAGAATCTATATTTACACACATACTTGCCTGCTCTCCCATCATATAAACAAGGGCAAGAGTCATACTGTTTGATACCTTGTATTTTATTATTATGGACATTACTACGTAGTAGTAGTAGTAGTAGTAGTAGTAGTAGTAGTAGTAGTAGTAGTAGTAGTAGTAGTAGTAGTAATATCTTTTAACACTATTGTAAACAGTGATAATTCTTGTCTATTGCTGGTCTGTGACTGTAATAAAGTTGTTATTATATACTTTATTCGTTATATGTGAAACTGAGTCAACTGAACATTTAAAAATGTATCACATATATTATTAACTGGCACTGATGGTTGATACGGGTTGCTGCCAGCATCCTAGGTTATCGACCAAGTATTTTCTTAAAATATACGATGTTCTGAGTAGCGCAGTATTTTGCAGATCCGCTGGTGTAATTGCAGGAAGCTGCAATTTCTTGATGTGTTTTTTTTGAAATTCTTCGACATGGTGCCAAGTGCTCCGATGACCATGGGTATCACTGTCACATGTTTCATCCATAATTGCGTATTTCGATGGCCAGGTTGCGATATTTTGTGAATTTTTTCTGTTGTTGTTGTTGTTGTTATTTCTTTTAGTCATTAAACATGAAACTCAGTCAACTGAACATTTAAAAATGTGTCACAAATACCATTGACTGGTTGATACGGGTTGCTGCCAGCGTCCTAGGTATCAACCAAGTACCTTCTTAAAATATATGATGTTCCGAGTAGCGCAGTTTTTTGCAGTTCCGCTGGTGTTATTGCAGGAAGCTGCAATTTCTTGATGTGTTTTGTGAAATTCTCGGACATGGTACCAAGTTCCCCGATGACAATGGGTATCACGGTTACACGTTCCATGCATAGCCATGTAGTTTCAATGGCCAGGTCGCGATATTCCGTAATTATTCATTAAACATTATTATTCATTAAACATTTGTCTGAAGTAGTGTAGGGTTTCCTGTCTAGGCAGGGGGTTGGACTAGAAGACCTCCAAGGTCCCTTCCAACTCTGTTGTTATTATTATTATTATTATTATTATTATTATTATTATTATTATTATTATTATTATTATTATTATTATTATTATTATTATTATTATTATCTCTTATTCATTAAACATGAAACTCAGTCAGCTGAACATTTAAAAAAGTGTCACAAATACCACTGACTGGTGCTAATGGTTGATACGGGTTGCTGCCAGCGTTGTTGTTGTTGTTGTTGTTGTTGTTGTTGTTGTTGTTGTTCTTCTTCTTCTTCTTCTTCTTCTTCTTCTTCTTCTTCTTCTTCTTCTTCTTCTTCTTCTTCTTCTTCTTCTTCTTCTTCTTCTTCTTCTTCTTCTTCTTCTCCTTCTCCTTCTCCTTCTCCTTCTCCTCCTTCTCCTCCTTCTCCTTCTCCTTCTCCTTCTCCTTCTCCTCATTACTATTATTATTATTATTATTATTATTATTATTATTATTATTATTATTATTATTATTATTATTATTATTATTATTATTATTAGTGGAAGGTAAGGAAGCTTCCAAAAAAAAAAAGAATTTTCCTGTTTTGCTTCTACAGCCACCTTGGCATTTACCTCCTGTTGTCCAGGCACAGAAAATAGGGTTGTAATTATGTTTTAAGGGAGAGCGCAGAGGGAGTTTCCAAATCCTCTAGTCTTGATTTGTCCCCAGCTCCTCAACTTCTCCATTTTTGCTTTTCCAGGAGACCAAGGAAGCGGAGAATACCTGCACCCTGGGGGACCTCTCAGAAGGGCAAGTGGGGAAGTTGCTGATCCGCAAATCAGGAAAGGTGCAACTTGTTCTTGGCCAGGTGACTCTTGATGTGACCACGGGAACACCCTGCTCCTTTCTTCAGGTATGCCTTGCTCTTGTGGGACGCGGCCTCCCGTCAAAGGCCATTTCAAATACGAAGCGTTCAGAGGCTGTGTATCTGGGGAATAGCAATGGCAGGAGACGGAGCTAGAAAAGGGCTGGGGTGACCCCTCCTCCCAAATGCTGCTGTCAAACTGTTGTTGAGAGAGAGATACAGAGAGTGGGGAAAAGGGAGGGGAGAGACAAAGAGGGGGGGGGAGAGAGAGAGAGATGTCAAAAAGGTTTAGTAGCTCCTTCTGTTTTTTAACAACCAGTTGTCTGCCCTAATGACTGGCTGGGTAGGCGTGGCTAGGGGGGGTCATGTGACTGGGTGGGAGTGAGTGATGTCGAGTTGGCCACACCCACCCAGGTTTTGTGGCTCCTGATGTTTTCTTTTCTGTGGGAAACAGGTCCAAACGACTCTTTGAGTGTTTAAGGTTACACAGTGGTGGGTTCCTACCGGTGCGGTCTTGCCTGTTCGTCGCCGCAGAGCCGAAGAAGCTGATGGCGTTCGCGGCGCGGGGCTTCCCCTGCCCGCCGGGACGCCGCCATTTGTGTTCTTTTGCCCTCTGCGCAAGCAGAATGCTTTGCGCATGCGCAGAGGGCAAAAGAACGCAAACGGCGGTGTCCCAGCGGGCGGGGAAAGCGGGCGGGGGAAGCCCCGCGCCGCGAACGTCACCAGCTTCTTCGGCTCTGCGGCGACGACCAGGCAAGACCGCACCGGTAGAAACCCACCACTGAGGTTACAGACCCCTGCCCTAGCACCTTTGGGACAACCATGACCTGGATGACCAGGAATCTCTACAGACTTTTGACTGATGGTAGAATCTTAATGGATACACCCAGTTTGGTCCCATGCTCTTCCAACTGGCACCAGATAGCTCTGGCTTTGTCTGCAGGTTTTCCACAAAGCATCTCTCTTAAGTCAAGGGTGTCCAAAAATCTTCCCTGTAACAACAGAAAACGGCGCGCGGCAGTTAAAAACTGCCGCGCGGCGTTCTCTCATTACGTGCGCGGCCGCGCAGCTTAGAGGGAACAGTGGTGTCCAACCGTGGCAACTTTTAAGAACTGTGGAAAGAGCATGGCTGGCTGGGGCATTCTGGGAATTGAAGTCCGCAGGTCTTAAAGTTGCCACGGTTGGACATCCCTGGTTTAAGTGGACAGCTAGAAATTATAGAGAAACCATATAGATGCAAATACCCTTTAAAAAAAAAAGCTATGCACTAGAGCAGGGGTCTCCAACCTTGGCAATTTTAAGCCTTCCCAGAGCTGGCTGGGGAATTCTGGGAGTTGAAGTCCGCCAGGCTTAAAGTTGCCAAGGTTGGAAAGCCGTGCACTAGAGGATAAATAGTGATGACAGCTCCTTGCTCAAAGTCAACATGATGCCAAAACTGGGTTTGGATCAGCAAGAAAAATTCCTGGAACATCCAGGAATCAAAATAGAATAGAATCACGATAGAGAGATAATGGTCTAGGTTGAGAAATAATTAAGTCTTACTGGTACGGCAAAGTAGTGAGGAGTTAAACAAGTACCGTATTTTTCGGAGTATAAGATGCACCTTTTCCCCCCCTAAAAGAAGCTGAAAATTTGGGTGGGTCTTATACTCCGAATGAGCCGAGGTGGCGCAGTGGTTAAATGCAGCTACTGCAGGCTACTCCAGCTGACTGCTAGTTCAGCAGTTCAGCTGTTCAAATCTTACCAGGCTCAAGGTTGACTCAGCCTTCCATCCTTCCGAGGTGGGTAAAATGAGGACCCAGATTGTTGGGGGCAATATGCTGAACTCTGTAAACCGCTTAGAGAGGGCTGGAAAGCACTATGAAGCGGTATATAAGTCTAAGTGCTATTTCTATTGCTATGTAGCTTTTACTAAGCTTTTTTTCAGCCCTAACGAGGTGCTAACGAATGAAGCGAGATCTTCCCTTTGCCTGCTTTTCTCATTGTTTCTCTCTCTGAAGAGAGAGAGAAGTGAAATGTTTTAGAAACTGTTTTTTATCCCCAACCAGGGGATAAAAAGCAAGCACATGCGTTCAAAACCAGCAAACTAATGTGCTGAAACTGACCACACTAAGGACTAGCCAGATGAATACCTGGTAGGCAGATTGTTTTTTCCCTATTTTCCTCCCCAAAAACTAAGGTGCGTCTTATACTCCGAAAAATACGGTATTCTTGTTTATTTTATTTTTTTTAAAAAATACCGTATTTTTCGCAGTATAAGACGCACCGGAGTATAAGACGCACCTTAGTTTTTGGGGAGGAAAATAGGGGAAAACAATCTGCCTACCAGGTATTCATCTGGCTAACGTCCTTAGTCTGGTCAGCTTCAGCACATTATTTTATCCCCTGGTTAGGACTTAAAAAAACCTTCTTCTGAGAGAATAACAATGAAAGAACCTGCAAGCCAGTAAGAGCTGGGAAGATCGTTAGCACCTGGTTAGGGCTAGAAAAAAACTTATTCGGAGCAGCTTCAGCACATTATTTTATCCCCTGATTAGGACTTAAAAAAACCTTCTTCGGAGAGAGTAACAATGAAAGAGCATGCAAGCCAGTAAGAGCTGGGAAGATAGTTAGCACCTGGTTAGGGCTAGGAAAAAACCTTCTTTGGAGCAAGTAGAGCAATGAAAAAAAACCCTGCAAAGACTTAGGGCTGGAAAAACATTCTTTGGAGAGAGTAACAATGAAAAAGCCTGCAAGGTAAGAGCTGGGAAGATCTGTTAGCACCTAGTTAGGGCTGGAAAAAAAAGCTACATTCGAAGTATAAGACGCACCTGAATTTTCAGCCACTTTTAGGGAGGAAAAAGGTGCATCTTATACTCCGAAAAATACGCTACTCTGATATTATCAGTCCCAAGCTTTCAGGATAGAGCAGGTTTTTGTTTTTTCATTTTGCTCCGGCCTAATTTAAATGCCTGGGAATTGTTTATATTTCTAAAGGGCTTTTGCAGGGGGGAAAATCAGCAGATAAGAGCACCTGGCTGAGACCTCCTTACTTGAGTGGCTTAAGCTGACGCTCAAAATCTGTTGCTTCCTCAGCCCTGCAAAGATTCCTGGGTTAGGTCTTGACGCTGACTTACTTTTGTTTTTGTTTTTTTACTTTGGAGCAAAGCTTTGGAGTAATTGTTCTTTTCTCTTGGTCTCGCGAAGGAGCTGGTGTCAGTCAGCGTTGGGGACAATCGGAGTGGCGAGATGATTGTCTTGGGCCACGTGAAGCACAAGCTGGTCTGTGCTCCAGATTTTGAATCCTTGCTGGCATACAAGCATCGGTAGGACTGCTGCAAAACTCTTTGCCCAGGGTAGCTGGTGGCTCTGCCCAAACAGCAATGATTTGGGCCTCTCTAAAAGTGCCTGTTCCCTAAGTTGAGGAAGACCGAAGCGTTTCCAGAAAGACTGCTAGAAGAGATTGGCAACATTCATGGGAGCGAGGCTGAGACGCGTCTTGATGTCGGAGGTTATCTGGAGCTCTAGAATCTCCCTGGAGGTAGGGGAAAGGGTCTGAAGCCAAGGACTTGCTGCGTCCTTCCTCCCAGTTCCATACAGGATGTGACTTGCACCCTTGTCGTGGCTTTTAATCACTTAATTGCACGCACTACCCGGTGATGATATTATCATCCCAAAGGGAGATTGGAAAGATGTGAGCCTTGGAGCCAAGATTACCTGTTTAGCAGCTGTTTCCTGCAGATGCCGGAGAAGATGTCGCCATTCCAGACACCTGTAGGAAATCGTACAGTGACGCCTTTTCTCTTTCGCCTTCTGGATCTTAACGACCGCACAGTGCAATAGGAGAAAAGGGTACGGTGGGAGAGGTTTTGACATAACCTGTACCTGTCTTGTTGTCCAGATCAGCTCATCAGGCACCTGGTGAGGTTTTTCTTAAGGCTACTTTCGTCCTATCTCTAAAACAGCCAAGGGGGAAAGAAAATTATCTAGTTGACAAGCTCTGCCGTTTCTCGTGTTTATAATGCTGCGTGTGACAAAGGCAGCAACAGGCTTCTTTTATAAATGGCGAAGGCAAAGAGGGGATGTCTCGTGCTTTTAATCTGGCTTCCATTCCCTCTACGTGAAGCGGCCAAGCATCACTGTTTCTGTGGTCCTCAGTGAAAGATTCCTGCAGTGGTAGGAGGGATGGGAAGTGCTGGATGGTAGTCCCTCTGTCTCTGAACAAGGGATTGATTTTGTCATCAGAAAAGCATATTCTGATCATTATAGGCAAATATCTCTCCCAACACTTCTTTCTGTTCGGTCGTTCCTCTCTCTCTCTCTCTCTCTCTCTCTCTCTCTCTCTCTCTCTCTCTGTCTGTCTTGTTCTGTCTCTCTCTCTCCCTTTCTTTCTCCTTCCTTCCTTCCTTCTTTCTTTTTTCTTTCTTTCTTTTTCTTTTTTTTTCTTTTTCTTTCTTTCTTTCCTTTCTCTTTCTTTCTCTTTCTCTCTCTCTCTCTCTCTCTCTCTCTCTGTCTTGTTCTGTCTCTCTCTCTCCCTTTCTTTCTCCTTCCTTCTTTCTTTCTTTCTTTCTTTCTTCCTTTCTTTTTCTTTTTTTCTTTTTCTTTCTTTCCTTTCTCTTTCTTTCTCTTTCTTTCTCTCTCTCTCTCTCTCTCTCTCTCTCATTCTCTCTGTCTCATTCTGTCTCTCTCCCCCTTTCTCCTTCCTTCCTTCCTTCTTTCTTTCTTTCTTTTTCTTTCTTTTTCTTTCCTTCTTTCTCTTTCTTTCTCTTTTTCTCTCTCTCGTTCTCTCGTTCTCTCTGTCTCATTCTGTCTCTCTCTCTCTCTCTCTCTCTCACACACACACACACACAAACCTATTGAGGAATTCAATGCTCTGGTTGAAATGACTCTCCTTTCACACACTGCCTTGGACTGCAGATGTGATGGCAAGAAAGTTGTGATTTGCTTACCTTTGTTGTCTATCATGCTTTGCTGAAGAGGACAATGAAGTGTTTAAAGATTTTTTTTAGAGAGCAGCAGCTAAAGTATTTATGCTGCTTGGGTTTTTGTTCTTCACAGCAGTTGGGAAATCATAAATCTGAGAAAGCGGATGGTAACATTTAACTACAAACATTACTTCTCTGTTGAGGCATTTTTTTCCCCAACGGATACCTTTATTTGATCATTTTGGTTGACCAAATTGGAGAGAGCCACAACTTTGTGGTCAAGTTGTTGGCATTTATTTATCATCTGTATATCTGTAAATAAAAGTGGATTAGAATGATTGTGTGTGTACAGTCCAAGGAATTTGAATAGGTTTGCACTTTGAAGCGACGAGGTAAGGAAACGGGAAAGACATTTTCATCTTACCTGTCAGTGGACACCTAGGCAGGACAGTAAGATTTGATATAAGCGCCTGGGAAACCAGGAGATACAAGCAGTTCAAAGGAGTATAAAGGTTTATTGCAAGCTTTAGTGCTCTACGGGTCTACATGTTACTGGTCAATGGAAATGAGTGGAAGATAAGAATAGAATTCAAGCTGGTCTGGACTTGGATCTCTTGTGGGCACGCAGAGACTCAAGACTTATGATACGTTTGACCCCTCCTTCAGGCTCAGCCAGATCATCTCCTACAATATTCCTTATAAAGAGAACAACATAAAACAGTATGTGCAAATATTGATTGAAAATGACAGAGAATGTGGCGCTCATAGCAAAAGCAGCTTTTGGACAGATATTTTGTGATTATTGGGGGAGAAAAAGAGATAACTAGTGGAGCCAGAAGAAAAAATTGGCAGATAAGGAGCAGGCACTCCGAGAATCAAAAGGTGCCTGTTCCTTCTAGCTTATATATATATATATATATATATATATATATATATATATATATATATATATATATATATATATATATATATATATATATATATATATGTATATATATATATATATGTATATATATATATATATGTATATATATATATATATATATATATATATATATATATGTATATATATATATATATATATATATATATATATATATATATATATATATATATATATATATATATATATATATATATATATTTGCTTTCTGAGGTTTTCGCGGGTGTTTGTATGTATGTCTTTGGGTATTCGGGTTTTCTCCCGCGTGAAATTGGAAGTGTCTTTGCGACGTTTCGATGAAGTCTCATTCATCATCTTCAGGCTGGTGTCTTCTGCTTCCTGCTTCTAGGAGCTTCTAGAAGCAGGAAGCAGAAGACACCAGCCTGAAGATGATGAATGAGACTTCATCGAAACGTCGCAAAGACACTTCCAATTTCACGCGGGAGAAAACCCGAATACCCAAAGACATACATATATATGGTTCCTGAAACACAAACCGCCATGGTTCCTGAAACAGAACCGCCATGGTTCCTGAAACACAAAAGGCATGGAATCTTAACAAAGCTGGAGCAAACCAGATTGAGGAAGGCTGCTTTAATGGAAACCGCACTTGGCGATTAATTCAGCAATTATGGCTAAGAGAGGAAACCAATGTCCTTTATAGCGTTCCTCTACACCTCTGCTGATACTTTCGTTAATATTTGGCAGTGAGAACTTTGTCCAAGCTTCCTTGAGCGAAGAGCAGAGGTGGTATTCAGCCGGTTCGGACCGGTTCGCCTGAACTGGTAGCAGAAATCGTGGGTGGGGTGGGCCTGCCCTCCCCCCACCGCTCTATGCTATCCTATTTGTGCACGATTTTGAGGCTGGGCGCATGTGCGGAAGGCTCGCGCGTGAGTAAAGCGCATGCGCGGGAGGCCGGGCGCATGTGCGGAGATGGCACGCACGAGTGAAGCGTGCGTGCACGCACGCACACATTTGCAGACCGGTAGGGAAGGTAAAGTGAAAGGCATCCCTGGCGAAGAGCCTTCAAAGGGGACGTGTCCAGCGACTGCTCTTTATTATAAGCCAAGGAGAAACGGTCCAATAAAGAGCCTTCTTGCCAGCATAGTTGTAGAATTGCCGCATTTTTCGGAGTATAAGATGCACCTTTTCCCCCTAAAAGAGCCTGAAAATTTGGGTGCGTCTTATACTCCGAATGTAGCTTTTTCGAAGCTTTTTTTTCCCCAGCTCTAACGATCTTCCTGGTTCTTACCGGCTTGCAGGATTTTTTCATTGCTACTCCCTCCGAAGAATTTTTTTCCAGCCCTAAGTCTTTGCAGGCTTGTTTTCATTGCTACTCCCTCCGAAGAAGATTTTTTTCAGCCCTAACCAGGGGATAAAATAATGTGCTGAAGCTGACCAGACTAAGGACGCTAGCCAGATGAATACCTGGTAGGCAGATTTTTTTTCCCTATTTTCCTCACCCAAAACTAAGGTGCGTCTTATACTCCAAAAAAATACGGTAAGCTATTTCCCCTTACGAAGTCCCATTTATTTATTGCATTTTAAATTGCCCCTCAGCAATAAGCCTTAGCGGATATCCAGACTAGAAATAAACAAATTACAAAGCAAGATAGAAGTAAACAAATTGCAAAGCGAGACGATAGGCTGCAAAATAACTGTATTTTTGGGAAATCTCTTTATAAATGTTTTTCAGAAAGCCTACTAATCAAGCAGCTGTCGGCGTCAGAAATAGAAATTGAAGCAGTCAGGAATGGATTTGAAAAGCATTAGTGTATATGGGTAGGAGTAGAAGATCTGTTGAGTAAACCCAGGGTGGCCTCTGGGAAACAGGATTGCTGAGGATGACAGGTGAGCAGATTCAAGACATTCTTGGAAAAACTCAAAATGTGAACCAGTCATGAGTAGGACCTTCCAGAGGGCTACTACTGCCTCCAGGAGCTGTAGATGGAAGTTTATCCTGAAGGGCTCATTCAAAGATGAAGTTTAAGGTCATCAGGTCCGAAACGTCAAGTCACTTTCTTAGACTTCCTTAGAAGTTACCAGGATCCACCTCTCTCGCCCGCTCTTCCAACAGGAATGGAAAGGAAAATGTTGCCCTTTGCAAGCCGGACTGGTAAAAGGAGCCCGTAGCTGACGTGATGTTAGAAGCGTGTTGCACATTTATTGGCGTAAATGCTCTTCAATGTACTTTGCTGTCTGGAAAGCTTTGAGATTCAGTGTCCCTCCCTGAATTCCCTGCATACCAATGAGGATTAGGCAAATGGGATTAACCAGGACCACAGCGATGGCATGGGTGCAGCTGTCCTTCTTGTCCTCGTGGTAGACCTTGGTTCGGAGGTCCATTGTGTGCTGTTGGGCATCGGTATACAAATTGTCTCGTATGACCAGGCATTTGTGGCCACCCAGAGTCAAACCCTGAGTGAGGAGGATGTTTCTGTTCCTACCAAGGAGAGCTTGGATTTCTGGTTTGGTCACTCTGGCCAAGATGCCCCCTTGGTGGGCACGCAAGACCTGCTGCTGTGCTACCGAGATAACGGCGGCGTCACAGCACAGCCCATCTCTCATGAAATTGTTGATACAGCCTTGCCAAGAAGACATTTTCTAATCTGGCTCTTCTGAAACCTGAAGGTTGGTTGGTTGGTTGGTTGGTTGAAAATCTTCTCTTTGTCACTCGGTATACCTAGGCCTAAGAAGATGAAATATTTGAGGCTAAAACAAGATAATGACTGCTTACTGAGTCTACTTCCATGCACTGTTGATGGACATATCTCAAAAATAACTTGCAGTCAAGTTTCAGGACACAAACTCTTCAGAAGTTACTTGATCTTTCCCAGTGTTGTCTTGGATACAACTCTTTAGCGTTCTTTCACAGGCTCCAAGCTGTTTATTCTAGAATTCTAACAGCACTACTTGTGTTTCCTGTGATATCATAATGCACCTTTTCCTGGAGGAATCAAAACAGCTCAATTGGTTTGATGTGGATGGGTGCATAGCCCGTCACACTTTTAACCAACAATCATAGTCTTTGTTTGTGTCTGCATCTGATAGTATACAAGTTAAACAAAATTCTCCTTTTGAAGCAGAACGGATCAAGACTGGGTCCCTCAAAATACAATACATGAGTATTGGAATCGTGATCAAGGCTATGAAGCATGCTTGGGTTCCTACCCCGTTTCCCCCAAAATAAGACAATCCCCTGATAATAAGCCCAATGAGGCTTTTGAGTGCATGGCAATAAGGCCAAGCGCTTATTTCAGGGTTCAAAAAAATATAAGACAGGGTCTTATTTTCGGGGAAGCATGGAAGGAAGGAAGGAAGGAAAGGAAGAAACATGGAAGGAAGGAAGGAAGGAAGGAAGGAAGGAAGTAGATAGATGGATAGGTGGATGGAGATAGATAGATAGATAGATAGATAGATAGATAGATAGATAGATAGATAGATAGATAGATAGATAGATAGATAGATAGATAGATAGATAGATAGATACCATGTTTTCCCCAAAATAAGACATCCCCTGATAATAAGCCCAATCAAGCTTTTGAGTTCATGGCAATAAGGCCAAGCGCTTATTTCAGGGTTCAAAAAAATATAAGACACGGTCTTATTTTCGGGGAAACACGGTAATTGCCTATTAATTGCTATTGTTGAGATTTTAACTGAAGTTGATTTATTGTTTCTTCATGTTTTTATTTAATATTGGCCACCCAGAGTTACATTGTTCTAGTTGGGTGACCATGTAAGTTTCATAAATGAGCAAATAAATATTCAGGCGGGCAGGTGTTTTGAAAAGCTCCTTTTTCTGGACCAAGTTCTACCTTGCAGCATGTTACAACCACAGTTCCCCAGCCGATTTCTTAAGTGGAATCTAGAATTTAGGATTGCTGTTATGATGGTGCATTTACTTCCTGCTTCCTGTTTCAGTGGCTCAATGAGAGGCTTTTATAGGTTTAATAGAGTTTGGGCTTAGTGTTGTGGCCCGCCAGCAGCCAGCGGAGCTGGCAGCAGTTTCGGACAGTGAGGAGGTTGGGGAGGAACATGGGCCAGTCCTGGAGTCTGGGGAAGGCTCGGACGAGGGCTCTGCGTCCATTCAGAGAGGGGGCCAAGGCCGTCTGGCAGTTATCAGCTGCCTTTGGAGTCAGACATCAGCGAGGCAGAGGAACAGCTGGAGCCTGTTCCCAGTGTGCCCATGTGCAGAGTTGCCAGATGAAGGGAATAGCTAAGGCAGAGGTCTCCAACCTTGGCAACTTTATGAGGTGTGGACTCCAAATCCCAGAATTCCTCAGCCAGCCATGCTGGCTGAGGAATTCTGGGAGTTGAAGTCCACACCTCATAAAGTTGCCAAGGTTGGAGACCTCTGAGCTAAGGAACAAGGGTTGACTTGGGAGTAAGGCCACAGGTGGACGATGAATGGCCCCTCCCATAGGAAATGAAAGAGGAGCAAAAGGGAAGGGGTGTTTGCAGGAGACAATCAGTTCATTTGGGCAAAGATCTGTTCCTGCATTCTTGCCAAGTATTGTCCGTTATAGTGTGGAGTCTGAAAGATATCGGCGTGGCAACTCTCCAAGCCTGATAAAAGGTCTGTAATTGGGAAATATCTTGAAAAACGGTTTGCTTTGCTGGAAAGGAATTCTAAATAAGTAAACTAAATAAAAGGGGTTTTATGGTGTCGTGGAGTCGGCTTCGTGCTTTTGGGGCAGCCTAGGTCAGAACCCTTAAGCCCCCAAAGGAACTGAGTCTTCTCATCTTGAAGCCCCTAATGCAGTGCTTCTCAATTATTTTCTGTTACGCCCCCCCCCCCCAGGAAGAAATGCAAAATTTCGCGCCCTCCCCAACTCTCCGATCTGGGCCCCAATGGAATTTTAGTGTTAACATTTATTATTTTACTTATTATAAGCTGCAAGCAAACTATTGGCTGGGGAAGGCTGCTCTACCCACTTACCTGGGAGTAAGTCACACTGAACTCAGTGGAGCCTGTTTTTGGTTAGGCAGGCATAGGCTACCGTGGTTAGGGCTCTCTTTTGACACAGGGCCAGGCCAGCTTAATCAAGCCGATGTTTTGGGGTCGCCGGCCTGGCCCATAAGCACCACCTCTGCCGGGCACTCAAAGCGAATGGTGTGGAAGGAGGCTTTAGGGTGCCATTGGAAGCTTTCGCCCAGCTGCAGAGGATGCGCCTCCTTGTCCAGCAGCAGGTTCGCCACACTGTTCATGGCTGCCGCGGCGCCCGCCGAGAACAACAAAAACCCACGCAGCCGCCCCGCCTGGCCGCCTTCTCTTCCGGGCTCGGAGCAGCGTGCAACTGGGAAAACACTCCCCGTCTGGGGGAATCAATCGAGAGGGACCACGCATGTTCCCTGGGGTCACACGCGCCCCCCTGGCATTGCTCCTTGCCCTCCCGGGGGGGCACCCCACTATTTGAGAAACACTGCCCTAATATAAGAGTTACAAGCACATTGGCACACTATTCTGCAGAAACCTGGTATTTGGCAGGCTGAATTTCAGGCAAACAAAGTCAACAGGTGCTGTAAGGAATTTTTTCCCCAAATGTTCAGGCCAGACTCCACTTACAACATCAGAAGCCGCCTGACCATGAGATGGCAGCAAACAACAACCAATGAGGCTGAAACCCAGTACTTGGGAACAGAAGAAAAAAGGCTTATGAGAAAAGTCAAGTATCATTATCCTTGCATCCACAACTTCTCATTTTCTCCTACTTGAGAACAAGTAAGTTACCAGCACCTCTACTTAACTTCTTTTCTGGGGGCTCCACAGCCATCTCTGACCACTCTTTAAGAAAGCGCTTCGCATGATTTCCTGCCTTTTGAAGTGGAAAATCTTCAAATACTGTATTGTAAGATGTACTCTTCAAATTAAAAAACAACAACACCTAACTTTGGCTATGTTAAATTCTGGTTGAAAAAAGCAGAAACAGTGATTGGAACATTTAACTGAGGCTTTGTGGACTCTCCAAAACTTAAGGGGTATGCTGTAAGAAATAAAAACTAAGACTAATTGAAATTATTAACCTTGTACACGTACACAAGTACACGCAAAGTCACAAGGACAAATGAAACTTTAATAAGTAATCAGCTTAAGAGTAAAACCTCTAATTATTTTGATGTGAATTGTAGCAGTCCTTTTTCAATGTTACACCCAACTACAGATTAAGTTAAAAAAAAAACCTGTTAGTAACATTTCTATCCTAAATTGTAATTAACATTGAGAGAATATATTTTTCTTTCTCTCTTTTTGCCCTCAACATTCTAAGCCAGTGATGGCGAACCTTTTTTGGTTCGCGTGCCAAAAGGGGGGGGGAATGTGGGGATCACATGTGTGCGTGCCCACACATAATTCCATGCACCCCCGCACATGCACGCATGACCCCCCCCTGCTCCCAGCATGCAATGGCACGCCCATTTTTCGCTCTCCCCAGGCTCCAGAGCCTTTCTAGGAGCCTGGGGAGGGCGAAAACGGCCTTCCCCACCCCCTCTGGAGGCTGGAAACAACCTGTTTCCCGACTCCCAGTGGGCCCAGAAGGCCCGAAAATCAGCCGGCTGGTGCACACATGCACGCCGGACCTGAGCTCGCGTGCCCACCGATATGGCTCCGCGTGCCACTTGTGGCACCCGTGCCATAGGTTCGCCATCACGGTTCTAAGCTATTTAATAGGCTTAATAATGTTACACATGTTATACAAACTTCAGTGTATGGAAACAATACAATGTACTAAGATTTATACCAGCATAAAAGAGGAGAAAAAAGTATGAATTTTCCGAGTGCTTATATATGAAGAATGCTAAATTTATCTGCCCTGATGTTTCTATTATATCTTAGTCTTCCAGTGTCGCTGTTTGCCAGTCCATTGCCCAGTTAATTCAGAGTCACTTTGTAGGGGATGGACAATATAGTAATTTAACAACTAAAATCTATTTTATGTCTGAAGACAATAAATAAATCTGCTTTGAATGTGTGGACCACCCACTTTATTTTATTTATTTATTTTGTGACATTTATATACCGCCTCACAGTGCAAGCACACTCTAAGCGGTTTACACCAGTAAGCAATGTATATATTTATATTGCCCCCAACAATCTGGGTCCTCATTTTACCTACCTTGGAAGGATGGAAGGCTGAGTCAACCTTGAGCCGGTGAGATTTGAACCGCTGACCTGCGGATCAGTGTCAGCTAAAGTGGCCTGCAGTACCTGCCTCTAACCGCTGCGCCACCTCGGCTTGAAGCATATTTAGTTGCCTCATATCAACCCCTGACTTTGGGGCCACTTACTTGAAGCATATTTATTTATTTTTAAAGAGCAACTTCAGGAAATATAGAACTGAGTATATAGAAGCTGCCAAATAAAATTTGGATAATACCTTATTACCCATCGCTAATTGGTTTTGGGAGGCATGCTGACTACTAAAAACAATGAATACCAAACAAAACTGTCCCTTAAGGAATAATACAGTGAATCACAAGGCAGCCGACACCAACAAGTTCTAGCTTGTGCGTCTAGTACCAAACAAACAATGAGTACCAGGACATAATTTTCACGTCCAAATGCATTGAGTACCAAATTTGACAAGTTTCAAAGCAATTGAGTACCAAGGTACTACTGTATATGGGTTCTCATCTGTGAGGATCTAGGTCAAGAATATTGTTTCAGGAATGATTTAAAAGCCCTCTCAAGTGGCAGATTGAGAAAACAGATAAAATGACAACAAATTAAAAAACTAGGATATATTCTTCAAATGTTTTACTTACAAGGTAAAGGTAAAGGTTCCTCTTGCACATATGTGCTAGTCGTTCCCGACTCTAGGGGGCAGTGCTCATCTCCGTTTCAAAGCTGAAGAGTCAGTGCTGTCCGAAGACATCTCCGTGGTCATGTGGCCAGCATGACTAAATGCCGAAGGCACATGGAACGCTGTTACCTTCCCACCAAAGGTGGTCCCTATTTTTCTACTTGCATTTTTTACGTGCTTTCGAACTGCTAGGTTGGCAGAAGCTGGGACAAGTAACTGGAGCTCACTCCGTTATGTGGCGCTAGGGATTCGAACCGCTGAACTGCCGTCCTTTCTGATTGACAAGCTCAGCGTCTTAGCCACTGAGCCACCGCATCCCTTATTGGTGCAAAACCTTGAATGGGTGGCTGGGACAGCTGTGAAACATAATTTGCTATAGCTTTGTTGCATGATCTTTTGTTGGAGGAAAGGCAGAGAAAATGGGGAAGGGATTAGATTTAAAAAAAACAGTTTATTCCCACTAACACTTACCTTCAGTTTGTAGCTGCACCGCTTCATAAAGAATGCTTTGCTACTCAGACAATAATATCTCAACATAATGCAGGGGTGGCCAAACTATGGTTCTTTGAGGACCTGTGGACTTCAATTCCCAGAATTCCTGAGCTAGCCATGCATGCATGGCTGGCTCAGGAATTCTGGGAGTTGAAGTCCACAGGTCCTCAAAGAACCATAGTTTGGCCACCCCTGACATAATGGGTTGATATTTTGTGTGACTTCTTTCTTTACAGGAATGTTGCTCGATTTTGCAGCACCCCAATAATTCCCATAATTCTCAAGCGGCTTCACCAGATGTTGGAAGTTTCTCTCCCCAGCACTTTTAGAGTGCCCTTTAGATCAGGGGTCCCCAAACTTGGCAACTTTAAGACTTGTGGACTTCAACTCCCAGAATTCTCCAGCCAGCTTTGCTCTGTCCACAGTTCTTAAAAGTTGCTGGCTGGGGAATTCTGGGAGTTGGAAGTCTTAAAGTTGCCAAGGTTGGAGACCCCTTTAGTAGAGCAATTGCAATGAGGTTCATCTTTGTTCTCCAGGTGAGGAATCCCGTCCACTCAGTCCAAAGTTGGCTCCGTTAGCTTTGCTGAAGAGGCTCCTCTGGACTCCTTCATCTTTTCCAGGGCGAGCAGCAAGTCAAGCTGAGTAAGTGGCCTCAAAGGATTTTCTTCCAAGTCCCTGGGCATGAAGGGAAGGAAAGGAAAGGAAAGGAAAGGAAAGGGAAGGGAAGGGAAGGGAAGGGAAGGGAGGAAGGAAGGAAGGAAGGAAGGAGGGAAGGAAGGAAAGGCTTTCTTGTTAGTTCTTCTCCACTAGAACTCTTTGCTCTTCATTTCCATTGCAACTCCTGAACTTTAACTCATAACTGTTGAAATGTTCTTATTCCTTACCAAGTTTGTTCTGAGTAGGGATGATTAAAAACACCAGGCAGTTGCATGAAATTGTTTGTTTATTCTTCCCCCAAGAACCGACGAGACCAAGCTGTTAGGGTTAGGTGGATAGATGCAAAGATTCCCTCCAACCAGCAATACCACCCCAGACAACCAATGGCACTAGCACTAGCACTTAGACTTCTATACCGCTTCATAGTACTTTACAGCCCTCTCTAAGTGGTTTACAGAGCCAGCCTATTGTCCCCAACAATCTGGGGCCTCATTTTACCGACCTCGGAAGGATGGAAGGCTGAGTCAACCTTGAGCCGGTGAGAATCGAACCCCTGGCTGTGGGCAGAATTAGCCTGCAATGCTGCATTCTGATCTGGGAAGGGAGGGAGGGAGGGCAATAGCAATAGCACTTCGACTTATATACCGCTTCACGGTGCTTTACAGCCCTCTCTAAGCAGAAGTCAACCTTGAGCTGGTGAGAATCGAACCCCTGGCTGTGGTTAGCCTGCAATGCTGCATTCTGATCTGGGAAGGAAGGAAAGGAAAGAAGGAAAGGAGGGAGGGCAATAGCACTTAGACTTATATACCGCTTCACGGTGCTTTACAGCCCTCTCTAAAGCGGTTTACAGAGCCAGCCTGTTGTCCCCCAACAATCTGGGTCCTCATTTTACTGACCTCGGAAGGAAGGATAAAAGGCTGAGTCAACCTTGAGCCTGATGAGACTTGAACTGCCAAATTGCAGGCAGCCGGCAGGCAGCAGAAGTAGCCTGCAGTACTGCATTCTAACCACTGCGCCGCCACAGCTCCAATACCCTTCTCAAGATCATCCCATATAAAAATTTCCTTCCGGTCTTCGCCACAGCCTTTTGAGAATACATTTATCTATCCTTGGAATGTACACCTTATCTAATTTCCCTGGACAAACTCTCTTCCAGCTTTTTCAACAGGGAAGAGTAAGAAGCCACCAGTTCTTAAAGAAAGCAAAACGAGACCTTGTTTCTGAGTCCCAAGAAAAGCCTAAATGATCAAATAAAATATTCTAATACAGGTAGTCCTCGACTTACGACCACAGCTGAGCCCCAAAGTTTCTGTTGCTAAGTGAGACAGTTGTTAAGTGAGTTTTGCCCCCATTCTATGGCCTTTCTTGCCACATTTCTTAGGTGAATGACGGCAGTTGTTAAGTTAGGAACACGGTGTGAATCCGGCTTCCCCATTGACTTTGCTTGTCAGAAGAAGGTCGCAAAAGGGGAATCACACGACCCCGGGACACTGCAATCGTCATAAAAATGAGTCAGTTACCAAGCATGCGAATTCTGATCACACGACCATGGGGATGGCGTTACGGTCGTAAGCGTGAAAAACGATAGTTAAGTCACTTTTTCCAGTGCCGTCGTAACTTTGAACTGTCACTAAATGAACTGTCATAAGTCGAGGACTACCTGTACTGTAGTCTATAACAGGGGTCTGCAACCTTGGCAACTTTAAGCATGGCGGACTTCAACTCCCAGAATTTCCCAGCCAGCAAAGAACCGGGTTCTTCCGGCAACCGAACCCAGGAAGAGTCGGGGGCGAAGGGGAAGAAATGAGAGATGACTTACGTCTCCTCCACACTCCCTCTGCGGTGGAGCAGGTGAGCGATTTGCCTCATTTGTTGTTTTCGGACATAATCACGGACGCGATACGTGGCTGCGTCCCGGCACAATTCCCACAGGTCACTGCCTGAGTAACCATGTGTTTTCTCTGCCAGCTCCTTCAGGCTCACGGCATTGCTCATCTGTGAAAAATCCCGAGTTAATGAAAACCTGGGTATTGTTCTGAACCTAGGCTTCACCAAATTACGAAACAGACTCCTTGTCCCGAAAAAAACCCTTTTTATTTGGCTAATGTGAATTCTTAGCAGTCACATCCAGCAAAGTCCCGGCAAACAGTCTTTCAAGGGTGAGTTGCAAACACAGACCTTATCAGTCCTTGGATAGTTGCCAGCAATGCTGAACAAGGAAATACTTGGCAAGGAGTCTCTCAGAAAACCAAATCTTCACACTAATAAATGAACAAATTGTCTCCTGCAAACACCACTCCCCTTTCGCTTCTATTTATTTCTTATGGGAGTGGCCATTCAGCATCCCCTTGTGCTTTTACTCCCGAGTTGGCCTCTGTTCCTTAATTGTTCCCTTCTCCTGATAGCGCTGCGCATGCGCACATCGGGAACAGGCTCCAGCTGTTCTTCAACCCCACTTATCTCCGACTCCGAAGGCAGCTGATAACTGTCGGACGGCACTGGCCCCATCTCTGCCTCCAATGCGGAGCTCTCATCGGAGCCTTCCCCAGACTCCAGGACTGGCTCATGTTCCTCCCCAACCTCCTTACTGTCCGAGTCTGCCGCCAGCTCTGCTGGCCGCTGGCGGGCCACAACAGGTTTGTTCAACAATTTTGCCCCTATTGCCACCTCAGGCAACTCCAGAGGTGGCTCTGCTGGAAGAGAGGGTACTTCTGGTGGGATGTTCTGCCTGTCCAGGGCATGGACTGATCTATCCTGTGCCCCCTCCCCATCAGGCAGTCTAGGCTCCTGCTTGCAAATGTATTGGCAATAACAAACACAGGAGAAGGAGTAAGGAAATGACTACAGAACTAGGCCATCTCTCAGTATTGGGTCTTGAAAATGACAACATTAGGGAATTAACAGCACCTGATGTTAAAATAGGTTGCAGTGGCCTAGAGGTGGAGCTCTCGCCTCACAAACAGGAGGTTGTGAGTTTGATCCTAGGTAGAGGATCCCTTATTGATAACCCTTATTGTTGTGAGCCGCCCAGAGCAGGGGTGGGTTCCTACCGGTGTGGTCCAGTGCGTAGCTCCAGTAGGGACCCGCGGAGAACCCAATTTGCGCGCGACTGCTCCGGTACCGTCTCCACCGGGCAGTCGCGCGCGTCGCCATGTCTTTTTTGTGAATTTTTGGGCGATCTTGCTTCTGCGCATGCGCGGAAGCAAAATCGCGCCGAAATCTCACGAGGGGATGCGCGCGCGAGAGAGATTTTGGGGAGATTTTGCTTCTGCGCATGCGCGGAAGTAAAATCACGCCAAAATCTCACACGCGCACATCCTCTTGCGAGATTTCAGCGCAATTTTGCTTCCACGCATGCGCAGAAGCAAAATCGCGCGAGGGGGCGCGTGCGCGCAGCGTGCACAAGGGGGGGCGCGCTCAGCGTGCACGCGCGCGCACAAAGCATGAAGGACCGCTGAGCAGCGCACCGGTCTGGGTAACTGAGCAACTCACCCCTGGCCCAGAGTCTCTGTGGAGTGGGCGGCATACAAATGCGATCAATCAATCAATAAATAAATAGAGGCAGATATTTCTCTCTCTGGACATTTGTTCATTTGGAACAAACCAGTTTATTAAAGAAAGAGTAGGAAACAGTTCTTCCTACTGAGAATTGTGTTTGTCCTGTGGAAGCTGTATTATATGCAGGACCAAAGCAAGCTGTGGCTAGATCAAGAGCCAGAATTATATAGGGAACCCACTTCTTCCCGTTACCACCTTATCTTCCAAACAGGAGGACATATTAAAGAACATCTAATGGGTCTCGCCATAGACCAGAATCAAGAGCTCTGAATGAGTTTTTAGAATGAAGTCTAGGGCAGCCACATACAGCCTGAGGACTACTTGTGAGCATCCATTGTGTTTCAAATGTTTCGGGTTTTATATTGCCGAAAAGGATCATATGAATAAACTGAACTTGCTGCTCTACATTGAAACCTATTACTGGCTACAGGGACTTGTTAACATTCCAGAAGGAGTTTTTCCACAGCTCTTTCCTTTAATAAGATTTAATTTGAAAACATGGGAAGACAGCAGGCAACTTACATTTTCTCCAGCAAGAATTAGCTTCAGGATATCTTGTCTTTGCCTTTGGGTCTGTCGGAGCAAAGAATGGGATTGAAAACACGATACCAAAAAACGAGAGAGAGAGAGAGAGAGAGAGGGAGGGAGGGAGGGAGAGGGGAGAGAGAGAGAGAGAGAGAGAGAGAGAGAGAGAGAGAGAGATCTGTGTGTGCTTCTGGTTTTGATTTATGCAACAAACTCTGAAAGAAGAACATAATGGTTTGACTGACTGGATCTTGCAAAGTCCATATTGGATGTGAGGTCTTACTATCCGAGCCGAGATGGTGCAGTGGTTAAATGCAGCACTGCAGGCTACTGCTAGTTCAGCAGTTCAGCTGTTCAAATCTCGCCGGCTCAAGGTTGACTCAGCCTTCCATCCTTCTGAGGTCGGTAAAATGAGGACCCAGATTGTTGGGGGCAATTGCTGAACTCTGTAAACCGCTTAGAGAGGGCTGTAAAGCACTACAAAGCGGTATATAAGTCTAAGTGCTATTGCTATCGAAGTGCTATCCAGCAGCGTGGGTGGATGGGGAAGACAGTTTGTGGGAAGAGAAGTCATGTCTACTCACAGGTAGTGCAATATGAAAAGTGGTTGGCATTCTCCTCAGGATGGCTGGGTCCACATCTTGAGGCCTGTTGGTGGCTCCCAGCACCATTACCTGAAATAGGTAGATTAAGAGATTAACAGAGTTGGAAGGAACCTTGTAGGTCATCTAGTCCAACCCCACTACACCATTTCTGACAGATGGCAGTCCAATCTCTTCTCAAAAGCGTCCAGTGATGAAGCTCCCACAACTTCCGAAGGCAACTTCTGTTCCATGGGTTGATTGTTTCAACCTTATTTCTAGGTTGAATCTCTCCTTGTTCAGTTTCCATTAATTATTCCTTGTCTGGTCTTCGGGGGCTTTGGAAAATAGCTTGATCCCCTCCTCTCTGTGGCAGCCCCTCAAATATTGGAACGCTGCTATCATGCCTCCCCTGGTCCTTCTCTTCACTAGACCAGCCATGCCCAATTCCTGCAACCGTTCTTCATGTGTTTTAGCCTCCAGTCCCCTAATCATCCTGGTTGCTCTTCTCTGCACTCTTTCTAGAGTCTCAACATCTTTTTTATAGTGTGGTGACCATCACCATGTGTTAACCTTCAAGTGATCATGTAGTTTTAATTTATTTGTGACGTATTAATGTTTTCTTTTTCCAGTATGTTGGTTGAGCATAATGTGCAAACCAGAGAAATGCAGAGAACTATGCCTCTGGTGGAATAACGAATGGTCCATATTTTTAATGCTGGCTTGGACTCATGTTGCATTAATGGATCCAAGCGCCAAGCCTCACCTGGCAGTCAGACGCCGTCTGCAGCCCATCCCAAAGACTCATGAATTCTGCTTTCATCATAGCTGTGGCTTCGTGGTCAGTTCTGGAGCGATTCCTCAGGAACGCATCTGCCAGAAAATGGGTAGAACATTAAAATAATAGTTTGACAAAGTTGAATTACTGCTTTTCTCCAGATATTGGTCTGTTTCATTGAGCAGCATGCTTTCTCTTTCATCTCATTCTAAATCAATAGCAACATGCAGTGGAAATTAGTCCCAAAGGTGCTTTTTTCAGGAGGCAACTGGACATTCTTGTTTTTTTTCTTTTGAAGACGTTTCGCTTCTCATCCAAGAAGCTTCTTCAGCTCTGACTGGATGGTGGGGAATGGAAGGATTTATACTCCTTGCAGACAGCTGGTCATTTGCATGCTTTAAGAGAGTCGTTGAGGCCACTTGGGGGGTTTGTCTGTGTCCTCAGGGTCACCTGAGTAGTGCAAATGGCTGTGGAGCCTTCTTGAGTGCAGGATATTTTTCTGCCCTGTGTCTCTTCATAGTTGAAGGCAGGCTCAGGCTGTTGGGACTCTGTGTTGTCTGCATCTCAAACTGAAGTGCAAATGGTTCATGTAGTCTGCAATTTTTCTAAGAAGGCTCCACAGCCATTTGCACTTACTCAGGTGACCCTGAGGACACAGATAAACCTCCACCTGCTTCAACGACTCTCTAAAGCAGGGGTGTCAAACTCACGTCATCTCGGCGTCAAACTCAATACGTCTACGTGACGTATTGGGACATTTTCCCCTTCGCTAAACCAGGTGTGGCCAATGGCCAGTGTGTGACGCATCTGGCCCGCGGGGCCGGGAGTTTGACAGCCCTGTTCTAAAAGGATGCAAATGACCAGCTGTCTACAAGGAGTATAAATCCTTCCATTCCCCACCATCCAGTCAGAGCTGAAGAAGCTTCTTGGAAGGGAAGCAAAACGTCTTCAAAAAATAAAAAATAAAGTCCAGTTGCCTCCTGAAAAAGCATCTTTGGGACAACCATGACCTGGATGACTGACAATCTCCGTAGACTTTCAGTGAAAATTAGGTTTTTCCAAAGACGGAACCATTTGTTTCTTACATTATGATCTTATTCTACCTTCTCTTAAAGGGTACTGACACTACGGATGGCAGAAGACAAAAGAATCCACAGGGTTTTTTTTTAATCTAGGATTTAAAAATTCACTCTATCCCCTTTGGCATCTTTCAGGAAGAATAGAAAAATAGAATGTTAATAGAATATTAACTTGAACCCTATGACAACCATTCTTGACAAAGAATGTACACTGAGAGCATTTGCACCAAAGACAAATTCCTTGTGTGTCCAATCACACTTGGCCAATAAAGAATTCTATTCTATTCTATTCTATTCTATTCTATTCTATTCTATTCTATTCTATTCTATTCTATTCTATTCTATTCTATTCTATTCTATTCTTCTATTCTATTCTATATAATGGATATATTACAAAATGGTGCAAGCAACAGGATGGCCATTCATAAACATCTCAGTTTTCTTTTAAAATAAAAGGCAAACAAGTGTTGCTAAAATAAGACTGATTTGTCCAAGCACTTATTAAAAGTCTGATTCCCTACCCACCAATGCTCCATATCACTTCTTTTCAACTAATGTGTTCTGTTCTAACAAAATCCTATTTAATAGAAAGACATGTGAAAGAATAGAATAGAATAGAATTCTTTATTGGCCAAGTGTGATTGGACACACAAGGAATTTGTCTTTGATGCATATTCTCTCAGTGTACATAAAAGAAAAGATACATTTGTCAAGAATCATGAGGTACAACACTTAAGGATTGTCATAGGGTACAGATAAGCAATCAGGAAACAATATTAATATAAATTGTAAGGATAACAAGTTGCAGTAATACAGTCATAAGTGAGAGGAGATGGGTGATAGGAACGATGAGAAGATTAATAGTAATAGTAATGCAGCCTAGTGAATAGTTTGACAGTGGTGAGGGAATTATTTGTTTAGCAGAGTGATGGCGTTCGGGAAAAAGCTGTTCTTGTGTCTAGTTGTCTTGGTGTGCAGTGCTCTATAGCGACATTTTGAGGGTAGGAGTTGAAACAATTTATGTCCAGGATGCAAGGGTTCAGTAAATATTTTCACGGCCCTCTTTTTGACTCGTGCAGTATACAGGTCCTCAATGGAAGGCAGGTTGGCAGTAATTGTTTTTTCTGCAGTTCCGGATTATCCTCTGAAGTCTGTGTCTGTCTTGTTGGGTTGCAGAACCGAACCAGACAGTTATAGAGGTGCAGATGACAGACTCAATAATTCCTCTGTAGAACTGTATCAGCAGCTCCTTGGGCAGTTTGAGCTTCCTGAGTTGGCGCAGAAAGAACATTCTTTGTTGTGCTTTTTTGATGACGTTTTTGATGTTAGGTGACCATTTTAGGTCTTGAGATATGATAGAACCTAGAAATGTGAAGGTCTCTACTCTTGATACTGTGTTGTCTAGTATTGTAAGAGGTGGTAGGATGGGAGGGTTTCTAAGGACCTAAGCAGAAAACTCTTGATTCAATGGGTACGTCTTTAAAATCAAAGCCGATAATGAAGAAAGAACATTTACGTTACAGTATGTGATACATAAGAACCATGGACTGGGAACCTACCTATTTCATCAATGAAAATTATGCAGGGTTGGATTTTGATTGCCAGAGAAAAAACAGCAGCTGTGAGTTTCTGTGATTCCCCGTACCATTTGTCCATCAAGGTGGGTGCTTGAAGGTTGATGAACCTGCAGTTGGATGCCTGGGCCATTGCTTTGGCCAGAAGAGTCTTGCCACATCCTGGAGGTCCATACAGTAAGACACCTAAATAAAAGGGAAAGTCATGAGCCTATATTCAGGTGGTTTTCCTACCACCCACCTCCTAATGAATGAAAGGTAAGAGTCTTAGTTTATACTGATTCAGGAAAAGAATGTGACCCTGCCTTTAGATTTTCCTGGTTCAAAGGAACAATTCTCCCAAGCTTGATAATTGGACGGGGGCCCATTTGAAATGGTCAAATGAAAAGAAGGACTAGGGGTAACTTGATAGCAGCCTTCTAGTACTTGAGGGGCTGTCACAGAGAAAAGGCAGTCAATTTATTCTCCAGAGCACCTGAGGGCAGGAGAAGAAGTAACAGATGGAAGCTTATTAAGGAGACATCCAACCTACAACTCAGGAGAAATTTCGGACCATGGGAACAATTAAATCAGCGGTGTGGGTGCTCCATCAGTGGCGGTTTTCAAGATGAGATTGGACAGGCATTTGTCCGAAATGGTACTATGATCTTCTGCTCGAGCAGAGGGTTGAAGGAGAAGACCTCCAAGGCAGGGGTGAAATCCAGCAGGTTCTGACAGGCTCTGGAGAACCGGTAGCAGAAATTTTAAGTAGTTCGGAGAACCGGTAGCAGAAATTTTGAGTAGTTCGGAGAACCGGTAGCGGAAATTTTGAGTAGTTCGGGGAACCGGCAAATACCACCTCTGGCTGGCCCCAGAGTGGGGAGGGAATGGGGATTTTGCAGTATCCTTCCCCCAGGAGTGGGGAGGGAATGGAGATTTTGCAGTATCCTTCCCCTGGAGAGGGGAAGGAATGGGGATTTTGCAATATCCTTCCCCTGGAGTGGGGTGGGAATGGAGATTTTGCAATATCCTTCCCCCAGGAGTGGGGAAGGAATGGGGATTTTGCAGTATACTTCCCCTGGAGTGGGGTGGGAATAGGGATTTTGCAGTATCCTTCGCCTGGAATGGGGAGGGAATGGGGATTTTGCAGTATCCTTCCCCTGGAGTGGGGTGGGAATGGGGATTTTGCAGTATCCTTCCCCCAGGAGTGGGGTGGGAATGGGGATTTTGCAGTATCCTTCCCCCAGGAGTGGGGTGGGAATGGGGATTTTGCAGTATCCTTCCCCCAGGAGTGGGGTGGGAATGGGGATTTTGCAGTATCCTTCCCCTGGAGTGGGGTGGGAATGGGGATTTTGCAGTATCCTTCCCCCAGGAGTGGGGAAGGAATGGGGATTTTGCAGTATCCTTCCCCCAGGAGTGGGGTGGGAATGGGGATTTTGCAGTATCCTTCACCTGGAATGGGGAGGGAATGGGGTTTTTGCAGTATCCTTCCCCCAGGAGTGGGGAAGGAATGGGGATTTTGCAATATCCTTCCCCTGGAGTGGGGAAGGAATGGGGATTTTGCAGTATCCTTCCCCTGGAGTGGGGTGGGAATGGGGATTTTGCAGTATCCTTCCCCTGCCACGCCCACCAAGCCACACCACGCCGACCAAGCCACGCCCAGAGAACCAGTAGTAAAAAAAAATGGATTTCACCACTGCGTCCAAGGTGGCTTCCAACTGTTATTCTGTTCTGTCACTCAGTATTTGAAATAATCAAATGGATCAACACGTTACATTTAATGCCTCAGGACCAATCAGCCCACATACAAAATGAAATATGAAAGTATTTCACTAGTGCTAGTTGTCAACTTACAGCCATTCGTTCAATCAACGTTCAAAGTTACAATAGCACTACAATGACTTATGACTGGTTCTCCTACTTATGACCACTGCAGCAGCCGCACAGTCACATGATCAAACTTCAGATGTTTCTCAAATCAGCATGTATTTATGATGGTTACAGCATCCTGGGGTTGGATTGGATTGTCATTTGCAACCTTCCTAGGGAGCTTCTGATGAACGAAACCAACGGGGGAAATTTTGAGTAGTTCGGAGAACCGGTAGCACTTGACGACCAGATGATTCACTTAACAACGATGGCAGAAGGTCATAAAATGGGGCTAAGTTAAGAACTGCCTTAGCAACTGAAATTTGGGGCTCAATTTGACCCCAAGTCAGGGACTACCTGTATGTGGGGCCTTCCTAAAAGCTTCTGTATATTTGGCTATTGACATCAATAGACAACAAAATAAAAATTTAATTAATTTAATTTAATTTAGTAATAAAATTTCTATGCCGCCCAACTCCCAGGGGACTCTGGGCAGCTAACAACAAATAAAAAAAACATATAATCAGATAAAAAACAATTTAAAAACACATTAAAATACAATCCATATCTAAAAAAAACTTTCAATCACACATGCATACATGGGTTGATCTAAAAAGACCTCGTCGAAGGGTCATTGGGCCCAGGCCTACCAAAAAAGCCAGGTCTTAACGGCTTTCCGGAAGGCCAGTAAGGTGGGGGTAGTATGGATCTCAGGAGGTAGTTGGTTCCAAAGAGTTGGAGCAGCTATAGAGAAGGTCCTCCCCCGCGGACCCGCCAGCCGACATTGTCTAGCTGATGGGACCTAAAGAAGGCCGACCCTGTGCGATCTCACTGGTCGTTGGGAGGAATGCGGTAGAAGGCAGTCACGCAGATAAACTGGTCCTGAGCCATGTAGGGCTTTAAAGGTAAGAACCAACACCTTAAATTGCATCCGGAGACCAATCGGAAGCCAGTGCAGCTGGCGAAGGATGGGCTTAGTGTGGGTGTATCTTGGAGCACCCACCACAGCTCGCGCAGCTGCATTCTGGACAAACTATAGTCTCCGAACACTCTTCAAGGGTAGCCCCTTGTAGAGCGCGTTGCAATAATCAAGCCGTGAGGTGATAAGGGGATGAGTGACTGTGAGTAGACCCTCTTGATCCAACTAGGGCCGCAATTGGTGCACTAGGCGAACCTGTGCAAAGGTGCCCCTAACCACAGCTATAAAAATTACATTGACATGGGATAAACTGAGACAGAAGCTGGAGGACGGGGCCCCAAAGGACTCATTTGTCTCTGGACCGCTCAGGGCTCTAAAATGAAGACATGCCAAGGGTACCTTTTGGGGGCTGGCAGAGCTTGGAGTGCTCGAACAAGTGTGTCTGTTGCAAAGGTAAGATGACGGCGTCTCGAAGTTCACCGACCAGCTCATCTAAGCCTGCAACGTCGTTCCAAGTGATCTGAAAATGGGACAAGTTTGTGGATGGCTGAAATGAGAAAGTGGTTCTGTACCTTTTTGTAAGAGCAGCTGGGTTCCAAACCTGGCCAAGTCCAAATTTTGGACTTCGGGTGGACCTGCAGTTTTGCCAACTCTCCTTCCTTCCCTCCCCCCCCCCCTTGATTTTTTTCTCCCCATGAATATTTAAATCTGAGTTGAGGGCTACCTCAATGGGAAAGTCTGGTTTGGAGGTAATCATATTGTTGATAATACCGTATTTTTCGGAGTATAAGATGCACCGGAGTATAAGACGCACCTTAGTTTTTGGGGAGGAAAATAGGGGAAAACAATCTGCCTACCAGTTATTCATCTGGCTAGCGTCCTTAGTCTGGTCAGCTTCAGCACATTATTTTATCCCCTGGTTAGGACTTAAAAAAACCTTCTTCTGAGAGAGTAACAATGAAAGAGCATGCAAGCCAGTAAGAGCTGGGAAGATAGATAGAACCTGGTTAGGGCTAGAAAAAAACGTATTCGGAGCAAGTAGAGCAATGAAAAAAACCCTGCAAAGACTTAGGGCTGGAAAAACATTCTTTGGAGAGAATAACAATGAAAAAGCCTGCAAGGTAAGAGCTGGGAAGATCTGTTAGCACCTAGTTAGGGCTGGAAAAAAAGCTACATTCGAAGTATAAGACACACCCAAATTTTCAGCCACTTTTAGGGAGGAAAAAGGTGCGTCTTATACTCCAAAAAATACGGTAGTTAATTACTCTTCAAACCATTTCCCATTTGATCGATAATAGTATTCATAAGCTCTCTGAATAATAGGTCAGATTGTTCTACTCTACCCCACAGTCACCCTCTTTTAAAAAACAAGATGAAAACAGAGGTTCCCACAGGATAGGTCCCAAAAGTGAAAATGTTGTCCACAACCATGCTGTCGAAGCTCTGCTCTGTGACATGCATAAAATACTAGGGGAGATTTGATCATACAGTCATGACAGCCATCTTGATTTGATTTTCCTCCACATTCTCTGGATGCCCCTGGAAGGAAGTGAGATGGATGAGGGTCCCGGAAATCCTGCCTTTCCCACTTTAGACATGGATATCAGGTCAATGAGCTACCGTCAGGACCACCAACTCTCTTCAGGTCACCATTTGGTCCTCTGGCCTCTGATCTGGGATCCAGTCCTACTGCACCACCAAGGCCTGCACATGGATGCCAAGCCAATCTAAATCCAGCGTGGATAAACCCTTCCTTTGTCTCTGGTACCCGAAGGCCAGACCAGGAATAATGGATGGAAACTGATCAAGGAGAGATTCAACCTAGAAATTAGGAGGAACTTTCTGACAGTGAAAACAATCAACCCATGGAGCAGAAGTTGCCTTCGGAAGTTGTGGGAGCTTTATCACTGGAAGCTTTTAAGAAGAGACTTGGTGGTGACTTGAAATGGTGTAGGTAGGGTCCAGGGGTGAAATCCAGCAGGTTCTGACAGGTTCTGGAGAACCGGTAGTGGAAATTTTGAGTAATTCAGAGAACCGGTAGTGGAAATTTTGAGTAGTTCAGAGAACCGGCAAATACCACCTCTGACTGGCCCCAGAGTGGGGTGCGAATGGAGATTTTGCAGTATCCTTCCCCTGCCACAGAACCGGTACTAAAAAAAATTGAATTTCACCCATTGGTAGGGTCTCCTGCTTGGGCGGGGGTGGGATGGGGTTGGACTAGATCAAGGGTCACCAACCTCTCGGACCTCAAGGACCACTAAATTCATAATTTTAAATCCTGCGGACCACTAATAAGAATTTTTTAAAAAGATAAATAGTATTTAGTGCAATATTAAAAAAAAATGCAAATAATTTTTCTGTGGACCATCAAAATTTTCTCGCGGACCATCAGTGGTCCACGGACCACAAGTTGGTGACCGCTGGGCTAGATGACCTACAAGGTCCCTTCCAACTCTTTTAATCTAGTTTAAGCAGACTTTTCATGCTGTTGTTGCCACCATCGCTTTTGAGTTTACTCAGCTGCCAATCAAGGGCCAAATTGCTCTTTCCAGTTGTCCGGCTATCCGCAGATAGAATCAGAAGTCACCGTTGATGCTGGGACAAGGGAAGCAGCAGCTCTCCCTCTTACCTTTATGTCCCTGGGAACCACCAAATGAGCAACAATGTTCATCTCGTGCTCCGTCAGCGTCAGCTTCTCTATTCCAATCTGCTTCATCAGGTCTTCTGCCTGCCGGAGGAGGAGATTAAAAGGGGAGACTCAAGTCAGGTAAAATTTCAAGGTTGAAACCTGCTGTTTAGCTTGAAAAGGGCACTTCCCTTTTAATGAGCTATAGTTGCTGACTGGTACTTACTATATTTAGCACAGGTGCCCAGTACAGGTTCAGAAAATGATTGCGGGCCTTCATAGAATAGAATAGAATAGAATAGAATAGAATAGAATAGAATAGAATAGAATAGAATAGAATAGAATAGAATAGAATAGAATAGAATAGAATAGAATAGAATAGAATAGAATAATGGAATGGAATGGAATGGAATGGAATGGAATGGAATGGAATAGAATAGAATAGAATGGAATGGAATGGAATGGAATGGAATGGAATGGAATGGAATGGAATGGAATGGAATGGAATGGAATGGAATGGAATGGAATGGAATAGAATAGAATAGAATAGAATAGAATAGAATAGAATAGAATAGAATAGAATAGAATAGAATAGAATAGAATAGAATAGAATAGAAAAATAGAATAGAATAGAATAGAATAGAATAGAATAGAATAGAATAGAATAGAATAGAATAATGGAATGTAATAGAATGTAATAGAATGTAATAGAATAGAATAGAATAGAATAGAATAGAATAGAATAGAATAGAATAGAATAGAATAGAATAGAATAGAATAGAAAAATAGAATAGAATAGAATAGAATAGAATAATGGAATGTAATAGAATGTAATAGAATGTAATTAGAATAGAATAGAATAGAATAGAATAGAATAGAATAGAATAGAATAGAATAGAATAGAATAGAATAGAATAGAATAGAATAGAATAGAATAATGGAATGTAATAGAATGTAATAGAATGTAATAGAATAGAATAATAGAATAGAATAGAATAGAATAGAATAATGGAATGTAATAGAATGTAATAGAATGTAATTAGAATAGAATAGAATAGAATAGAATAGAATAGAATAGAATAGAATAGAATAGAATAGAATAGAATAGAATAATGGAATGTAATAGAATGTAATAGAATGTAATAGAATAGAATAATAGAATAGAATAGAATAGAATAGAATAGAATAGAATAGAATAGAATAGAATAATGGAATGTAATAGAATGTAATAGAATGTAATAGAATAGAATAGAATAGAATAGAATAGAATAGAATAGAATAGAATAGAATAGAAAAATAGAATAGAATAGAATAGAATAGAATAATGGAATGTAATAGAATGTAATAGAATGTAATTAGAATAGAATAGAATAGAATAGAATAGAATAGAATAGAATAGAATAGAATAGAATAGAATAGAATAGAATAGAATAATGGAATGTAATAGAATGTAATAGAATGTAATAGAATAGAATAATAGAATAGAATAGAATAGAATAGAATAGAATAGAATAGAATAATGGAATGTAATAGAATGTAATAGAATGTAATAGAATAGAATAGAATAGAATAGAATAGAATAATGGAATGTAATAGAATGTAATAGAATGTAATAGAATAGAATAGAATAGAATAGAATAATAGAATAGAATGGAATGGAATGGAATGGAATGGAATAGAATAGAATAGAATAGAATAGAATAGAATAGAATAGAATAGAATAGAATAGAATAGAATAGAATAGAAAAATAGAATAGAATAGAATAGAATAGAATAGAATAGAATAGAATAGAATAGAATAGAATAGAATAGAATAATGGAATGTAATAGAATGTAATAGAATGTAATAGAATAGAATAGAATAGAATAATAGAATAGAATAGAATAATGGAATGGAATGGAATGGAATGGAATGGAATAGAATAGAATAATAGAAAAGAAAAGAAAAATAGAAAAGAAAAGAAAAATAGAATAGAATAGAATAGAACAGAACAGAACAGAACAGAACAGAATAGAATTCTTTATTGGCAATATCGCAATATCTCACAGCATCTCTACAGTTCTGCTCGGACAAAGCTAAATATGTCCCACCCTTCTCTGTTCCCATACATACCAAGCTCCCAACTTTACAATTGAGCTTCATCTCAACTGTCACTACCTATGACTCAATGTAGACCATAATAGTTGAGTCGGTTCCATTCACTGGTCTTCAGTAGCAATAGCAATAGCACTTAGACTTATATACCGCTTCACAGTGCTTTTACAGTCCTCTCTAAGCGGTTTACAGAGTCAGCATTTTCCCCCAACAATTTGGGTCCTCATTTGACCCATCTCAGAAGGATGGAAGGCTGAGTCAACCTTGAGCCTGGTGAGATTTGAACTGTCGGACTGCAGCCAGCTGGCAGAAGTAGCCTGCAGTACTGCATTCTAACCACTGCGCCATCGTGGCTCATAAGTAGATTGTTTTATGCTTCTAGTACCCATCACAATGTTTTTGCTTCTGCTTTTTAAAAAAAAAATAGAAAGGCAACTAAGGACACAACAAATGAAAAAGAGTTTAAGAAGGACCAGTGATTCTGTTAGAACTTGTCAAAAACATTAGACAAATCAACATTAAATAGTGGCTTTAATTTAACTATGGGAACCCAGCCACAAAACATACTTGCAGTACATACTCTTTTCTTCAACTGGAGTCTTTGCTTCTGGGCTGGGTCTAGGGCATCCGAGACCCATTTTATACTGAAGTAGGTGGTGGCTCCAAAGACGGCCACACGTAGGAGAACATGACAGGCTTCATTCCGTGTTAGGGGGCGAGTCAAGAAGTCCTTGGACAGTTCCCCCAGCAATATCTCCAAAGTGTTTCTAGCTCCCAAACTGGAACCTAAATTAAAATTTTAAAATGGTATGGAGATAGGAGAGGTTAGAATATAAAAGATAAACTCCTGAAGCCATTCATTAGCATTTAGTACTGCTGTTAAATTATTAAATTCTATAAGAAAAATCTGTCAACTATAAAATGAGTGCAGCTCTCTATCTAGAGCAGGGGTGTCAAACTCACGTCGTCACGGCAGCGTCACGTGACGTATTGGGACTTTTTCCCCCTTCGCTAAACCGGGCATGGGCGTGGCCAGCGCGTGACGCACCTGGCCTACGGGCCGCGAGTTTGACAGCCCTGATCTAGAGTATTTTGGATCATGCAATATAAATTCTTCAGTTATATCTTTGCCAATAATTCACTTAGTCCCATGCTATAACATCAGGGAAATGAATAATTGCTCACCGGTACAGTATGTATGTGTTTTCTGGGAAAAATCTCAGATTACACCTCTTGGAAATTCCAAATAAGATTTGGATTTCCTGTCTAAAAGTTTTCAGGGTTATAGTCAGTCATTAAAATTGAGCTAGATATAGTTTGCTCCATGTAAGGCAGTCCCAACTGCTTGGGTTCTCACAGTACTCCAAAGTAACAATGTTGGCTTGATATGTAAGATACACTAAGCCACAAAATAGCCAACCATATTTCAGCCTAATATGTTGAATCAGTTTACATTTCTAATTGTGGTTATGTAAAGATTATGCCATAATATCATCATCATCATCATCATCATCATCATCATCATCATCATCATCATCATCATCATCATCATCATCTAGACTGCTGAATCTCTAAGGACTCTCAGCAGTCTAGTACAGATGAAATAATATAAGTAAACAAATACAAATAGCAATAGCACTTAGACTTATATACCACTTCACGGTGCTTTACAGCCCTCTCTAAGCGGTTTACAGAGTCAGCATATTTGCCCCCAACAATCTGGATCCTCATTTTACCCACCTCGGAAGGATGGAAGGCTGAGTCAACCTTGAGCTGGTCAGGATTGAACTCTGGGCTGTGGGCAAAGTCAGCCTGCAATACTGCACTTTAACCACTGCGCCACCATGGCAAGAATAGCATAGCACAGCACAGCAATAGCAATAACACTTAGACTTATTTACAGCTTGACAGTGTTTTATAGCCTTCTGTATGTAGTTTACAGAGTAAGCATATTGCCCACAACAATGGAAACACAATGTTAAAGTATCCAAACCAAATTATAATTGTCAGTCATGGCATATCCAATCTATGGGTCCCCATACACCCTGCTTTCCCAGCACGTTGCTATGTGGAGATGTTGGTTTATATTACGCTAAAATAATATAAATGCTGTACAAATTCTAAAATAGCTCTCCTCACAGAGGATCAGGAGAACTGCAATTAGCCCAGAGAAAAGGGGGCTGGGGAATCTGATTTAAGAGCCGAGGTGGCGCAGCGGTTAGAGGCAGGTACTGCAGGCCACTTTAGCTGACACTGATCTGCAGGTCAGCGGTTCAAATCTCACTGGCTCAAGGTTGACTCAGCCTTCCATTCTTCCGAGGTAGGTAAAATGAGGACCCAGATTGTTGGGGGCAATATAGATATGCATTGCTTACTGATGTAAACCGCTTAGAGAGTCCTTGCACTATGAGGCAGTATATAAGTCTCACAAAATAAAAATAATAATAAATAAATTTACATCAAGCATCAAACATTAAGCATGGACTTTTGGCTCAAGAAATAGAAATGCTGATGAATAAGATTAATACTATATTGGGAACACTTTTGAACATATACAAGATAGATACACACACACACACACACACACACACACACACAAATTTTTATAATTGGACTTCAAACCTGAGCCATCCAAGGCTGGACATTTGACAAAGCCCTGTCTTAAGTTGGGATAAGGGTGTTCTGTGTTCTCTGATTTTGTAACATTCAGAATAATAACTGAATGCCCCCTCTGTGCTTTCCATCTTGGAATTTATTTTATCAAAAGGTGGCTTAAACCAGCTGGCTGACTCTCTCAGCCCAACTCACTTTACAGGGTTGTTGTTTTAGGGGGGGAAAGGCAGGAGGTGGGCATGTTGGATATGTTCGCCAGCTTGAGTTATTTGTAAAAATAATAAAGGCGGGATAGAAATAATAAATCAATAAATAAGCAAATAAATAAAATATGATTAAATAAATAAAATATGATAAATAAAATTTGATAAATAATTAAATCATAATAAATAAAAAATAAATAAAATATGATTAAATAAATAAAATTTGATAAACAAATAAACAATAAATGAATGAATGAATAATAAATAAATAAATAAATAAATAAATAAACAAACAATAAATGAATAAATAAATAAATAAATAAATAAATAAATAAATAAATAAATAAATAAATAATAAATAAATTTCTAATGTCTGCATCAGGAAACTATGTTGTGACATATTTGGCGTTGGCTTTAACATCTTGCTGGAACCAAATACCGAAGCTTGCAAATTACTCTTTTGCAATAAATAGAGAAGCTGCTTGTGGTTTATGCAAAATAATAGTAATAATAATAATAATAATAATAACAATAACAACAATAACAACAACAACAACAACAACAACAACAACAACAACAATGGGGAAGCATCCTGCAATACAGCTTACGTGAATTCTCCAACTTTGCTAAACCACTGGGTTTTTAAAAAATAAAAATAAAAATAAAAATAAAAATAAAAATAAAAATAAAAAAAAAAATAATAATAATAATAATAATAATAATAATAATAATAATAATAATAATAATAATAATAATAATAATAATAATAATAATAATAATAATAATAATAATTTTAAAAACACCCAGTGGTTTAGCAAAGTCGGAGAATTCACGTAAGCGGTATTGCAGGATGCTTCCACATGTGACCTCCAGACAGGGACCTCCTGGGAGGAGGGGAAGAGAGGATTCGAAGACGAGGCATCCTGTTTTAATTGAGATCTCGGTGTGTGTGTGTGCTTGTGTGAGTGAGTGAGTGTGAGTGAGTCTGTGTGTGTGTGTGTGCAATCTTGCGGCGAATCGGGAGGGACAGCTTTAAGGCCGATAACCCCGGGGACCTGCTGTTTTGGTCCCCAGGATTCTTGGCCTCAATCTATACATTCCGGTTCGCAACCGCCGTACCGGTCGGGCTTCTGTTGCTGACCATGGTGCTGAAAAACGCCGGGATGAGGCCGCAGCGCGCAGCGGGCCCTCCCCCAAAAAAAGGAACGAGAGAGACTCACCCATCCGTCGCTCTCGCCGCCTCTCCAGTCGGCTAAACTCCTCGCGCAGAGACAAGAGCCGTGGGGGAAAAAATCCTTCCTGCTTCGCTGCTCCCGACTTCTGCGCATGATGATGGGGCTTGAAATCAAATGGCTGGCCGCCTATGAATGGAACAACCTAGGTAAGGCTAGAGCTGAGTTTTGCTTTGGGGTTTTAACAGGCAACCCGAGTTTTTTATTTATTTATTTTATTTATTTATTAGTGTTCTTCTATGTCGCCCTACTCCCTGAGGACTCAGGGCGGCGTACAACATTTTAAAGAACAACTAAACAGTAAAATTATTAAAAACAATTTAAAAAAAGTTTAAAAAGACATACAAAACCATGCATACAAAATCACCCCGCCTGCAGGAAGAGCCATGTCTTAATGGCTTTTCGGAAGGCCAGCAAGGTGGGGATAATTTGAATCTCTGGGGGTAGTTGGTTCCAGAGAGCAGGTGCCCCTACAGAGAAGGCCCTCCACCTAGGCCAAAATGTCATTGGTTAAAATCGAAATTCAGCCCAGAGATTTAAACCTCCCTCTCTGGACTGCTTATCTGACTACCCGCATCCTGCCGCACACCTCCCTACGACCGGTTAGGGCCCACAGAGTTGGCCTCCTCCAGGTCCCATCGACCAAGCAATGCCGGTTGGCAGGGCCGAGGGGGAGAGCCTTCTCTGTGGGAGCTCCCTCCCTTTGGAACCAGCTCCCTCCAGAGATCAGGACTATCCCCACCCTGCTGGCCTTCCGTAAAGCAATAAAAACTTGGCTCTTCCGGCAGGCGGGGTGAAAGAGAGACCAACCCAGACCAGATATGGGTCTCCCCCCCTGGTTATGAATGTTAGATGCTCTTTTTAATTTTTGTAAGTTTTAATTATTGTGTCTTTTTTATATTGTTGAATGGATTTTGACATGTTGTGAGCCGCCCAGAGTCCCCTGGGAGTTGGGCGGCATATAAATCCATTTAAATAAATAAATAAAATAAAATACTCTTGTGTAGAAAAGGCATATGTTGGTTTGTATGTAGGGTGTATGGGAAGTCCCTAACAAGGCACGTCTATTTATGTTAATTCAGAAGGAAGAACCAAAGTCAGTAGGGTTTACTTCCAAGTGAGGAACATTTCACACTCTGAACTAACTTTATCAAGTTCAGTGGGACTTTTGTAGCCAGGTATCACAAGAGAATCCTGTCTTGTATTGTACAGCTAAGCTGTGAAGGTTTAAATCTTATTTACCTGAGAATATGTGTCACTGAACCAAATAGAATTTAAGTGGACACATTATTTCAGGTGACAATATCTTGCAGATTAATTTGAGACCCTGTAGGGAGGAAACCTACGTGCAGGGAAATGCTTTGAGATAAAATATATTTCTTCAGACACAAGAGTTCCTTACCTTCTTTTTTTTTAGGGCTGCCAGATCTGAGTTGCAAGAATCCAGACCAGATGACTTAAATGGCAGACATGTCAGAGTATTTTTTGAAAGTCTTTGTTGCTACTTACTGCCTGGGTTTTTGCAATCTGGCTTTGCACATTGGTTGCCAGTTTTCGTTTTTGTTTTGAGTTTGCTGTCAGCATTTCTGCTTACACAGTTACTGTATATACTTGGCAGTCGAGAAATTCAGATTCATAATCACCCTGGCCTAAGAAATTAAATTACTCTAGGACAGTGTTTCCCAACCTTGGCAACTTGAAGATATCTGGACTTCAACTCCCAGAATTCCCCAGCCAGCATTCGCTGGCTGGGGAATTCTGGGAGTTGAAGTCCAGATATCTTCAAGTTGCCAAGGTTGGGAAACACTGCGGTCTAGGATGACTTTCAGAGAGATAAGTAATTTCTTTGCAACGGCATCCATAGCAAGTTAAAATGATGCCTTACTGGTGCCACATATGGAATGGCATCCAATATTTGTCCCTACATTTTTTTCTTTGCATCAGCTATCTGTTGCCACCGCCCCTCCTCTCCTGGGGGTGTGTGAGGGACTTCAGTTTCTGGATGTGACTGCTTTGTCACTGGTTTTAAAATGTGTTGGAATGAAGATGGAGTTGCTGTCTGCGTTTTTTTCAAAGTAGCTGCAGTCATGCAAACAAACTCTCCACCCCACATGCATTCAGACATTCATTCATATACATATTGGCAACCATGCTGGTATTACAGCTGCTTGTGATAATTGAGCCACATCCTTCATCCCACCAAGGCTCTTAATTTAAAAACAGCAAATGGTGCTAGTTGTCACCTTTAAAGCCTTATATGGCTTAGGATAGGGGACGTGGTGGCTCAGTGGCTAAGACGATGAGCTTGTTGATCGAAAGGTCGGCAGTTCAGCAGTTTGAATCCCTAGCGCCGTGTAATGGAGTGAGCTCCCGTTACTTGTCCCAGCTTCTGCCAACTGAGCAATTCGAAAGCACGTAAAAAATGCAAGTAGAAAAATAGGGAACACCTTTGGTGGGAAGGTAACAGCGGTCCATGCACCTTTGGCGTTTAGTCATGCCGGCCACATGACCACGGAGACGTCTTCGGATAGCGCTGGCTCTTCGGCTTTGAAACAGAGATGAGCACCGCCCCCTAGAGTCGGGAACGACTAGCACATATGTGCGAGGGGAACCTTTACCTTTACCTTATGGCTCGGGACTGGATTAACTGAGGAACTGCGTTTTTCCAAGAGTCTCTACCTTGCCAATTCGATAGAGCAGATTGGGCATGCTGCAGACCCCCATCAGTAAAGAATGTTGGCTAGGAGGGAACAAAAAACCCAGCCCTTTTCTGCAACTGTTCTGTTTTTAGAGAATTGTCTCACTGAACAGGCAGTGCCGCCAACCTGTATATATAACTTATTTCAAACATTCTATTGGATTGTAAAGAATTTGAAGAAAAATGAAATGTAGATATCAGGAAAGATAATAAATAGTTGACAAACATTAGGTGTAACACACATTCGTAGGTATGTGAAATGAAATTGAAGCACTGCCCCTTTAAGTATACACAAAGAAGGTAAAAAAAGGATGACGCCTCAATTGCACGATTATGGCCACCATTTTGACTTTTTTTTGACGAAAGAGAGAGAGGTCTGCCTTGGTTTCCTGTAGCTTTGAGAAACCATTAAATATTTTAACAAATTCCACACAATCTGCTTCATTTAGCCCATAATGCACTCACCCACAGAGATACATGTAAGATTCTCTAGAAATATTAAACCTGGGTTCATTGATTGCACTAAGTCATGGCTTATTTATCCACATTTTATTCTTTAATTTGCAACTGCCTGAGCTTTACACACTGAGCCAAAAGCAAACAAGCCACGATTGCATTGCAAAAGTTAGGGATCCCTGTTCAAATTGGCAATGAAACCCTAAATCAGGGGTCTTCAAACTTGGCAACTTTAAGACTTGTGGACTACAACTCCCAGAATTCTGGCTGGAGAATTCTGGGAGTTGAAGTCCACAAGTCTTAAAGTTGCCAAGTTTGGAGACCTCTGCCCTAAATGAACAGAAGGCGATACAAATTATAGGGACAGAATAGTAAATTTGCAAATCTAAAAGTCCACCTGCCATATTTACTGTTTTTTAATTTTAAATCCCTAGATATTTGCATATAGTCCTGCTCATGTTGTACCATGTGGCAAGGTTGCTTCAGTTTCTGCTCACTGATTGAAACAGAACTTGAGTGATGCCTACCCTAAATGCTGAAAGTGGATAATTAAAAAAAAGCAAAACAAATGTGAACAAATCTGTGGGGTCCTTATAACTCTCTGAGCATGGTTGTTTCTTGCAGACGTTTCATTACCCAACTAGGTAACATCATCAGTGCATATGTTACAATCTAATTTATTTGCAGAAGCCAAAGACAATGCATAGCAAACCAGACCACAGGGCTGCAAATGATCATCTTATAAAACCTGTTGTAGCTTGATGAGTGCCCGGTATTACTAGTCGGTAATGAACCGGCTGCAAGCAAACAACCAGGCTCAGAGAGCACCAAGGACCCCACAGCTCAGCCTTGAGCTACAAATATTTATTTTTATTTTTTATTTATTTATTTATTTGTCAACACGTGTACAAGATAACAGGTATGATATAAACATAAACAAAAGCAAAGTATGTATAGGTAAATTTGGACAATAGGACAGAAGGACAGGGACAGTAGGCACAGTGATGTGCTTATGCACGCCCCTTACAGACCTCTTAGGAATGGGGTGAGGTCGACTGTAGAAAGTCTAAGGTTAAAGTTTGGGGGATTTGGGGAAGAAACCACAGAGTCAGGTAGTGCATTCCAGGCATTGATCACTCTGTTGCTGAAGTCGTATTTTCTGCAGTCGAGTTTGGAGCGGTTTACATTGAGTTTGAATCTATTGTGTGCTCCTGTGTTGTTGTGGTTAAAGCTGAAGTAATCATTGACAGGTAGGACCTTGTGGCAGATGATTTTATGAATTACATTTAGAGAAGATTGAAGGCGGCGTAGCTCTAAGCTATCTAAGCCCAAAATTTCAAGTCTGGTGGAATAAGGTATTTTGTTGTGAGCGGAGGAGTGGAGGACTCTTCTTGTGAAATATTTCTGGACTCTCTCAATTGTATTAATGTCTGATATGCAATGCGGGTTCCAGACAGGTGAGCTGTATTCTAGGATTGGTCTGGCAAATACAAAATATTCTTTTGTATTTGCGACAAAGCCTTGAGCGTTTGCAGAATAAAAAGTGTTTTAAGCTGTTGCTTCTGTAGAAGAATAACAGCGTCACAGTCAAACAACCGAACTCGCCCTCAACAAGACGAATTCAAGCAATAGGCTTCATTTTCCCCCCCTCCCCCTCAAAACGAAACACGGCGCATGCTCAGAACAGCCACCACGAAAAAAAAGCGCCTGTTTGGAACAACGGCCGCACTCCCCGGGCACGCTTCTGCGCTTTCCTTCCTCTCATGAATGGACCGTACCATTAAAGAGAGGTTCGGGAGAAGACAGACTAATGGGTTAGGATTAGTCGAGCATCCTTACTGAAATAAATTCACCGAAATAAAAAAAAATACATCTTTCTCCCATGGGAGGCCGGCGCAGCTGCTTCGAGTAGGGTTATTTCTCCTGCCCCCCCCCCCCCACGCTGTGATCAGACTTGGACGGCTCCAAAAGGGAGGCGGGAGCAGAACGCGAGACCTCCGCCAATAGCAGGGCAGGACAGTGGAGTGGCGGGGGCCGCACCTAATGAGCGGCGGGAGGAGAGGCGTGAAGGTGCGGCTCGCGCTCGAGGCGAGGCGGCGTGGCGTGAGCTGGGGTGGAGGTGGGGGGGGGGCTTCTTCCTTGGCTGAGGGGAGTTGAGCCCTGCGACAGGCCTAAGCAGCGGCCTCTGAGGACTCCAGGCAGGGGCGCGCGTGGGGGAGGTTGGGTTCGTCTGAGGGAGAGGAGGCCTTGGGGTCCTCCGCGGCTCTACTCGGAAGGAAGCCCCACTGAAGGAGGTAACGCCGGGGTAAGTGGTGGGCGCCTGGCTGGAGGCTTCGGGGTCTCCAAACATCCAGATTCAGTCTGAGTTTTGTTCCATATGGCATCAACCTTGTGAACTCTCAAGTTTCTTCTTTCCGCTAAGTTATTCAAAATGGACAGGGATTGAGTGATATTGTGTATGTGTGTGTGTATATATATATATGTGTGTGTGTGTATTGTATATATATATGTATGTGTATATGTGTATGTATATATATATGTGTGTGTATATGTGTGTGTATGTATATATATGTGTGTGTGTGTATGTGTGTGTATATATATGTGTGTATATGTGGGTGTATGTATATGTGTGTATATATATATATATATATATATATATGTGTGTGTGTGTATTGTATATATATATGTGTGTGTGTATGTATATATATATGTGTATATGTATGTATGTGTATAGGATTTTTTGCTGATAAATGAAAATAAAGGGAGACTATTATAGATCTATCTATATGTATGTGTATTGTATATATGTGTGTATGTATATATGTGTGTGTATTGTATATGTGTGTGTATGTATATATGTGTGTGTGTTGTATATATGTGTGTGTGTATATGTGTGTGTGTGTATTGTACATCTATACGTGTATATGTATGTGTATATATGTATATATGTGTGTATATATATGTGTGTGTGTGTGTCGGGTGAAATTCAAAAATTTTCCCTACTGGTTCTGTGGGCGTGGCTTGGTGGCCGTGGCAGGGGAAGGATACTGCAAAATCTGGTGGCCAAAGTATTTGAGTCTCATCTTCAGGATCTGGCCTTCTAAAGAGCAGTCAGGGCCGGTTGGATCGCCTTGCAGTCCAAGGGACTCGCAGGAGTCTTCTCCAGCACCATAGTTCAAAGGCCTCCATTCTTTGGCGCTCAGCCTTCCTTATGGTCCAACTTTCACAGCCATGCATTGCAACTGGGAAAACCACAGCCTTGACTATACGCACTTTTGTTGGCAGGGTGATGTCTCTGCTTCTTAGTATGCTGTCTAGATTTGCCATAGCTTTCCTCCCCAGGAGCAAGCGTCTTTTAATTTCTTGGCTGCAGTCCCCATCTGCGTTGATCTTGGAGCCCAGGAAAGTAAAATCTGTCACTACCTCCATTTCTTCCCCATCTATTTGCCAGGAATTGAGATTCCTGCCACAAAGAAGAGGGAGTCAGGCTGTTCTCCAAAGCACCTGGGGGTAGAACAAGAAGCAATGGGTGGAAACTAAACAAGGAGAGAAGCAACTTAGAACTAAGGAGAAATTTCCTGACAGTTAGAACAATTAATCAGTGGAACAGCTTGCCTCCAGAAGTTGTGAATGCTCCAACACTGGCAGTTTTTTAAGAAGAGAGTGGACAGCCATTTGTATAGGGTTTCCTGCCTGAGCAGGGGGTTGGACTAGAGGACCTCCAAAGCCCATTCCAACTCTGTTATTTATGTTCTAGATTGGCTGGACAAGATAGTGCTGGCTAGGGGAGGTTTTCTATAGGATGCTCATAGACGGCCTTGTTGCAACTTATGTGGTCTGGTTTGCTACATGTGCCTTTTGCTTCTGCAAATGCTTGTACTCTGTATCTTCCTGAAATGGATGTTTTCTTCCAAGCAGGACCATGTACCCCACAAAGCCAGTGTTTCGGGGTGGAGCCATGTTTCAGATGTCTCTGGCTGGGCAAAGGTCAGAATCTCAGCCACAGGCAGCTGAGATTAGAGAGCCTGCAGAACTGTGGGGCAGGACCTTTCCTTCAACAGTCAAGGCAGAAAGAGGATACCCCTCGCCAAGAGGTGCCCCAAAGGTAAATAGATGGTTTTTACAGTAGAAATTGATACCACATAAATTGCTGCTCGAAAGGACTTAGATTGAGCCTGAAACCTATTGAACGTGTGGTATTTTACTCATTTGGCTGGAATACGATATAGGCAGTTGGTTTTATAAAATGCATGGTTTTGCTGAAATTGAAGAGACAGTTGAAATTAAATGATATTTCAGCCCAAGGACTGTTGAGATAAGAATTACTCTCATCAGAGGCGAAATGAATCTTTTCCTGAAACTCTGACATTATCAAAATAAGCCGCAGTATAATTCTAAGGTATAAGATATTTATTTCTTTACAAAAATAATAAATCACATTCTGGCTATAAACATAGGTGTTGCTTCGTACAGAAGCAGAAGACAAAAAGAAAGAATCAAAAGAAAGGAATGTACACATGCGTACTAGGAACATATTAATCACGTGCTCAGGAATAAACCATTATATTTGATAGGGATGCATTCTCCCTGCATATACATGTAACAGGCAACATAAAATCACAGCCTGACAAGGACATAGTATGCAAGTCTCCTTACCCCCACCCCCACCCCCAAATCTCCACCAATAAATCATATTCCCTATTTGGGAAGTGGATGGTTTCTCTTCCTCCAAAGACGAGGCTTCTCTAGGAGATAAAGGGGAGGACACTTTTAAAATCTTAAATAATTTAAATCTGATGTGGACTTGGTTGCTAAGAACTGCCTCTTGACTGCAAAAACAATTACTGCAATTTTTGGTCAGCTACTAGATGTCATTCAAAAAGCAGATGGACTTAAGGCTATAATGAAAAACAACATGTAACTACACTTGTCACATTACCAACCCAGTTGCTCCAGCACATACTTGCACAAGACTTCACATGTATGGAATTTCTAAGGACGAGCTAGTCTTGTAGGATACAGGATTTTGCTGCAGATTGCAATGTATCCTCTCAATAAAGGTAGGTGAAAAATAGATGAGTACAAGTCCCTCTCAAAACAGCTTCACCACAGAGTATCTTCCACCAAACTTACTCAAATCTCTTGGCTTCCTAGATGGAAACATTTTAAGAGAATGTTGGCTTTTAGCCATCTTTGGTTAGAGTGCAGTACTGCAGGCTACTTCTGCTGCCTGCCGGCTGCCTGCAATTTGGCAGTTCAAATCTTATCCGGCTCAAGGTTGACTTTGCCTTTTATCCATCCAAGGTCGGTAAAATGAGCACCCAGATTGTTGGGGGTAATATGCTGACTCTGTAAACTTCTTAGAGAGGGCTGTAAAAGCACTGTAAAGTGGTATATAAGTCTAAGTTCTATTGCTATCTTGCACTGCCGTCAATGATCCTTAAATGCAATCATTTCTAAGGGGATTTCAAAGTACACCTATAATATTTTTCACAATAGCAGTATACAGCCTCTGCTAAATTCTGGGAGCAGAGTCAAGGTCACAAGAGAAGATAGCATAAGCTCCAGGGATCATAACATCAGTCAGTTAACTACCTGTACAGCAGAATGCTCCACCACATCCAAGGTCAGGTCCAGATAAGCACAGGAGGTACAATGCCCTTGATCTAATTAAAGGGAAGATACAGGCATCAGCTGACCCCATGGAAGATGAAGAAGGCCTAGCTCAGTCATGTAGTATCTTGTCCACAGAAGACCAACAAACAATCATATGCAAACTTGATATAGTTAAATCTGTCTGAATAAGGGAGTTTATATTGTTGTGCCCAGTTGTGGGATTCAAAATTTTTTTTACTACCGGTTCTATGGGCGTGGCTTGGTGGGCATGGCAGGGGAAGGATACTGTAAAATCTCCATTCCCTCCCCACTCCAGGGGAAGGTTACTGCAAAATCCCCATTTCCTCCCGATCAGCTGGGACTCGGGAGGCAGAGAATAGATGGGGGCGGGACCAGTCACAGGTGGTATTTACCGGTTCTCCGAACTACTCAAAATTTCCACTACCGGTTCTCCAGAACTGGTTCAGAACCTGCTGAAACTCACCTCTGGTTGTGCCCCAGTGGGGCCAGTGTGGTTGATTATATTATCTCCTGGAATTTTGTACACCATATAGCTTAATTTTTACATTGGAAATTGCCCTGACAATAACTGTAGGTCACATGCTGTTAATAGACCATTATGTATCCTGTCTTGAATAAATTTCCAGATAGGGAGTGCAGTTTCTATTTAATGCAACTATTGTCAGACAAGGACTTGAAAATAACCTCTCAAGTTACCCAGTTCTGTGCTACCAGTACTTAAGATTGGAATTTCTTGTAATAATATTTTATTTGGATTTCTTTTGGTACCTATATTCTTAATTATTTTTAGACTCCATTATACTTATTGTTTCTCTCTAGTACATACATATATACAGACGTGTGTGTGTGTGTGTGTGTAGGTCACGTATGTAATGTATAGATGTATATAGATGTATATAGATGTGGTACTTTTATATAATTGTTCAGTGTTTTGTTTGTATCTAGCCTTAGGGCTGTAATAAATTTGATTTGATTTTTATTGTAGTGATTAACAAAGAAAATCGATGAAACAGCCTACAAGTAATCCTTGACTTACAACCTCAATTGAGCTCAAAATTTCTGTAGCTAAGCGAGGCATTTGTTAAGTGAATTTTGTCCCATTTTACAACCTTTCTTGCTTTCAGTTCTTAAATCATTGCAGTTGTTAAGTTAGTAACACGGTTGTTAAGTGAATCGGGCTTTCTTCCTTGACTTTGTCAGAAACTGGCTGGAAAGGTCGCAAAAGGTGAGCCTATGACTCTTGAACACTGCAATCATCCTAAATATGAGTTAGTTGCCAAGTGTCTGAATTTTGATCACATGACCTTGGGGCTGCTGTAATGGTCGTAAGTGTGAAAAACCGGTCATAAGTCACTTTTTTCAGTGTAACTGCTGTAACTTCGAATGGTCACTAAACGAACTGTTGTAAGTTGTATTTCTTGTAGAGATTATTTGAAAACAATGAAGCTTATAGGCACAGAAGAACTCGCTGCTTTAGGGCAGGGGTCTCCCAACCTTGGCAACTTTAAGCCTGGCGGACTTCAAGAGTCCCCTGGAAGTTGGGTGGCATACAAATCTATTTAAATAAATAAATAAATAAAAGCTGGCTGGGGAATTCTGGGAGTTGAAGTCCGCCGGGCTTAAAGTTGCCAAGGTTGGGAGACCCCTGCTTTAGAGAGCTGGAGACCTTCCCCTGCCATGTTTTGTTTCTCTTAACTTTCAGGTTTAACTAAGGCTTTGTAGTGCATATAGTAAAAGTCTGTTAGCGGGAAAATCAATCCCCCGGAGGTCGATGGATCTTTGCTTCCCTTTTGAAGCCATTCGTACTTAGAAAATAAAACCGAGATTCAAATCTAATTAACAAAATATTTATTTCAGTAGAAAATAATAAAAAGAATCCTTATTAAGCTACATCTTATCGGCTAATGAATAAATCACTTCTACCTTCGGCAGAAATGGCGAAGAGAAAGGAAGGAGTTGACTTCAGGAATGCAGACATGCGTAATAGAATATATCATACGTCTGCTTGACCATAAATACAAGAAACAGTAGAAAACATAGAGATGCACAAACTGACAATATTCACATCGTGACAAGGTCTGTGTGTTCTCTTCTAATTCAGGAGCCTTTCTTGACTGTTCCAACGTTGTCGTCCATGGTTCAGGGCCTTAGTCTTGGGACGGCTCCTAGGCCTCCTTTGGGTAAGCTCTCTTGCTATTTAGGATCTTTGTCTTATACCTCAGTGATTCTCTCTGGAAGTGTAAGAAGAACTTGTGTTCTATCTTGGCTTTGTTTTTCAAGCAATCTGTTCAGGCCGAGGCATGGCAGGGAGAGGAGCGGGTGACACAAGCCTGAAGCCCAACGTAGATGTCCTGGGACAGCAGATGTTTGCCGGGTTGAGAGCAGGACCAGCTGGAGACAGCAAGGTGGAACGGGTGCTTCCTGGCCGTGGCAAGTGAGTTAAGCCATCTTGGGGTCAAGGGGGGGTTTGGTAAAAATGGCAAGTTGCATTAAACATCCTGTAATTCAGTTATTTTGGTTGGTATAGTTTTTGAACAACTAAGCATGAAGTCAGCTTAGTTTTTTCTGTTTATCTTTTTTTTTAAGTTTCAATGATAAAAATGGCTGCCTTTATTTTAAGCAGAAACACGCAGATAATTACATGCATAGATAATTACACAGAGAACGTCCAGTCTTGTGAAAGCTAATTCTTATATTTTGTGTCTTACTGCATACCTTCAACTTTCTGTTCTGAAACATTGCTGCTTTTGGAAACAAAACAACAAAATTTGTCTATTTTCTGATTTTTTTAAAAAAAAAAGTCGTGAAGATATACGTACCCTGTTTCCCCCAAAATAAGACAATCCCCTGATAATAAGCCCAAATCGGGCTTTTGAGTGCATGGCAATAAGGCCAAGCGCTTATTTCAGGGTTCAAAAAAATGTAAGACAGGGTCTTATTTTCGGGAAAACACGGTATTAAGTAGTAAAAGTCATGATGAGATATTAGTGAGATTTATCTGATGTTCGTCCATCGTGTTTGAAGAGGACCTTGACATCTAACAGGTTGTGGGCTGTCCACGATGTGTCCGCAGGTGGCTGGTAAGGCCTATATGGGCACGAAATGTTCTGCCACATGTTGGGCAGGCATGTGTGGGCACCATTTTCGCAGCATTTGCAGCTCTGGCTTTGCGGAGTGCTCGCTTCTCTTCTGCTATGATTGTTCTTCTGTCCTCAGATATTTGGCAGCCTTGGTGGATCAGCATGCGCCATGTTGATCGATCTTGTGCCAGGGTTTCCCAGGAGGTGGTGTCGATATTGAGGGACTTGAAGGAGGCTTTCAACGTGTCTTTGTATCGCTTCCTTTGTCCCCCGTGCGATCGCTTTCCTTTAGACAGCTCACCATAGAGGAGCTGTTTGGGAATGTGGTGGTTTGGCATCCTTGCAACATGGCCTGCCCAGCGTGTCTGGGCTTTCATCAGCAGGATGTGAATTGATGGCAGGCCTGCTCTGGAGAGGACTTTTGTGTCTGGCACCTTGTCCTGCCACCGGATCCTCAGAATTCTACCGAGGCAGGTCATGTGGAAGTGGTTCAGTTGCCTAGCATGTCTCCTGTATACAGTCCAAATCTCACTAGCATACATCAGGGTAGTTAGCACTACTGCTCGGTAGACTTTGAGCTTTGTAACAAGGCTTATTCCACGTTGGTCCCACACGTTGGTCAAGAATCTGCCAAATGCAGAGCTTGCCTTGGCGATTCTGCAGTTGACCTGCAGTGAGATTTATCTAACGTGAACATTGCACTCGTATGTGCAATTTTTGTAATATTTATATGCAATGCCCTCTAAAATACTTGTCTCTTCTAGGCTAAGAAAATAAACGGGATAAATCAATTCTTATATGAACTGACTTTTGCTCACACCTTGGCGGTTTCCCTTCTCTCTGTGTCTGCCCTCCAGATCTGCCTTGGGTGGTTCCCCCTCCCTTAGGAAAGGGTTTAAGTGTTTAAGCCTGCAGGGGTGGCCAAACTATGGTTCTTTGAGGACCTGTGGACTTCCAACTCCCAGAATTCCTGAGCCAGCCATGCATGCATGGCTAGCTCAGGAATTCTGGGAGTTGAAGTCCACAGATCCTCAAAGAACCATAGTTTGGCCACCCCTGGTTTAAGGAGTTGGACTGGAAACTGGAAGTCCTCGCTTAGACACAGAAGGCAGCTAAGTGACCTCTAGCCAGCCCCTCTCAGTCCAGCCCACACACCACAGGGTCTTGACTGTGGGGAAAATAGGAGGAGGAAGGAGCATTATGCATGCCACCTTGAAATGTATAAATAAAACTGGGATACAAATCAAAACGTTGCTTTAAATCTGGCTCAGGAATTCTGGCAGTTGCAGTCCACGAGTCATAAAAGGGCCATCGTTCCCCACCTCTGCTTTAAAAGCATAAAAACGATGCAGAAATTTTAGCTTTGTGGGTTTTAGACATTTTTTTGATCCCCTTTTAAATATTCTCCAGGTATGTGGAAAGTGAAAAGCCATTTTCGGGGCTTGACAAAACAAGCATCTTGGGGCGTGGCCGATCCTACCCAGGCCCCTTCACTTCCGCTGTGGAAGGTCGTCTTCCAGCACCATCAATCAAGCCTAGTCCTCCTCCTGTAATTTCTGATGAGTCTGTGGATAAAAAGTAAGTGAGAAATGATATGAAGAAGGCAACAAACTCCTGTAACTGTAGTAAATTGCTGGATACCCCAGTGCTGAGATCAGCAAATGAGGTGGGGGTATTTTTTTTTATATAGAGCAGTGTTTCCCAACCTTGGCAACTTGAAGATATCTGGACTTCAACTCCCAGAATTCCCCAGCCAGCATTCGCTGGCTGGGGAATTCTGGGAGTTGAAGTCCAGATATCTTCAAGTTGCCAAGGTTGGGAAACACTGATATAGAGTATTCTTTATTGGCCAAGTGTGGTTGGATACATGAGGAATTTGTTTCCCGTGCATAATCTCTCACTGTACCTACAAACAACAAAGTGCTAGTCATACATTCCAATAGGAGAGGGTAATAGGAAAGATGAGAAGGATAATAGTAATACATGTGGTTAAATATCTTTAGGCCTAAGACAGTGCTGTGGAAATAAGGTGTTCAGCAGAGTGACAACCTGTCCTTGTGTCTAGTTGTTTTGGCATGCAATGCCTGTAGTGGTGTCCCGAGGGGAGGAGTTGAAACAGTTTATGTCCAGGATGTGAGGGGTCTGTAGATACATTCTCAGCTCTCTTTAAAAAAATGTTTCAGGTACTTTTTTGTGTCTGAGGAAATACTTTAAATAGGAAAAGGGCATGGGAATACTCGGGGAACAACCATTCCCTTCCCAAAAGCCCCTATCTTTTGTTGTTGTTAGTCACAAAGTCGTGTCCGACCCATCGCAACCCCATGGACAACGTCCCTCCAAGCCTTCCTGTCCTCTGCCATCCTCTGGAGTCCATTTAAGATCACGCCTACTGCTTCAGTGACTCCATCCAGCCACTTCATTCTCTGCCGTCCCCTTCTTCTTTTGCCCTCAATCGTTCCCAGAATTAGGCTCTTCTCCAGTGAGTCCTTCCTTCTCATTAGGTGGCCTAAGTATTTGAGTCTCATCTTCAGGATCTGGCCTTCTAAAGAGCAGTCAGGGTTGATCTCCTCTAGGACTGACCGGTTGGATCGTCACTGAAGCAGTCGGCGTGAGCTTAAATGGACTCCAGAGGATGGTAGAGGACAGGAAGGCCTGGAGGAACGTTGTCCATGGGGTCGCGATGGGTCAGACACGACTTTGTAAATAACAACAACAAAAAAAAAACAATTTTCCTTGACTGGTTTTTTTCAAGGTACTTTTAATATCCCCCTTTTAAGGATTTGTAATTCTTGAGCACATTCTTTGTGCTGAAATGAATTTATTTTTAAGTACTGCTTTAAGTTATTGTGCTACACCAGTTACAAGTATCTGAGATAGCCATAACCCAAAAGCTTTTGGCTATACATGTGCTTGGTTTGGAGTAGATACAAACAGAAAATCAATATTAATATGAGCCGAGGTGGCGCAGTGGTTAGAGACAGGTACTGCAGGCCACTTTAGCTGACACTGATCCGCAGGTCAGCGGTTCAAATCTCACCGGCTCAAGGTTGACTCAGCCTTCCATCCTTCCGAGGTAGGTAAAATGAGGACCCAGATTGTTGGGGGCAATGTAAATATACATTGCTTACTGGTGTAAACCGCTTAGAGAGTGCTTGCACTGTGAGGCGGTATATAAATATCACTAAATAAATAAATAAATAATAGCTTAAGCGAAGGAAAATTTTTTTTTTTTGAGTTTTCTGAACATAGCAACTTCTGATGAACTTCTGATTTGTGCAGGTCTTTAGAGAAGATAAGCTATGAATTTTTTTTTTAGCTTGCCTAGAAAAAAAGTGAGAAATTGGGCTTGGAGTAGGGCTGTGGGGTAGAAGTATGTGCAAGGAGCCAAGCATATACAAATTGCTTCTAGAAATGTACTTCTGTTTTGGACAAAGGGATGGAGGTGACAAAATATATCTAAAAATAAATGTTCTTGACAGATACGTCATTTTTTATTGTATATACTGAATTGTATTTGTTTATGTAAAGAGATAAATTGCTAATACCAAATTTTAGCACACCTTTCATCCAAAAATGGTTATTCCCAGTTATTGCTATTCTAATTCTTTGAACATTGGAAAGTATGCACTATTGAACCAAATACAGTATTCATGAGGTTCAACTTCCTTACTGTCTTTCTCTTAAATGAAGCAGAGAGATTATTATAAGTAGGGGCCTGAGATAGCGCAGTGGTTAAAAGCAGCATTGCGACCTTCAGCTGATTGCTAGTTCAGCTGTTCAAATCTCACCAGGCTCAAGGTTGACTCAGCCTTCCATCCTTCCGAGGTGGGTAAAATGAGGACCCAGATTGTTGGGGGCAATATGCTGAACTCTGTAAACCGCTTAGAGAGTGCTGTAAAGCACTATGAAGTGGTATATAAGTAAAGTGCTATTGCTAAGTGCTATTGCTACACTTTCATCCTTCCAGAGAACCGCTTAAGAAGCAAGGGTCAAAAGGAGTAGCGATCCCTTTGGCACTGAATCTGATTCAAATACACTGTAAAAATGAAGCTGTGTATCAGTACCACGTGACATTCAGGTAATAGTTCTTAAATCTTAACTCTTTCCTCAACAGTTGAAGGCAGTTGCTTTGAGGTCTTCTCATGGCTTCAGTAACTAAATGCAGGCAGAAGTTCCAACATCTTTTATTCAAATTGCTCTCTAAGTTGCAGTCCAATTGATGCTTCTTCCCACATTTTATATGCTAAAATTTAAAGGAATATAAATCGTGTTTTCTAGCCCTTTAACCTATGTGGAAAATCTTTCATACTTTCTAAGCCCCAAGGCTGTCTGTATTTGTATTTGTTTATTTGTCAAGCATAAATGATTATAAGCAAAGTACAAACAGTAAAACATGATTGAATATATATGTAATATTACAAGCATGAATAAGAGTAAAAGAGGTTTTAGCTAACTAGTTTGACTATGGATGCTACCGTGTTAACGTTTTTGGAGGGACCCCCAAATTGTCTGTCCATTGATATATTTCACTTGATAATGTAAAGCTGTAGGGAATCTGAACATTTTCTTGTAGAAATGCAGCCTAAAGGCTCTATTTGCCCATCTTCTTTGAAGCCAAGATGAAAAAGAAAATAGTTAAAGCTCTTCCTTGATGCTGTCTTTCAGTGAAATAGTATAGCCAACCAGCGTGTAGAAGTTGCCTTTCTAATGACAATGTTAAGGAATGAATTGTGACAGTTTTCCTGTGTGGGTATTTCTGTCCCTCTTAAGCAAAATGAACAGAAATGCACATTTATTTTTTTTCCTAATAAAAATGTACCACCTGTTTCCCCCACCCCTTGATTTTCCTCTTGCCTTCCAGCCCAAACATAGAATCTAAAGGCATGCGTCTTGGCATGATGAAGGAACATCATTTGGTGATAGGAGACATTTCCGCATTTGATGGCTTTCTTCTCTATTTGCCCATCAAGTTGCCTCAAGTAAGATCGAGGAAAGAAACGGAAGAGTTCGCTGCAATAATTTTATCCGACACGGGTGTTTAATTCCAAATCCTTATTTTGTTAGTTGACCAACCCCCAGTCTATTTGGATGAAGCACCACCTGAAATTTCTCTTGTCTTGTAGGGATAACCAAGCTTATACTGAGCTTGAAATATTTTTAGTTCGCGATGAAAAATACTTTTTAAAAATATGAATTGGAACAGTGATTGTGTGTGCCTTAGCGGCCTAATGTTTCCCTAGTCTTCTGTGAGTTTGGATTGAATTGTGTCCTGTTAATTTATTCTTCTGAATTGTACTGCAACTGAAGTGTACCTGACAATATTGAAATGCTCCTTGTGAAATGAGCCAAAGGAGTCAGTTCCCTTCTGCCTTTCCCAGGTGATTTTTGTGATTTCTCCAATAGCAATAGATGACAGTATATCTGAATTCCTTGAAGGACTCCACTCTATGGTTTAGCTGTGGCTATGACCATTATATTAGTGGAGAACTTTGTGCTCCAGATATTTGTTGATACAATTATGATTTATCTGTCCGATGATGCCTCGGTGATGTCCCCTCCTACACCATCCTTCACAAATTATCCCCTGAGATAGTCTATGGAGATTCTCACTCATCCAGGTCATGGTTGTCCCAAAGGTGCTTTTTCAAGAGGCAACTGGACTTTTCTGGGTTTTCTGGTGTTTCTTTGAAGACGTTTTTCTGGTGTTTCTTTGAAGATGTTTCTTTAGCTCAAAGCTGAAGAAGCTTCTTGGATGAGAATCGAAATATCTTCAAAGAAAAAAAACCCAGAAAAGTCCAGTTGCCTCTTGAAAAAGTACCTTTGGGACATCCCATGAGATAGGTTGAGCTGAGAGAGACTAGCTCAAAGTCACCCAGTTTTCTGTATTTTAAACAGGACTTGAACAAATGTTACCCTGGTCCCAACTTAACCTCTTCACCAATGTAACCTTGAAAATATTGAAGAATTGAACTGATTATTTTGTAATTTATTTTGTAAGCAAAAATTATTTTGGAATTCTTAGGCTAATCTTATTGACATATATTTGAGTTCTGAATATATTTCTTCTACTCTAGAATATTAACCTGAAGTGTGAAAGAAAGACAGATGGAATGGAAGTCAATTTAAAGATTCAGTTGACCAAAATTCTGGAACCGAGTTCAGAGTTGTGTATCCCGTTTTACAACGTTATTTTCAGAAAGTGCGTAATTTCTGATGTCTGACATCTGGACTTGAAGCATCCCATAAGTACAGCCATTCTTAAAATAAATGAATGTTATACAAAATATCAATGTTAAAATGCTTAGACCTGTTTTCTTTTAATTGAATTTATCAACATTGACTGACTGTTGGCCACTATGGATAGACATTTCTAATCTGTGTGGTTGAATGAATGCGAGAGCCTTTTTATTTGATATGTCAGAACAAAAACTCGATAGACCTAACTTAGAAAAACATTTGCACAATTAATAGTTCAAATATAATATTATTATTTTAAAGCCAGATCATTTTAATATATAGCATTACAACTTTAAACCATCAATTTGTATCTGTCTACTCAGAAGGAAGTGTGCACCTTATGTAATGAATGGGGGCCAAGTGTCCAATTTAAGGTAGTGGGCAAATTTTACAACTGCAGTTTTATACGAATAGACGTACTGTGCAGAAAAAGGATGGGAGTTAGATTTTTGCACTGTGCTTAACAAGTACATGATTGTTACATGAAATATAAATGGTTGCAAAGCTCTGTTTATTTTTAAATAGATATATGTTGTAGTGACCAATTGGCATGCGTATCATTTCAGTACAGATAAAAGAAGTGATTATAAATTATTTTGATGGGTTCTTTTTCTTGGTGCCTGAAATTATCTTAATCTCTATTAATCTACATACTTCATTCATGAAAGAGAGTACACCAGTGTTCTCTATCAGCAATACAGGTAGTCCTCGATTTACAACCACAATTATTGAGCCCAGAATTTCTGTTGCTAAGTGAGACATTTGTCAAGTGAATTTTACCCCATTTTACAATCTTTCTTGCCACGGTTGTTAAGTGAATCACTGCAGTTGTTAAGTTACTGACATGGTTGTTAAGTGAATCGGGCGTCCCTAGCTACTTTGCTTAAGGTTGCAAAAGGAGATCACATGACCCCGGGACACTGCAACTGTCATAAATATGAGTCAGTTGCCAAATGGTCTGAATTTTGATCACGTGACCCTGGAGATGCTGCAACGGTCGTAAGTGTGAAATATGGTCATATAACTCACTTTTTTCCAGTGCTGCTGTAACTTTAAATGTTCACTAAATGAACTGTCCGTAAGTCGGGGACTACCTGTACATTTTACTGCAACCCGATCTAATCAAGTTGCATTCAGGATCGGATTCAGTTTGGGATAACATCTCTGGCCACATAGAAAATACAGGTAGAATTATATATAGTAATGTAGACTACAGAGGGGGGGAAAAAACCTTTGTCCTCTGGATCAATCCCTATTTTAACCAAAGAGCCCAGGATAGGGAACACACTTGATTCTTGGCTTTTGCTCATCAGGCTAGAGCAGGGATCCCCAAACTTGGCAATTTTAAGACTTGTGGACTTCAACACCCAGAATTCTCCAGCCAGCTATGTTGGCTGGAGAATTCTGGGAGTTGAAGTCCACAGGTCTTAAAGTTGCCAAGTTTGAAGACCTCTGGGCTAGAGAAAAAAAATGGGAGTCGCTATTATTTAAAACGGGTGCCAAACTCAATTTCATTGAGGGCCGCATCAGGGTTGGGCATGCCCAGTTTGACATCACTCATGTTGTTGGGCGCCTGTGGTGGCCTGAGCACTCTGCCAGTGAAAACAGAGCTCGGGGCGGCCGCACATGGCCCCCCAAGCTCTGTTTCCGGCTGCAACCCTCTGCCAGTGAAAACGGAGTTCGCGAGAGCCGTGTGCAGAGGGTTTGGGAGGGTCACTAGCAGAGGGTTGCAGGAGGCCTTTGCAGCCGAAAACAGAGCTTCGGTGGTCACGCGTGGCCGTCCCAAGCTCCGTTTTCACTGGCAGAGGCACCGCGGGCCAGTCCTTCGCTGTTTCCAGGGTAGCCCCGCGGGCCAGATCTAAGCACCCCGTGAGCCGGATCTGGCCGGCGGGCCTTGAGTTTGACAACCCTGATTTAAAAGAACGGAGCCTGCATTTAGATTGACTTGTGAGATGAAAAGTAGAATGAGGCCGTCTCGCATCTGCTGCACTATTGGATCCTGGAATGCACATGGACTTTGGGTTGTGCTTAGGAATTCATCTCGAAATCCTGAAATGAAGAAAGAAAAGCAAAGAGACTTAACACCAGAGGTGGCTATTTACCAGAAATATAGTGTGGGTATCTTTCTTTCTTTCTTTCTTTCTTTCTTTCTTTCTTTCTTTCTTTCTTTCTTTCTTTCTTTCTTTCTTTCTTTCTTTCTTATTTATTCATTCATTCATTCATTATTATTTATTTATTTATTTATTTATTTATTTATTTATTTATTTATTTATTTATTTATTTATTTAGGAATTCTTCTATGCCGCCTTACTCCTAAGGACTCGGCGGCGTACAGCATTTTAAAGAACACCAAACAATAAAATCATTAAAAACAATTTTTAAAAAGTTTTTTAAAAAGCCATACAACACCATGCATACATGGGGGAGACCTCAGATTGTAAAATTGTCTCAAAACCCTGCCTGCAGGAAGAGCCATGTCTTAATGGCTTTTCGGAAGGCCAGCAAGGTGGGGATGATTCGGATCTCTGGGGCAAGTTGGTTCCAGAGAGCAGGGGCCCCTACAGAGAAGGCCCTCCCCCTATGCCCTGCCAGTCAGCATTGTTTGGCTGACGGGACCTGGAGGAGACCCACTCTGTGGGACCTGACCGGTCGAAGGGAAATATGAGGTAGGATGCGGTCATCACATTCACATCCAGGACCAAAAACAAGCAGCAGGAAGTCCAGCATTGTTTAAGAATTGGAGAAAGTCTTCACTCTAGATCGGATCTGAAGATGTTTGAAATCTTGTGGGAGCTGATCTAGGTTCTTCTGCCCTCCTTTGGTAATGGGACTGGCAAAATTATAGGGATTTTTTTGTGCCCTGAGTTCATGCTTTAAACAGCAATCTCATTTCCCAGTGTCATATTTATCTTGTTTTTTTTTAAATGTTATTCTAGAGTGATGAAGATTTTAGGTATGAAACTTGTGGGGAGAAATTTCTATGATCCTACTAGTGCTACTGTACTTCAGCAATACAGGTTGGTATGTTGCTTTGTGCACTACAGTGTTTTAGTAGTTGATTATTTGAAATATATACTGTGCAATAGAAGCAGTAGTCTTTTAAAATATATGTTTTTGCTGATATATTTTCGCACATTCTGTAGCAAAAATTCACTAGGTGCAAATTGAATCACCTTAGCTAATTGCAATATATACCAAAATTAGCTGCCTTGTGTCTCTGGAAAGACTAAAAAAAATACAGTGACATATTTTTGGTGGAGTATTTTATTTATTTGTGCCTCAATGCTAGTGAGCTCTGGGTGGTCCAGGGATATTAATAATAATAAATAATATATAGCAATAAATTTGACTGCAATTTCATCACATAATAAATTTTATTATCTCATCAGAGTGTTTGTTCTATGACAGTATATTTTAAGATTCAATCAGTTGCATATGATAACGTGTGGGAATTATAAACCGTGAAAACAGACAGTAGCAATTATTAACTATGACTGGGAAATCTATTTGACTGTATCTTTCAATTGAGCAGTTTCCCTTTGATACTAAAAATTAGCCTCTTTGTGTATTTTTGTGAAAGTTTGCAAATATGGCCTGGCTATGCAACCAGTATCCGAAAGACAGATGGCGGGCTGTTTTTATTGATTGATGCTGTTCATAAGGTTATTCGGAATGATTCGGTCCTGAATTTGATGTGAGTACAAATGCTGATATCTTACATACTTACAGAAAACATTTGCAAAGACCATTAAGAATATTGTGACCCTTATTTTGTTGTGATATAACAAAACCAGTACCTAACCAAGATTGCTCCTGAAGTTTACTTTGGGTGTGAGTCTCAGAGTTTGGTTAGGAATTGATTTTGGAAGTGATGTAAAACAGCTTTATGACCTTTAATTTGTTATTTATAACTGCATATCTCTAGTTAAAAAAAAAAATTCTTGTTGTGTTAAATTTATGATTTACTGGCAAAGAAATAAGGGGAGACTAGTATAGCTCTATTCCAAGCTATTTAGCACATTTTTTCCTGTTATACTGTATTTTAATGATCTTTAACATTTAGTGGCCATCTGATTCTAAATAATCTGGGTGGCTTACAGTTTAAAAAGTTTAAAAAAAAGTATATATCTAGGAACACACACACACACACACACCAAATTGATAAGATCTGAACATCCATCTTATCCCAAGACTGAAGAAAAAGTTGGGTTTGTAGGACTTTGGAACTTCACGATGATGGTGTTCCAGAGAGCTGGTGCCATGACAGAATCATAAGATGATGTTGATCCTGTGTGCTGTAGAATGCAGAATTCTCAGAATAAGTTTATATTGAACTATCAAATATGCCAAGTATCTCTCATGCAGTTCATTCTTTGGCTGTATAAGACCATTCCACACCATTCAAAAGAAAATAAAAGAAAAAGAAACAAAAACGCTACAACCCATCCCTTCCAGCAACCAACATTCAGATAAGCAGGGATCAGCACCAGACAATCAGACAGAAAACAATATTCTAGTCAAGGAACCACCAAGTAGGAAATGACACTCCCACCAAAACTGACAGGGAAAACTCCTGAATATAAACTCATTTGCATTGGAGTTGTTACCTAGTTGGCCAATGAAACATCTGTAAGCAAACAGCCAAGGTCAGATAGTACCAACAACTCCAAAGCATTGCAAAGTTAGGGTAAGATGAGTGGATTTGGTAGATGGGATGCTGCCTGTGGGGTAAACAGACTTCTTAAAGCAGGGGTCAGCAACCTTAAACACTCAAAGAGCCATTTGGACCCATTTCCCACAGAAAAGAAAACACCAGGAGCCACAAAAACCTTTTGACATCTAAAATGAAGATAACACTGCATGTATCATTTTTTACCTTTATGTTATGTATAAAAAAACTATAGTGTGTTGCATTTACGTAATCAATCAATTGCTACATAGGAAAAAATGTATTTCTGCATGCAACAAAAACATTTTGAACTTTGAAAAAAAAGATGGGTCGAAAAGCTCAATAAATCGCGTGCTGGCCGGTGTCGCACATTGGCAGTTGTGACGCATATTTTGAGCGACAGGGAGCCGCAGCAGAAGGATGAAAGAGCCACATGCGGCTCCAGAGCCGCGGGTTGCAGACCCCTGTCTTAAAGTCAGCTGGTAAACTCAAGGTGAGACTAAAACTTCTGCCTTCCTGGTTTTTAACTTGAAGCATTTCTGTTTTCATCAAGGCATAGAATTTGTCAACAGAGTCGGGAAAATTTCCAAGACGAATGTACAAAGCAACTTATCGGCAGCATTATAATTACCCGTTACAACAATAAAAATTACCGAATTGATGACATTGATTGGAACAAGACACCACAGAACAGTTTCACCATGTCGGATGGGAAGGAAATCACTTTTCTAGAATATTACAGGTAAAAGATTATGATTCAGTGTTTCTACAATGTCGAGATAAGATGGGAAAAAGAAAATAATTAGCGGGAGTAAGACAGCCAGTATCTTGCTTAGGTTTTGTTAAAAGTGTCAGCCATTATCAAAGCCGTTAAGTGCTTTGGCTTAATTGGAATTGTTTTTGTTCATCTTTTAGCTGTTGATATTTAAAATTATCAAGTGAGTTTTGTTTTCTTCCTAGAATTCATATAACATTCTCTTTCCAGTAAAAATTATGGCATTACCATTAGAGAACTTGACCAGCCACTGTTGATTTACAGAGTTGAAAAAAGAAAAAATCCTCCAGAAAAGGTGAGAATTTGAGCAGTTGCAATTAGAAGCAACCAATTTGCTGGCATTTGTAATGCAGGCCTCACTAGAATGGCTAGATTTATGTGACTTGTCTTGGGTGAGGTTACTGGCTTTGAGCTATGACAGAGGATTGTGGGAATTACTATGGGACAGATGTCATGGTGGGTGTGGCTTTGATTTCTCCCACCATCAGCCCCACCCCCTCAGATATTCCCCACTATCCGGTTTTGGGTTTTTGTTTTTGTTTTTTTTGTAAATAGACTAGCCAATTTAGAGGGAAGCTTTAGGCTGTGATGCCCCTCACTCTTATAGTTTAAGCCTTTGTATGAATGCAAGCATTCAGCTGGCATAATATTGGAAATTGGCCATTGTTGGTCACTGTGCCTACCGTCCCTGTTCTACTGTCCTATTGTTCTCTATTATCGGTACTTTTTACTTATGTTATGTTTATACAAACAACTGCTATCCTGCATATGTTTGACAAATAAATAAATAAATAAATAATAAATAAATAAATAAATAAATAAACTCCAGCAACAAACAGGAAGAGAGGATGGGTCTTAACAGTGGAGGCTTTCAAGAAACGACTGGACAACCATTTGTGTGAAATGGTATATGCAGTGATGGCGAACCTATGGCACGTGTGCCAAAGGTGGCACGCGGAGCCATATCTGAGGGCACGCGAGGCGTTGCCCTATGTTAGCTCCAGCGCGCATGCATGCACTGGCCAGCTGATTTTCGGCCTTCTTTTTGGCAGTTTACGCTCTCCCCAGGCTTTAGGAAAGCCTCCTGAACCCTGGGGAGAGCGAAAAACAGCCCAACGGGCCTACCGGAAGTCCGGAGGCTTCAGTGAGGCCTGTGTGCATGCGCGGGGGGGCCAGTGCAGGGGGGTTGTGAGCATGCATGGGGGAAGGGCATTGCATTTTAGGTGTGGGCGTGCGCTATAGCCCGCACGTGCACCCTTTTGTGTCATGTAGTGAATATTGTCAGTTGTATGTTTATGCAGGGTGATGCACCCCTATCCTAATATTATGGTACATTCCAATATAAGCAGAACACGTGATATGATGTTCTTTGCGCATGTGTGCATTCCTAAACCACCATTAATTTTTCTTCTGCCTTAGCTGTTGACCTGAACGGTCGTGTTTTCTTAGCAAAGTTGTAATTATTCAGGATTTATTGCTTTTGTACTGAAATAAATATTTTCTACTAGACTTTTAATCTCTGTTTTGTTTCTAACTGTCTGAATTCCGAGAAAAGATCTAAATCGCCTCTATGAGATTTAGATCTCATACCCAACATTTTGGCACCCAAGCCAAAAAAGTTTCGCCATCACTGGTATAGGGTCTCCTGCTGAAACAGGGGGTTGAACTAGATGACCTCCAAGCTCCCTTCCAACTCTGTTATTCTATGTTCCATCTTATTAATGCTAAGAAAAGACATCTCTGAGTGTTCGTCATAAGCCATTAGCTCTCGTGTTAGCTACGCTAGCCCTGGACTATTCCAACTATCACTTAATGAGCCGAGATGGTGCAGTGGTTAAATGCAGCACTGCAGGCTACTGCTAGTTCAGCAGTTCAGCAGTTCAAATCTCACCAGGCTCAAGGTTGACTCAGCCTTCCATCCTTCCGAGGTGGGTAAAATGAGGACCCAGATTGTTGGGGGCAAGAGGCTGAACTCTGTAAACCGCTTAGAGAGGGCTGTAAAGCACTATGAAGCGGTATATAAGTCTTAAGTGCTATTGCTATTGCTCTTCCTTTTTCCTTTCCCCTTCCTTCCTTCCTTCCTTCCTTCCTTCCTTCCTTCCTTCCTTCCTTCCTTCCTTCCTTCCTTCCCTCTGCCCACTGCCAGGAGTTCAATCCTGACCATCTCAAGGTTGACTCAGCCTTCCATCCTTCCGAGGTGGGTAAAATGAGGACCCAGATTGTTGGGGGCAAGAGGCTCACTCCTGTAAACCGCTTAGAGAAGGCTGTAAAGCACTATGAAGCGGTATATAAGTCTAAGTGCTATTGCTATTGGTATTAATGTTTATTCACAGGGTTTGGAGAGAAAATCTCAACAATTAAAAAAAACACCCTATTTGGTTTTCTTGTCACCATTCCCTTTCCTTCCTTCCCACCTAATCTGTATATGGCGTACATCAACCCAGCTGATTTTATTCATGATTTATTATTACGTGCTAATAGGTTGTGTCTTTGATTTTCCTGCAGCTTCAGGAAGGTGAAATCCTGTTAGTGCCAGAGCTTTCCTTCCTGACGGGCATTCCAGAGAAGATGAAAAAAGATTTTAGAATTATGAAGGTGCTTGACTATTTATTTATTTATTTTTATTTATTTAAATAAGATTTGTATGCCGCCCAACTCCCGGGGGACTATATATTTTTATGCAGAATTGGAATTTGTTTATAAAATTCTCAACCTCTTACTGCATCAAATATTTGGCCTCTCACTAACCTTGAAGCTAGAGCCCTGGTTTTGTTGGTTCAGTGGCATCTGAATCTTTCTTGTCACGTTCCGCTTGAAGGAGGATTCCCTTGGCCACCCAGGGATCTCACGTGGCGTAATGGTGGCTGACATTTTAAGCTTGTCTAAGCAGCCAAAAGTCGTAATCACTAATCGCTAACGATTTACTCCTCCTACTCCGATCACAAGACAGTATTTTTCTTGTAAGGACATTATATATGCTTAAGAGAGACCTTCGGTGCTGAAGTGGCTCCTGTTTGGATTGTAGGGGGTGTGCACAAAATGGAACATGGTTTCCATTTCCAACTCAAAATGGTTGTGCTGTGGTTTGGCAGAACTAAAATCAGAAACGTTTCAGCCTTAGAACTGAGAATAAATTGCGATTTTACTATAAAAGTAATTTATGACTGTTTTTCCACACTTGCAACTGTTGCAGCATTCCCATGATCACGCGATCAAAAATCCAGACGCTTGGCAACCGGCTCATATTTATGACGGTTGCAGTGTCCCGGGGTCATGTGATCCCCTTTTGCGACCTCCTGACAAAGCCAAATGGGGATGCCAGGTTCACTTAACAGTAGTGTTACTAACTTCACAACTGCACCGATTCACTTAACAGCTGTGGCAAGAAAGGTCGTAACATGGGATGAAACCTATTGAACAACTGTCTCGTTTACCAGCAAAATGTTGGGCTCAATTGTGGTTGTAAGTCAAGGATTCTGTTCAGAGGTGTCTACAGGATGTGATTAAAAAAACCCTCAAGATGGTGACCAATAATAGTGCAAAAAACACAAGCCCATCTGGTTTTTTATGTGCAATCACACACACACACACACACACACACACACATACAATTCTGTTCCTTGTGAATTTTAAAAGCAAGTAACTGGAGAAGCTCCTTCCAACTTCTGCTTTGCTGGCCATGAGTTATGTATGCTTCCTTTTTTGAATACGAGCTGAAGTGCCTTCCTCCCCCCCCCCCCCCCAATCTGTGTCCACTCTGCTCAGGACCTTACGCAGAAAGTCAACATGAGTCCCGAACAGCATCACGCCTCAGTGCTCCAACTCCTGAGTAGAATTGAGAAGAACGAGAGTGCCCATAAGGAATTGTCCCGGTGGGGGCTTTTCTTGGATGGGGATGTTTATAAGGTAAGCAAACTTTGTGTTAGCTTTGCCGGTGCTTTAAGCTTTGCCGGATGGGAACCTGCCTATTTTATGAAAAATGATTTTGACAAGAAGAGATTGATCACCCTACTATCCACTTCTTCTTTTTTTGGGTTTAGGATAACTACGTTGTAGAAAATAAAATGGCTAAGCTATATATTCTTTTCTCTTTATTTTGTGATTATTTTTCAGCATCTAGGACAGAGGTCTTCAAACTTGGCAACTTTAAGACTTGCGGACTTCAACTCCCAGAATTCTCCAGCATAGCATAGCTGGCTGGAGAATTCTGGGAGTTGAAGTCCGCCAAGTCTTAAAGTTGCCAAGTTTGAAGACCTATGATCTAGGACAACTGTTAATAACAGAAAATAAATAGGTCGTTCATTTTTACAAAGTCCCGAGAGTATTTACCCAAAGGTAGTAAATTTTGGGGCCTGATCAGAAAGTTGTGTAAGATTGATCTCTGCATTTGTCACCTCATTCCTGCCTTGAGCTGGTGGACAGCACTGGATCTACTTTGGCAATCATTTTATATTTGATTATTAGAAGCTCAAGGCAACTGAGTTGAAGAATTGAAAATCTTTTAAAAGTTACCATTCACAAAAAGTGAGAGGTGTTTTTTTCCCCCTATGATTACTCAAATGTAAAGCTTATTTTTGTTTCCTTTTTTCTACCTGTAATCTTGGTTCACCAACTTCTCCATGTCTTCTCGGAAAAATGCTGGCTTCATAGAGATGTTCTGTACTACAGTACAAATTATGGGACTGGAGACTAAAACATATGAAGAATGGTTGCAGGAACTGGGCATGGCTAGTTTAGTGAAAAGAAGGACCAGGGGAGACATGATAGCAGTTTTCCAATATTTGAGAGGCTGTCACAGAGAGGAGGGGGGTCAAGCTATTTCCAAAGCACCTGAAGGCCAGACAAGGAATAATGGATGGAAACTGATCAAGGAGAGATTCAACCTAGAAATAAGGATAAATTTTCTGACAGTGAAAACAATCAACCCATGGAATGGAAGTTGCCTTCGGAAGTTGTGGGAGCTTCATCACTGGAGGCTTTCAAGAAGAGACTGGACTGCCATCTGTCAGAAACGGTGTAAGGTCTTCTGCTTGGGCGGGGGGTTGGATTAGATGGCCTACAAGGTCCCTTCCAATTCTGTTAATCTGTTAAAAAAATAAATTGAATTTCAGTTTTAAATTTTGAGGGAGTCACACAGGGGAGAGAATTGTTCCTTTAAAAAAAACAACTGACAAGGTTCAGCAGCACTTCCGTCTAGGATCTTTAATGCTTTTCATGACATGGGTTGATTTATTTGAGGAACCACATTTCCCCAAATACACCAGCTCATCCCATCACCTTTGGCAAGAGAGACATGCCATAGGTTCCCCCTCCAGGGAACTACACTCGGTAAGCCCAAGGAGGTGGGTCTTTTCCACTGTGGGGCCCACATCCTACCCCCAAAATGAGGTAATCTTCATCCCTCTTTATTTTCTGGAAGTCCATAAAGATCTGGCTTTGTCGCGAAGCTTGGGTGTTTCAAGGGACCGGTGAGATCTTGAAGTGGCTTCATTGCTCTTATTATTTTATTTTTCAAAATATGAAAGGGTTTAATATGTTTATTGTTTTATGCTGGTTTTGCTTCTACGATGTCCAGAATCACTTCTTTTGAGAAGGAGGGGGCATATCAAGAAATTCTCGGTCTTGAAGTTCTGCCTTGTACAACTTTGAAAATCATAACCCAGCTTTTGCTGGGCCTGATTTAAATCTGTGACATAGCCGCTCGTGCGAGTGGAGCTTCTCACGCGAGTGCAGGCGCCCTCTGTTATGGCACAAAGCTCCATTTGCGCACGCGGAGGGCAGGGGTGAAATGCTACCGGTTCGGCCCAGTTCGGGCGTACCAGTAACGGCGGCTGCCGGTGGTTCGGAGAACCGGTAGTGCCGGCAGCGCAAGGCTCCGCCCACCCGCCCGGACATTGCCATTTTTTAAAACCCTCTGCGCATGTGCAAAGCCTGCGCATGCGAGGAGGGTGAAAAAGCGTGCGTGACGGTGGCGCACGCACACAAACACGTGCTTCCGGACTGGTAGGGAAGGTAAGTAGATTTCACCGCAGTTGGAGGGCATGTGTGTGTTGTGGCCCGCCAGCAGCCCGTGCAGTTGATAGCGGATCCTGTTCAAGAGGAGCCTGATTTGGTGTTGCGCCAGCGGCCCTTGCAGCTGGCACCCGAGTCGGACAGTAAGGAGGCTGGCGAGGACTCTGTGCCAGAGGCTGAGGTTCAGCCAGGGCCTTTGGAACCTCCAGCACCTCATAGCAGTGATGAGGGAGAAGAGGCTTCTCCTCTTCTGAATGGAAGGGCACGCAGAGCTGCTAAGAGGCAGGAATGGTTACTCCAGAGGAGGTCTCCTTGGGAGTAAGACTTGGGGCTAATTGGCCACTTCCCTAGTCTACTTAAGGACATCAGAGGCAGCTGAAAAGCTGCAGGAAACAACATTTGGAAATCCGTCTGAAAAACTTCTGATTTGTTTCACTGCTTCGGCTTGGTTATTCAAGGACTACCTCTAGGCATTTTGCCAACTCTCTGAAGCTCCGTAAAATAGCAAGACATAATTGCTCTTCTTTGCTTTAAGACTCTTTGAACTGATACCAGCTGTTAATGAAGATTAATTAGCAGCTGGTTGTTTGCATGAAAAGACTGCTTGTAGATTGGTGTTTGCATATTCACTGCTAAGACGTTTATTAGTAGTGGTTATTAGATTAAATAAGTTCGTACAAACTGGGTGTTGTGTTACATTCTTAGCTGGGGCAGAACAGTGTGCCTGATGCTCGCACAAATGGAGCTGTGCGCGGACCTCCTACACACACACACACACACACACACACACACACACACACACCTGCATCAGGCCGCCAAACTGGAAAGGTTGGGGACGGCTGCTTTAAGGCATATTTGGTGCTGAGCTCTGGAATTAAAATGGACCGAGGGCTGTCTTAGCCTTGTATGCAACTTGACTCTTTTCTTTTTGTTTGCTTGTTTTAGACCACAGGGCGCATCCTTCCCATGGAAAGAATAAATCTGAAGAAATCCTCCTTCAATACCTCGGAAGACCTAAACTGGACTAAAGAAGTCAGCAGAGAATCCTGCATTTCTGCAGTAAGTTTAATTTTGGGTGTGGGGCACTCTTCTGTAGGGTGTTAACAGTTGACTCAGCATTCTCTTCAATATACACAGGTAGTCCTCGACTTACAACAATTCCTTTATTGACTGTTCAAAGTTATAACTGCACTGAAAAATGTGACTGTGTTTCAGACTTACGACTGTTGTGGCATCCCCATGGTCACACGATCCAAATTCAGATGCTTGGCAACGGACTAATATTTATGACAGTTTATTTATTTATTTATTAGTGAGACTTATATACCGCCTCACAGTGCAAGCACTCTCTAAGCGGTTTACACCAGTAAGCAATGTATATTTATATTGCCCCCAACAATCTGGGTCCTCATTTTACCTACCTCGGAAGGATGGAAGGCTGAGTCAACCTTGAGCTGGTGAGATTTGAACACTGAACTGCTGATCACAGTCAGCTAAAGTAGCCTGCAGTACTGCACTCTAACTGCTGCGCCACCTCGGCTGTGTCCTGGGATGATATGATCCCCTTTTGCGACCTTCTGACAAGCAAAATCAATGGGGAAGCCAGTTTCACTTTAACAACCATGTTACTAACTTAACTACAGTGATTCGCTTAACAACGGTGGCAAGAAAGCTCTTCAAATGGGGCAAAACTCACTTAACAAACATCTCACTTAGCAACAGAAATTGGGGACTCTATTGTAGTCATAAGTCACCTGTAGTTGGGAAGATGTATGGACAGTAAAGGCTAGGGTTCTTTCTTGTCTTTATTTCTTCCTCTTTGTGTTCCACTGATATAAAAGAGGAGGAAGTTGGCCAGTTTTGTGTCAAATGTAATCTGAAATTGCCCCGTTGTGAAATCAAGGTATGCTGTTAGCGGTAGGAGACCGGAATGCCAAAGTAGTATTAAGAAAGTCATAAATAATTAGATTTATGGTCTTAGGAAACTGGAATGAAACAGGAGAATTACTTGCTGCCAATCTAATCATGTTTTAATTGCTAAGACCTCCCAAAGTTGTATACATAAGAGATCACCAGATGGAAGACACAAAAATGAAATAGACTACATGATTGGTACAAGGAAATGGAATCACTCAATAATTGCAGTATAGAAGTATCAGGGACTTAATTCTGGAACAAGTAGTAAACTGCTCCTGTGTAAGTTCCTCATCAAGCTAATGTCAGGGTTCCAAGTAACACCCCCAACCAAGTAAGACTCCGAGGCAAGCAGTTCCTCAAAGTTCCATTTTATTAGAGAGGTCATATTGGCACATCTGGGGAAACCCGAATCTGAAAGCTCCCGGGTTTTCCCCACCCAAAAGGAAAGTCAAAGTCCCTTCCCCTGCACCCACATGTCCATCACATGATCCAATCAATCCACCGTCCTAACTGGAGATGCCTCCCAGTCACCCCACTCCAGGTGCAGGCTGAACGGCCTTGACTCCCAGAGACAAGAATGTTGTTATGGCTAAATACTTCTACCAACTCCATGCAAAAAAAAACCCTCCCACTTTCCCACAGCACTAAGTGTGGCAGCCCTGAAGATCCAAAAGAAAAGATGGTCTCCAGGGCTGACAGCTAAAGTAACAGAGCAAAGCCAACTAATGTCTGCAGTGTGTTCTTGAACATATACTTACCGAAACAGAAGAAAGGACAATGAATGTCAGAACCAACAGGGGAAATTGTCAAGAGAAGCCACAACTAAGGGGGGGAAATAGTGGGGGGGGGTTGGAAATTAACAATGCATTTTAGAAAGCTGGTAAAAGAAAAGGAACAGTATTGCAGCAACATCTGTAAAGACACTGAAGATGGAAACAGAACCACAAATTGGTCCAGAAGATCTCTGAACTCAGAAGGAGGTTTGAACCTTGAATAGGTACACCAAAGAATGTTAAAGGATGGCTACTAACTGAAGAAGATCAAATAGCAGAGGAAGGTTTATACCGAAAGCCTCTACAGTAGGAATGTCAAATCCATGATACCTTAGAAGATATTCCCTATTTTCTGCCAGGTTGCTGGTAGCACAGTATTGGAAGAAAGAAGATATTCCTACCACTGAGGAATGGACAATAAAAGTTGCACATCTGGCAGAAATGGCAAAAATTTCATCATATCTAAAAGATCACTCAAATGAGAGATATATACTGGAATGGAGTAAATGGACTGATTATATTCAAAAAAAAGTATCAGATTAAGAAGACATATATAGTGTAATAATGATATATTTTAAGAATTTTAGAAGGGGGTTAATAGGTCTTTAATAATGTGGAGTTAAAAAATTAGAGAAATTCTGAATTTAAAATTTGTTAGTATATTTTAAGTTTATGTTTATTGAATATTATACCCTGTGCTTTTTCTGGGAAGTTGGGGGGGGAGATAGGGGGGGAGAAAAAGAGAAAAATGTTTGTACTTTGTACTAATAAAACTTTTTGAATAAAAAGAAAAAGAAGATATTCCCTATTTTGAAAAATCTCTAGAACTAGATGATTTTTAGATCAGCAGTCTGGCTGATCTAGTTAATCTGGTCAGAAGGCTATCGGATTGTTGGAAATATTTCTAGAAAAAAATGGCAAGCAACAGAAGGATCAATAAAAGTTCTGCCCAAACAATGCCAATAAATCTGGAGAACAATAGAGTAACCATCAGACTGGTAGAGGCCAGTCTGCGTACCAAAAGAAGGAAAAGTCTGGGAGAGTCTGCGTGCAAACTCATGTAATAACTTTTCCATGCTAGGAACTTAATCCCCAAATTCATGCCTTGCGGATTGGAGGCCACTTTGGCCACTCAACAAACGGTTGTAAGTCAAGGACTCTCTGTAGTAAAAAATATAGTATTGTCCTCAAATACCTGGGAAGCCATACATTTTAGCAGGTGTGTATTTCAAGTGTCAAAAGTACGTTGACACTTCTTCTATTTCTTAGGTTCCAATTCATTTCTGGGCACTCTTTTACCCAAAGTGGACGATGGAGCCAGCGCATGAACTAGTCAGCATGCTGCAGAAAATCTCAGGAGCTCTTGAAATACCATTGGCTGCACCTATTTGGAAAGAATTGAAAGATGACCGAATAGAGACCTATGCCAGAGCTATCAAATCGTTGCTAAGTAGTGAGGTGTGAGTTTATGGGTTTGGGATTTTATGATGGTGGTTTCCTGTTTGATTCCCCCCCCCTCTTGCAGCTTTTATTGATCTTGCTTTCAAATAAAGTTTACAGAATATTAATACAATAATATAATATTATAATATATAATATTAAAGTAATACAGAATATTAAGACAGGAAGAGAAAAGGAAGAGGAGTGTATAGTTGGGATGGATAGAGCAAACGTCTGGAATTGATCTTAGTAAAACTTTCCTAAGAAGTTACTGAGCCTCCGCAGTTTGCCTTCTAATGGAGTCATATTTTGTTGAAATACGAACAAACATATACAGTGGTACCTTGGTACTCATCACTAATTGGTTCCGGGAGGCGCGGTGAGTAACAAAAACGATGAGTACCAAACAGATTTTTCCCTTAAGAAATAATGTAGCTAGTCACAAGGCAGCCGACACTGACAAGTTCTAGCTTGTGTGTTGAGTACTAAACAAACGATGAGTACAGGGACAAAATTCTCACGTCAAAATGTGTTGAGTATCAAACTTGATGAGTTTCAAAGCTGTTGAGTACCAGGGTACCACTGTTGTTTGGCATTCAGGTTTGAAATAATATTGTGATCATAAAGTAATGGCAGAGAACAAATTTGGTGTGGTGGTTAAGGTGCTAGTCTAGAAATCAGGAGACTGTGAGACACTGGGTTGGGAGACTTTGGGCTCTTAACCCAACCCACTTATTTGAGTTCTTGTTGTGGGGAAATTGCAAGAAGGAAGCATTAGTTAAACTGCCTTGAGTTGCATGAAATAAAAGCAGGATGTAAATTAATAAATGACATTAGTTCCACCTCCCAATATGCCTAACTCATAGTGGTATAATGGTATTTCATGGTCTTATTGCAAGCCTGTTACTTACTGTCCTTTCTCTTTATTAAGGGATCAATACAATTAGTCGTTTGTATTATCACAGGAAATAAAGATGATTTGTACAGGACCATTAAAAGGCTGTGCAATGTACAGAACCCGGTTCCTTCCCAGGTACGCCAAATAGTTGTCTGTTCCCTGAGCCTGTAAAAATGCTTGAATGGACGTTGTTGATGGTGAGATTACTTGTTTGATCACCTGCGTTTTTATGAAGAGCTTCTAATGTGTCTTCGAGGCCCAACATTAGGTGTAACAGGAAACAGTTTATACTGTTTATATATACATAGTCCGTATATGAGCTTTGAACAGTTTTGTGTTCTAGTGATTTAGAGTTTCATGATTAGTCAATGTTTAGTAACGAATGTCAACAATGTTTAGCTTTTAATTGCGAATTAGAAATTCAATAGTTTAATAAATGAATCTTTAAAATCAGATTTTTTTAGAATGTAGAAATATGGAGGAAACTTGGTCAAACCCTATATTTTTAATAACTTAAGGGTGTTATTTTGGGAAATATGTTAAATATTTTTTGTTGAATGGAGGCTTATTTTTTTGTGAGGGGGAAACAAAACGGTGTTTACTTTAAACAATGATAATCTCTTATTGCCTTGTAAATATATTAAAACTCACAGCTTAGAATTAGATGTAGAAAATAGGGAATTTCAACCATTTTGACTTTTGAAAGGGCTATTGCTAACTTCATAAGAAATATTTCAATGCCTTTCTGATTTTAGTGGAAGTGTTTCAAGTTCAAAAGGGGGCTATTTTGAAGTTAGAACCCTTCTGATGAAGTCAGGAAAGCGTTAGGGTACTTCTGATGAAATTAAGCTCGAAGTAGAATGGTTTAAATTTTAAAACATATTTTATGCAATAATCAAACTGAGAATTGTTGAAAGAGAAACATTTGTTTCTTGCCCGTGCTTTTACTAATTCTAGTCATTATTTGCTACAGGTTATTAATGTTCGAACCATTTCAACACAATATGCTAGACTTAGAAGTATAGCACAGAAGATTCTGTTGCAAATTAATTGCAAGCTAGGTGGAGAGCTGTGGGGTGTGGATATTCCATTGGTAAGTAATACTGACATTATTTTCTCTCCAGTGAAGCTTAATTCAGTAAGAAGAATAGTTCTCTAAAATAATGTTGCATATTTTATGTATGAATACTTGTGTTCTTTAAGTGGCGCTATTCATATCCATCTTTTTCAGTTCCTTTCACTTCTCTATTTATTTATTTATTTATTTAAATAGATTTGTATGCCGCCCAACTCCCGGGGGACTCTGGGCGGCTCGAGAGACAGCTCCCTTCACTTAATTATGACTTGCTGAAAGTTGGGAGCCTTGAAAATAATACATTACAATCTCAGGTGGAAAACAGCGGTCAGGGTCATTTCTCTCCTCTTACAGTTTGCTTGGATAAGATGCTGTTTCAAAAAGAGACAAGTGAAGATGTGCAAAGCATCCCACCGAAGAATTCAGCTGATAAGTTTAAAACACATTAATGTCAGCCTTAATCCTATCATTCACCATTGCCGGTAATATTTTAAGAACAATTATTTACGCATCAGGAGTGACCCCCAATGGTAACAATTGCCACATTTCTGATGTGAGCATCAGCCAGAAGCCCATAACCCACTAGCCAGTTCTACGACCTTTTTCTTTCCAAATGATCAGAATCATCATAGCAGTGTTCCAATATCTCAGGGGTTGCCACAAAGAAGAGGGAGTCAAACTATTCTTCAAAGCACCTGAGGGTAGAACAAGAAGCAATGGGTGGAAACTAAACAAGGAGAGAAGCAACTTAGAACTAAGGAGAAATTTCCTGACAGTTAGAACAATTAATCAGTGGAACAGCTTGCCTCCAGAAGTTGTGAATGTGCCAACACTGGAAGTTTTTAAGAAGATGTTGGATAACCATTTGTCTGAAGTAGTGTAGGGTTTCCTGCCTAAGCAGGGGGTTGGACTAGAAGACCTCCAAGGTCCCTTCCAACTCTGTTGTTGTTGTTGTTATTATTGTTATTGTTATTATTATTATCATCCCTTTTTCGTAGAGTAGAAATACGTTGTCTGTGGATTAAGCCAGGTTATAGAAAAGATTCTTAAGATTCCAACTTCTGCTTTGCGCATGCACAGAGCGTAGAAGAACTCAAATGGCGGCATCCAGGCGGGCGGGGGAAGCGGGCAGGAGAAGCCCTGCACCACGACCGCCGCCAGCTCCATCGGCTCTGCAACGACTGACCGGCCCTTCTGAACCGGCAGCATTTCACCCCTGGACGTGATATGCTTACAAGAAGTACATATTAAGAAAGAACATAGTAAACTACTTGAAAATCCAAAAATAGGAAAACTTTATACAACACTAATAAAAATAAAAAAGAGGAATTGCAACATACGTCAAAGAAAGAATAAAATCAAGACTAATATATGCAGATGAAGAGGGTAGGCAAAATTACCAACAACATGGACAGAAGCATTTATTACCTTCATTCCAAAGGAAGACATGGACTGTCAACAAATCAAAAATTATAGACCCATTTCATTATTAAACACGGACTATAAAATATTCGCCTTGATAATATTAGAAAGAGTTAAAAGTTTTAAACGAACGCATTCATTCAGATCAAAACAGTTTTCTACCAAACAGACATGAAAAATAACATGAGAATTATAATAAATATGTTAAGAGTATTACGAGGAACACCCGGAAAAACAAGTTGCACTGGTTTTCCTAGATGTCCAAAAAGCATTTGATAATTTAAATTGGAAATTATTATTACACAATTAAAAATATGAAATTTGGAGGGAAATTTGTAAAAATGGTAGAAAAAATTTATACAACTCAAATAGCAAAAGTGATAATGAACCGTGGTGATACCACAGAAAAATTCGACATAACAAAAGGGGTAAGACAAGGATGTTCGCTTTCTCTTTTATTTATCCTAACTTTAGAAACACTCTTAATAAAAGTTAGAAAGGACAAGGATATAAAAGGCTTAAAAATTAAAAAAGAAAAGTACAAAGTTCAAGCATTTGCCGACGATTTAGTATTTTTATTGGAAGAACCATTACAATCTGGACCTAAATTAATTCAAAAAGTAGAAGAATTTGGCGAGGTAGTGGGGCTTAAAATTAATAAAAGTAAAACAAAAATAATTAACAAAAAATATTACTAAAAATGAGAATTGGAAAAAAACATGCAAGTAGTTAAGAAAGTAAAATATTTAGGAATTTTGCTGTCGGCTAAATGCTCTTCAATCAAAGAAGATAACTACAATAAAACAACGCAACAAATAAAAAAAGATTTAGAAAGTTGGAAAAATCTTCAATTGTCACTTACTGGAAGGATACCCTCCATTAAAATGAACATAAAGGTACTACCAAGAGTATTATTTCTATTTCAAGTTGCACCAGTAAAACTAGGGAAAACTTTTTTCGAAGATTTAAATAAATTAACCACAAAATATATTTGGCAAGAGAAAAAACCAAGGATTAAACTAAAATTACTGCAGTATAGTAGAGTGAAAGGAGGCTTTGCACTCCCAGATTAGGAATTATACTACCAGGCAACAGCGTTAACATGGATTAAGGATTGGATTGAACTAAAAAATTGAGGATCTTGGCACTAGAAGGGCATGACCTACAATTAGGATGGCATGCATTTATTTGGGATGGGAAAAATAAATCCCAGAGTTATTTTCAAAGACACTTAATCAGGAATGCCTTACTACAGGTCTGGCAAAAAAAAAACATCATTACACCAAAATACCAAATTGGCTATCCACAGTGGAAACGTTGAAATACCCAAATTTAACAGATATAGACAAATTAATAAGGTACAAGGATTTGATAAATGAACAAGGGAATTTGAAAACCAAACAAGAATTAAAAGATCAGGGTATAGACATAGATTGGTGGACATATACGCAAATTCAGACCAGGTATAAAAGAGACACAAAATTTACGAATTCCAAAAAGAACAGCAGGAACTAGATAGGAAATTACAAGGTACGGAAGAAAAGTTGATTAGGAAAATATACAAATTCTTACTAAGATACAAAATGGAAGAGGAAATGGTTAAAGAAACAATGATAAAGTGGGCCAAAAATTTTGGATACGCATAGATTTGGAGAAATGGGAAAAGCTTTGGGGAATAAATTTGAAATTGACTATGTCAGCAGCATATAAGGAAAACCAGTACAAGATGTTTTATACATGGCACCTTCCGCCAGCGAGACTCGCTAAGATGTTCCCAAATACATCACCGATTTGTTGGAAATGTAAGAAATCATATGGGACATATTATCATCTATGGTGGATGTGCCCAACAGCAAAAAAATATTGGACTAAAATTTAAAAAATGGCTCGAAGAGATAACTGAACATCCGATAGAATGGAAACCGGAATTATTTTTACTGGGCATACCCACAAGAAATTATAATAAAGAAATAAAATATCTAATTCTCCATATTATAACTGCAGCTAGGATAACTTATGCGCAAAACTGGAAAAATAATGTCATACCAAAAGACGAAGAGGTGATAAGGAAAATTTGGACTGTGCGGAGATGGACAAATTGACAAAAGAAATGAAAGAAAAAGACAAAACGGAGTATTACTTAATATGGAACAAATGGTATAAATCAATGGTTCTCAACCTTCCTAATGCCGCGCCCCACACCCCCACCGGGACCCCCACCGCTGCCACAACCCCCGCCGCTGCCATTTGGGTTCTTTTACCCTCTGCGCATGCGCAAAGCGTTCTGCGCATGCACAGAGGGTAAAAGAACCCAAATGGCAGCGTCCGGGCGAAGTCTCCCGACCCCTGTGAAAGGGTCGTTTGACCCCCAAAGGGGTCACGACCCCCAGGTTGAGAACCGCTGGTATAAATGGTTAGAGGACAGGAATAATAAGTAAGAAAATATACAATAGTGATGATTCAGAAATTAGGAAAATGGTATTAAATATATAATGTATGTAAAGTAATATAGCGATATAATAACAAAGTATCATATGTAAGGAGTAGTATATATGATATATAAGGAATAAGGGAACCACAAATATAAGTATGTGAATATGAAGGGGGGGGAGAATATAAATTGTGGATACACACTGATACGGAACTGTTGTAAAATGGAAACTTTTTTCCTTGTGTTTTTGTTTTTAAAGAAAAATAATAAAAAATATTATTATTAATAATAATAATTAAAGGTTAGAAATGACGTGCCAGCTTGCTTGCTTCCTGTTTTCCCTCCTGTATTCTCAAGTTGGACGCACAAGGGGGAGCTATCATCCAGGTCATGGTTGTCCCAAAGGTACTTTTTCAAGAGGCAGTTGGATTTTATTTTATTTTTTTCCCCTTGAAAACATTTCACTTCGCATCCAAGAACTGAAGAACCTCCTTGGATGAGAAGCGAAATGTTTCGAAAGGGGGGGGGGGGAGGAAATCAAATAAAGTCCAGTTGCCTTTTGAAAAAGCACCCTTGTGTTTAATGGTTAAAACACCAGGCTTAGAGACCAGGAGACTCTGAGTTCTAGTCCTGCCTTAGAAACAAAACCAAGCTGGGTGACTTTGAACAGGTCCCTCTGTCTCAGCCAAACTTACATCACAGGGTTGTTGTTGTGGGGAAAGTAGAGAGAAGGAGAGCGAGGTATGCCCACTGCCTTGAGTTGTTTATAAAAATAAATAAATGCAGGTATAAATAAAACAAACGGGCAGGGAACCTTTAAGCACATCTGTTTGTCTGCCTGTCTAGCTGGATACCCCTTGCAGATGTGCACGTGGGGAATAATACCGTGTTCTTCCTTCCAGAAACAGCTGATGGTGATCGGCATAGACGTGTATCATGATCCCAGCAGGGGGAAGCGATCAGTGGTGGGCTTTGTGGCAAGTATCAATTCGTAAGTGTCCTCTTTCTTACAAAAAAAAACTTTTTGGGCATTCAGATCTATGGGTCTGCTCTAGGACTGGGGCCCTCGCTTAAGTTCACACAGAATGGCTGAATGGCTGTGGAGATTCTCAGTCATCAAAGTCATGGTTGTCCCAAAGGTGCTTTTTTCAAGAGGCAACTGGACTTTATGGGTTGGTTGGTTGTTTTTTGTTCTTTTTGAAGATGTTTTGCTTTTCACCCAAGAAGCTTCTTCAGCTCTGAAGGTTGATTTCCAAGTATTTTATGTAGTTCATAAAATCATCTGCCACAATGTCCTACCTGTCAATGACTACTTCAGCTTCAACTGCAACAATACACGAGCACACAATAGATACAAACTTAATGTAAACCGCTCCAAACTTTTCGCAGCGTGTTTTTTTTTAAATCTTTTTAACACCATGACACTTAAATAAAAATTATTATTTAAGTGTCATAGTGTTAAAAAGATTCCAAGGCTATGATGGCTCTGAAAAGTTAACAGTTTCCAAAAATAAAAATTTGGCCTAATGGTGAATTATGAGGCTTTATGCTTTGAATTAACATGATTAATATCATATCCTTTTCTGCCACCAGAATTGTGACACGATGGTATTCCAGGGTTGTATTCCAGACACCTCATCAAGAAATAATTGACAGCCTAAAGGTCTGTCTAGTAGCTGCTTTGCAGAAATTCCACGAGGTGAGAAATGAACTATTCTTTTCCAGTTCTTTGGAATTTATAGAGAAGTATGTCCAGGTTAACAGTTTTGCATATTTTTTTGAGAAGGTATGTTTGTTTCACTGTGCTTTATTTATTAGTGACATTTACACACTTTCTTTACAAGTAGTCCTCAACTTAAGACCACAATTGAGCCCAGAATTTCTGTTAAGTGAGACATTTGTTATGCGAGTTTTGCCCCTATTTTACGACTTTCCTTGTGACAGTTGTTAAGTGAATCATTGCCGTTGATAAATTAGTAATTTGGTTGTTAAGCGAATCTAGCTTCCCCATTGACTTTGCTTGTCAGAAAGTCGCGAAAGGGGATCACATGACCCCGGGATAAAGTAAAGGTCATAAATAAGGCTAAAATCATATAAAGAACGGCTGCAGGAACTGTGTATGTCTAGTCTCATGAAAAGAAGGACCAGGGGAGACATGATAGCAGTCTTCCAATATCTCAGGGGTTGCCACAAAGAAGAGGGAGGCAAGCTATTCTCCAGAGCACCTGAGGGTAGAACAAGAAGCAATGGGTGGAAACTAAACAAGGAGAGAAGCAACTTAGAACTAAGGAGAAATTTCTAAGCAGAACTACTTGCTTCCAGAAGTTGTGGGTGCTCCAACACTGAAAGTTGATAAAAAGAGATTGGACAACAATTTGTCTGAAATGGGATAGTGTTTCTTGCCTAAGCAGGGGGTTAGACTTGAAGACCTTCAAGGTCCCTTTCAACTCTGTTGTTCTGTTCTGTTCTGTTCTATTCTATTCTTCATCCTACTTCTATTCCTATTCTATTCCATTCCATTCTATTCTATTCTATTCTATTCCTATTTTTTATCCTACTTCTATTATATTCTATTCTTCATCCTACTTCTATTATATTCCTATTCCTATTCTATTCCTATTCCATTCCATTCCATTCCATTCCATTCCATTCCATTCCATTCCATTCTATTCTATTCTATTCTATTCTATTCTATTCTATTCTATTCTATTCTATTCTATTCTATTCTATTCTATTCTTCAGGACAGGACTTTGTAACTAAAAAACAGCAAAGTAACAACTGCAGTGATTCACTTACCAACTGTGGCAAGAAAGATTGTAAATGGGGGCAAAACTCATAACTGTCTCATTTAGCAACCGAAATGTTGGACTCAATTGTGGCCGTAAGTTGAAGACTCCCTCTAGTTTAGATTTTTGTTTTCTTTTGCTACAGAGCAGGCGGAAGAAAAAAAGGGAACCAGTTCCTCTTTGAGCAAGAAACCGTTGTAATTTCCTGGATCAAACCTAGGTACGAGCTGTTAGCTCTTTCTGATTGTTGGATGTTTCTTCTCTCGAAGGTCAACCATCATCTCCCGGAGAAGATAGTGATTTACAGAGATGGCGTTTCAGATGGCCAGCTGAAAATAGTAGAAAGCTACGAAATCCCACAGCTGGAGAAATGCTTTGAAGCTTTTAATAATTACAACCCCAAAATGGTGGTGTTTGTGGTCCAGAAACAAATCAGCACCAACATCTATTCATCCGGTATTCTGCAGCTTTCATCTCCTCCTCCAGGGACGGTGTTAGACCACACAGCCACCTCTCAAGACTGGTGAGTGAGAAAGCTTTCACCCAGCACTTCCCCCCCCCCTCCGAGATCTCCCAGTGCCTTCTGGAAACCGCTGCTAGGAAGTGGGGAGTTTAAGCCCAAAGGTGCTTTTGAGCTGAAGAAGCTTTTAATTTAATTTAATTAATTTTAATGTAATTAAAAGTTCTTATAGGCCGCCCAATCCCGTAGGACTCAGGGCGGCGTACGACAGAGATAAGAACGATACAATAAAATAGCATTTTAAAAACATTACATTGCATTTAAAAACCATTCATACATGGGGGAATCCTCTCTTCACCCCGCCTGCCGGAAGAGCCATGTTTTTACTGCTTTGCGGAAGGCCAGTAGGGTGGGGATAGTCCGGATCTCTGGTGGGAGTTGGTTCCAGAGAGATGGGGCTCCCACAGAGAAGGCTCTCCCCCGAGGGCCCGCCAACCGACATTGTTTGGCTGATGGGACCCAGAGGAGGCCTACTCTGAGGGACCTCACTGGTCGTAGGGAGGTATGTGGCAGGATGCGGTCCCAAAAGTAACCTGGCCCTGAGCCATGTAGGGCTTTAAAGGTGAAAACCAACACCTTAAATTGCGACCGGAGATTAATGGGCAACCAATGCAGCTGGCAGAGAATGGGTGTTACGTGGGTGTATCTCAGCACACCCACCACAGCTCGCGCAGCTGCATTCTGTACCAATTGTAGTCTCTGGATGCTCTTCGAGGGTAGCCCCATGTAGAGCGCGTTACAGTAGTTTTCTTGGACGAGAAGCGAAATGTCTTCAGAGAAAAAAACCAGAAGTCCAGTTGCCTGTAGAAAAAAAAAAAAAAAAAACCAAAAAAGCTCCTTTGGGACAATCATGACCTGGATGACAGAATCTCCATAAACATAGGAACTTGTGTTTTCTCCTTTCCTCCATGATTTTTTTAAAAAAATCCCCCCTATACTGTAGATACAGCTTTGCAGTTAACGCAAACACTGGAGGTTTTAAAGAAGAGATAGCAATAGCAATAGCAATAGCACTTAGACTTATATACCGCTTCATAGTGCTTTTACAGCCCTCTCTAAGCGGTTTACAGAGTCAGCCTCTTGCCCCCCAACAATCTGGGGCCTCATTTTACCCACCTCGGGAGGATGGACGTGCAGAGGCCGAAAATGGGGCGCGTGGAGGCAGCAATAGGCGCCGCCGATGGGTGTCGGCTATCCCCGCAGCCTGGAACAGCTGATCAGCGGTATTCCGGGAGGCTGATCCAACCGCCAATCAGCTGCTCGTGCTAAATCAGGCTGTGCTGAAGCTGACCAGGCTGTTTGCTGCAAGGAGGCAAATTGCTGGGAGTCAGAGGCCGAAGAGTGGGGCCGGCAGGTAGGCGGGGCTTTGGCAACATTTGCTCTATAACACACAGACATTTCCACCCACTTTGGGGGGGGAGTGCGTCTTATAGACCGAAAAATACGCTAATTCTTTCTCTGCTGACAGTGAAGTTGACAGAGGTTCAACTCTTCTCTTTTTCCCTTTGGTTCTTTCTTGTTAGGGTGGATTTTTACTTGATAGCCCACTACTCGCCACAAGGTTGCGGCATCCCTACTCACTACGTCTGTGTAAGGAATACAGCCAATCTCACTCCTGATCACATGCAGAGGTGAGTGTTACGTTATCCCTCAGTTTCAGATTTTGCTTTCTCATCATACAGGAGGCAGAATAGGAATCTAATGGACACATAAACAAAGCAGGAAGTACTGAATTCAGCAAAAGGATGTTGGAATTGTAATTAGGAAAGTTAGGATTTTGTTTTCATGGGTTTTTTATATTTTCTTAGAGACCATTGGGTGTACAGCTTTGCTTCATATTCAGTACAGCGACCTGAATGGAAGGAGAGAGAAAGTAGGACTTTCTTACTTCTTGGTTTAAAAAGCAATTGCCTGGGAGGAGGTTTGCCTCCAGCTGCACTATGCCTTTATTTTATTTATTTATTTATTTCATTCCTTCTTGTAAGCCACCCAACTACCGAGGGACTCTTTCTTTGCAAGATGATGGGATGGCTCAAAACTGTCTGCTAGTTGCCTAATTTCCCGGGGCTTCCATGCAGCCCTTTGGCCAATATTTTTCTTCTCACGCTTGAAGCAGGACCAAGGTGTTTATATATGTCACGCAGTGATTTTATGTTGCCTGTTACATGTATATGCAGAGAGATGCATCCCTATCAAATATAATGGTTTATTCCTGAGCACGTGATTAATATGTTCCTAGTACGCATGTGTACATTCCTTTCTTTTGATTCTTTCCTTTTGTTCTCTGCTTCTGGACGAAGCAACACCTATGTTTATAGCCAGCATGTGATTTTTTTAATTTTTGTTAAGAAATAAATATCTTATACCTTAGAATTATAATGCGGTTTATTTTGACAATGTCAGAGTTCCAGGAAAAGATTCATTTCGCCTCTGACAAGAGTAATTCTTATCTCAACAATATATCATTTTCTTTCTGGATGGAGTGAGGAGTTTCCTTTGCAAAAGGGGTAAAATAAACCCAAGAAATGAAGGTGGGAATCAACCCGTTTTTCCCTTGCAGCATTTTAGAACGATACTGATTGGAATATATTGGAGTTTAGGGATTTGTCAACCCGTAAGAGAAATACATTATGGATCCAGGTTATAAAAGCCGGCATTCTAATCCAGAATTTCCTTCTCGCATTCCTATTTTTTTTAATAGGTTGACTTTCAAACTTTGCCACCTCTACTGGAATTGGCCAGGAACTATCCGTGTGCCTGCCCCGTGCAAATACGCGCATAAGCTGGCTTTTCTCTCAGGGCACGTTCTCCACCACGAACCGTCAATTGAGCTGTGTGAGAAACTCTTCTTCCTGTAGCTTCTGCAGTGGGCTGCCTTCAAAAAGAGAAGGAGAACTGAGAAGGAATTGCCCCTGTTCCAGCCCTTCCCAGTTTCAGACCACTCCCCCCCTCTACCCCCTTCAACTGGAGACTCTGTTTTATAATAATGTTTATTTGGTCAGTGACCAGAAAGAAAAGTTTTTTTTAAAAAAAGTACAACACCATAGTAAAATAGAAAAGGTGAAGCAGACACAGATAAAAATGTGGCTGCTCTATAACAGTACATTAATTACTTGTACAAGTGTACCTCTATCGCAGGGCACACTATGCAGTAAAATAAATACTTATATCTTATCTTATAAACAAGATAAGCTAGTATGTGTTAAATCTAAAATGGTAAATAAAACAAAAAATATTTCCATAACCAGTTATGCCTTATTTTCATTGCAGCAACACAGAATTTGGCTATTGTATAGGACCGGGGTGTGTGTGTGGCCATCTCGACGTCACTCGTGTTGGGGGCACCTGTGGTGGCCAAGTGCTAAGGCAGGACTTTCCTCAGACCCTCCCTCACTCTCATTATATTCCTTCCTTCCTTCCTTCCTTCCTTCCTTCCTTCCTTCCTTCCTTCCTTCCTTCCTTCCTTTTCTTCCTTTTCCTTCCCTCTTCATTCTCCTTTCTTCTTCCTTCCCTTCTTTCCTTATTTTTCCTTCCAGCCCCCAATCTTTTGGGACATGACGAGTCTGATCTATGAATGTAGATAAGGGTGCTAGCAGTGGCCACCCGCCAGTTGGGATTTTTTTTAAAAAAATATTTTAGGCAAAAATTTAGAGACAAACAGTACCATGACCTTGTTTACTTTAAGGGATGCAATCATTCGGGTTATACTGAATAAGCACATGCAGCCTTTGGTCAATAGTCTCAGACTTTCCCACAATCTCTCACTTGGTATTGGGTCAAAAGCTGACTTAAAAATCAACAAAGGTTGCAAAAAGGGAACCATAAGGAGGCACGGAATATTTTTCTGCCAAGTGGCGGAGAACCCAATAATGATCCAATATTGATGGTTCCTTTCTAAACTCTGCCCATTCTTCAACAATGATATATTTGTGCCCAACCCACTAATTTTAGGCATAAAATCTGGCATAAAGTTTGTTTATTGCGTTAGATAAAGTTAATAGGCTTATGATTTGCAGAGTCAAATCTGGTTTTGTATAATGGTTTTGCTATTGCATAAAATTCTTTTCTTGGGGGGAAAAAAAGCTCCTATGTAAATGGAGACCATAGATTACAGTCAATTCAAACTGCTGTTCCCTGGGCCAGTCACCGAGATTCTGTTCTTCATGTGATGACCTTTTGCATTGAACACACAAATATGGCCAAGGCAGAAGCTCAACCCTGAATACGTAACCTTTTCTGGATTAGAACATACTTATCTGTTCAGCAGCTGCCAAAAAAGCCAACACAGTTCTAGGCTGCATTAACAGAGGGATAGAATCAAGATCACACGAAGTGTTAATACCACTTTATAATGCCTTGGTAAGGCCACACTTGGAATACTGCATTCAGTTTTGGTCGCCACGATATAAAAAGGATGTTGAGACTCTAGAAAGAGTGCAGAGAAGAGCAACCAAGATGATTAGGGGATAAATGGAGGCTAAAACATATGAAGAATGGTTGCAGGAACTGGGTATGTCTAGTTTAATGAAAAGAAGGATCAGGGAAGACATGATAGCTGTGTTCCAATATCTCAGGGGTTGCCACAAAGAAGAGGGAGTCAAACTATTCTCCAAAGCACCTGAGGGTAGAACAAGAAGCAATGGGTGGAAACTAAACAAGGAGAGAAGCAACTTAGAACTAAGGAGAAATTTCCTGACAGTTAGGACAATTAATCCGTGAAACAGCTTGCCTCCAGAAGTTGTGAATGCTCCAACACTGGAAGTTTTTAAGAAGAGATTGGATAACCCTTTGTCTGAAGTAGTGTAGGGTTTCCTGCCTAGGCAGGGGGTTGGACTAGAAGATCTCCAAGTTCCCATCCAACTCATTATTATTATCTAGTTTCCCTGATATTGGTATCTAGAACTCTAGTTCTTTGTGCTGCAAGAAATTCAAATGGGGAATCAATAATTTAAGGGAAGGAGCCTGGGATGAAAGAACCCTGGAGACTGACTTCAGCTTTTAAATATCTACTTTATTTAGAAATATACAAGTCCCGTATCGGGAGAAACAAAGAGGCAAGAACTATAAGGCAGCAGACACTCCCTATGTCTCAAATCCTGCAAAGAAACTGCTCTTCTAGGAAGCTTTCAGACAACACACAGCTGATCTTTATTTTTTTCCCAAAAAGGAAAACGCAGCTGTTTTCCTTCCCTGTGTCCGGTTTCATAATCGAACGCTTCCTTCGGTAGACTTGGACAAAGTACAGACAGATTAAGTCTTCTCAAATACAACATATTCCTCATCTGCCATTTCTTCTTCCATGATATCTTTTGGACACCGTCTATCCATACAAACAAACATCACTATTGATACAGTGGATATTAACTTCCGATTCTATTTTTCAGAAGCGCCCTTCGGTGTTTTCAGCGTTACAATGTTTTGTGCCATGTTTACATGTCCCGGTTCATTAGCTGTAAATCAGGCTTGTATATATTTTGTCCATTAACTAAAATCTTTAGTTAATCTCTAGTGTTTCATTTTCAAATTGTCTGTTTTGTCCTTATCCAAATAAATTTAGGGGTGAGGGTTGTTGAGAGTACTTATTTATTTTTATTTATTTATTTATTGTTCTTATAAGCCGCCCAATCCTGTAAGACACAGGGTGGCGTACAACAGAAAAAAAGAACAATCAGAATACAATAAAACAATCTTAATGGCTTTCCGGAAGGCCAGCAAGGTGGGAATAGTTCGGATCTCTGGAGGTAGTTGGTTCCAGAGAGCCGGAGCCCCCACAGAGAAGGCTCTCCCCCTAGGCCCCGCCAGTCGGCACTGTTTGGAGGAGACCCACTCTGTGGGACCTAACCGGTCGTAGGGATGTATGAGGTAGGATGCGGTCCCGGAGATAACCTGGTCCTAAGCCATGTAGGGCTTTAAAGATGATAATCAACACCTTGAATTGCACCCGGAGACCAATGGGCAACCAATGCAGCTGGCGGAGAATGGGTGTTACGTGGGTGTACCTGGAGGCACCCACCACAGCTCGCGCAGCCGCATTTTGCACCAATTGCAGTCTCCGAATACTTTTCAAGGGTAGCCCCATGTAGAGCGCGTTACAGTAGTCCAAACGAGAGGTGACCAGGGCATGAGTGACCGTGAGTAAAGCCTCCTCCCCCCCCCACCTTTTGGTGAAAGGGTTGTAACTAAGTCAGTGACTCTAAATCAGAGGTCTTCAAACTTGGCAACTTTAAGACTTGTGGACTTCAATTCCCAGAATTCTCCAGCCAGCATAGCCAAGTTGCCAAGTTTGAAGACCCCTGCTCTAAACCTTCTCTAGCATCTTCCAAATGGATAAATTGTATTTATATTTGTTTATTTGTCAGGCATATATGATTATAAACAAAGTATAAACAGTAAAACATGATTGAATATATATGTGATATTACAAGCATGAATAAGAGTAAAAGAGGTATGAATATATGTGTACATTAGGACAGGAACGGTAGGCACGATTGTGCGCTTATGCACGCCCCTTACCGACCTCTTAGGAATGGGGTGAGGTCGATGGTAGATAATCCGAGGTTGAAGTTTTTGGGGTTTGGGGAAGAAACTACTGAGTCAGGTAAAGTGTTCCAGGCATTGACCACTCTGTTGTTGAAGTCGAATTTTTTGCAATCAAGTCTGGAGCGGTTTACATTAAGTTTCTATCTATTGTGAGCTCGTGTATTATTGTGGTTGAAGCTGAAGTAGTCGTTAACAGGTAGGACATTGAGGCAGATAATTTTGTGAGCTACACTTAGGTCAGATCGAAGGCGGCGGAGTTCTAAATTTTCAAGTCGCAGAATTTCAAGTCTGGTTTCATAAGGAATTCTGTTGTGAACAGAGGAATGTAATACTCTTCTTGTGAAGTATCGCTGGGCATTCTCAATTGTGTTAATGTCTGATATGTAGTGTGGGTTCCAGACAGATGAGCTGTATTCAAGGATCGGTCTAGCAAATGTTTTGTATGCTCTGGTTAAGAGTACAATGTTACCAGAGAAGAAGCTACGCAAGATTAGGTTAACCACTCTTAATGCCTTCTTTGCTATGTAGTTGCAGTGGGCTCTGGCACTTAGATCGTTAGAGATGAGTACTCCGAGGTCCTTTACTGAGTGAGGATCATCATCAAGGTCATGATCATCAAGTTCGTATTTTGTGTTTTGATTATTTTTGCCAATGTGTAAGACTGAGCATTTGCTTCCACAGCTGGTGATAAGGCCTGAAAACTCATGATTTCTTTGGAAAGGTGAGGGAGGACTCAAAAGGACTTTGCAAGTACATTTTCCCAGCCCAAAGCTTGATTAATTGTCAAATGCATGTTAACAAACAAAATTTCCACCCAGCAAACATTTCTGGGTGGCAAACTTACAGTAAGTACAGATTGTGCTGCAGGTGGGGTTGCATTTGATGGCAAGTAATTGATTTTTATTTGGTCAATCATCAGCACAAAGCAAACACAAAATGTACAACGCAACAGCCCTGACTCGGAAACAGAGAAGGAAGTGACCAAAATAACATATTGTGGCAGTAAAAGTTGTCTTAATTACAGTTGTCTTAAAAATAAATAAAAAAATTAAAGTCTTCAAGTCATTCTCCAGAGCATAATATTTTTAGCTCTAAACTGGAATGGAACATAATAAAATTATAACCGCATCAAACATAGGACAGTCCCAAAAAAGAGAGAGAGAGAGAGAGAGAGAGAGAGAGAGAGAGAGAGAGAGAGAGAGAGAGAGAGAGAGAGAGAGAGAGAGAGAGAGAGAGAGAGAGAGAGAGAGAGAGAGGAAATGTGTGTTGGAAGGTTTCAAATTTTCTAAAAAGAAATTCACAAGGTTGCTTGTCCAGTCTTCCAAAGTGTTTGTGTACAGGTAGTCCTCGACGTACGACCAAGATTGAGCCCCAAATTTCTGTTGCTAAGCGAGACATTTGTTAAGTGAGTTTTGTTCCATTTTACAACCTTTCCTGCCACAGTTGTTAAGTGAATCACTGCAGTTGATCAGTTAGTAACCCGGTTGTTAAGTGAATCTGGCTTCCCCATTGACTTGGCTTGTCAGAATGTCAAAAAAGGGGATCATGTGACTCCAGGACACTGCATCCGTCATAAACATGAGTCAATTGCTAAGCATCTGTATTTTGATCACATGACCATGGGAATGTTATGGTCAGAAGTGTGAAAAACGGTCATAAGTCACTTTTTTATTATATTTATATTTGTGTATATGTGTATGTGTATGTATGTATATATATGTGTGTGTGTGTGTGTGTGTGTGTGTGTGTATATATATATATATATATATATATATATATATATATATATATATATATACAGTATATATGTGTAGCATTTTTTGCTGATAAATTATCTATCTATGTATATATGTATATGTGTATATCTCTATATCTATCTATCTATCTATCTATCTATCTATCTATCTATCTATCTATCTATCTATATAATATGCATGAACAGTGTGGCATCTGGGTATCATTAATTTTGATACCAAATAGTAGTAATAATATTGATCATTTTGGTGATCTTAATTAATCATACATCATTATAATAACATTGTACATAATAAAATCATCTTTCAACTTCTAATCCTTTCATCTACATACTGATTTTAAAATATAATATAGGAATATGTATAGTAATATTTCCCCCCTTTCTAATTTCTACCTCTGCTCTAAATCTTAATAACCCAAATCTTATATTAATAGGCATTCTGTTTCTAATCCAGAAGTGGTCAGAAGTGTGAAAACTGGTCACGAGTCACTTTTTTCAGTGCCGTTGTAATTTTGAACAGTCACTAAATGAACTGCTGTGAGTTGAGGACTAGCTGTCGTAGGGGATGGTGAGAAAGGAGGCATCTGGTTCAGCATTCTTTCCCTGAAATGTTTATTTTCTTATCGTTTTTTATACTGAAGGCCAAAATTAGTAGGAAAGAACAGCAGCTGAAGGTCTCTCTCTTGCTTTAGCTTTCTCTAAACCAAACAAACTTTATGTTCCTGCCCCACCCCGACCCCAAAAAGGACAAGAGATTTTACAAAAATCATGTATGGGTTAACTTCTACCTTCAAGCTTGCATTCTAACCTGAATCGTGTTTATCAAAAAATGGTTTCAATGATAAAATCTCACAAAACACAAAGCCAATATTAAAACCACACAAAAAAAGTCAGGTTTTCTTGGTAGGGATTGCTCAAAATCAGGATTTCCAATAAGTAGATACAGACAGCTTAAATTTTAATGGTGCTTGGAAAGTCGATTTAATGGGATCTGAATGCATCATTCGTGGATAGGGTTTTTTTCCCCCAAAATGCAATTTTAAAACTATTTCAAGGTAAATACAGATGCATTTCCCCCTTTAGGTATCAGTGCAAAATGTTGATAATTCTTGTCTACCACCTTACATGTTGGTAAGATGTTCGGTATTAATTTTGTTCCTATAGGCATGTTTTTCTGAAGAGCGTTGATATATCTTAGATCAGGGGTCTCCAACCGTCGCAACTTTAAGCCTGGAGGAAGTTGGAGACCCCTGTCTTAGGTGGACAAAAAGAAAAAAAAAACATTGCGAAGCAAGTGGAAAAAAGGATGGTACAGCTAGTCCTCAACTCACGACCACAATTGAGCCAGAAATTTCTATTGCTAAGCAAGGTTGTTAGTTGTTAAGTGAGTTTGGCCCCATTTTACGGTCTTTTTTTTTGCCACCATTGTCAAGCAGTTTGTTAAGTGAATCATGCGGTTGTTAAGCGAATCTGGTTTCCCCCATTGACTTTGCTTCTTGGAAGCCAGCTAGGAATGTTACAAATGGTGATTATGTGACCCTGGGACGTTGCGTAAATGTATGCCATTTGCCGAACGCCCGAATTTTGATCACGTGACCATGGGGATGCTGCAAAGGTCATACGTGCGGATAACGGTCATAAATCACTTTTTTCCCAGTGTTGTTTGGATGCCAAAGTTATTCAGTGAATAACTTTGAATGGTCACTAAGCAAATGTTATTCACACAATGAATAATTTTGAATGGTCACTGAACAAATACACCTGTAGTATAATTCTACAGATCAGGTCTCAATCTGAGCTCCTCCTCTTAATTATATTCTTCAGAACTAACAGGTCCTTTATTGACAGGTATTTCTTTTTAACATTTCCTTCTTTTAGGTTCCCAAGCCATCATCCAGCCCATAACAACAATAGATAATATTGGTTTAACTTCAGGCAGGCAAGTTTGCACATGGGGTTATTTGCTTCCTCGTAATGGATGGGAGGGAATGGTTCCCCGAGTTTCTTTTTGATAGTCTGGGTGCTGCAAGAGTGCCAAAACCAGGATCTAGGGTACGCTCCGATGCCAATGATGTCTGAAGCAAAGGGCTACTGCCTGCATAGGGATTAAAATCTGTGCAAAATTAATCGGCACTATCAGGTGGCAAGAAAGAGCGGAGATGAACCCTTCCTGCTTGATGATTCTCAAATGAGGACCCAGATTGTTGGGGGCAATGTGCTGACTCTGTAAACCGCTTAGAGAGGGCTGTAAAAGCACCATGAAGCGGTATACGTCTTAAGTGCTATTTATTCCTTAATGATTTATAATCCCTTCATAATCATTGCCTGGACATTGATAAAATGATATAAAACCCGTCTTCATTATGGTTGCTTTGATGTAATGATTGGTTAGATCACGGATGTCAAGGGCCGTGGTCGGATCCGGCCCATGGGGCCGTCCTGGAAAATGTAAGGAGCTGGCCCACGTTGCTTTGGCCCGGTCTACCCAATGTGGCTTTGGCTCGGTCTACCCAGAGTAAAGAGGAAACATGTAAATAACTCCTTAATTACCTGATATTCTTTTGAAAAGATTCCAACTCTTGCTAAGACTTTATTGAAAGTAAAAGAGTATTATTCCCAATTCCTTCCCGTGCATCTTATTTTGGGGGGCATACCCGTGGAGACAGAACACAAAATCTCGTATCTTGTCCAAATGCAAAAAAAAAACACCAATGTGTTTACTCTTCTTTGCTTTATTTCCCCATTCTTTCCATTTTGTCGTTGGAATAAGGTTATAGCCTTAACCTACTCATCTGATCAAAGAGTCCTCCAAATGGAACTATCTAGCAAACCCATCATCATTTCGGCTCTTCTGCAATTTCCATAATTACCACCACTTTGCTGGCTATGAAAATTACAGCCACCAAGACAACAGGGTTGCCTGTCATCTTTGGTTTGAAGACAAATGGCGTCTGTGGCCCCTTTCATGTGGCAGTGTCCCATGAAGCCTCTGGGAAACTGCTTGGTTCTCAAGGGGGTTGACATCAATGCTAAGCTGTTTACGGGTGGGTGGGCAAGCGTTCGCTTGCAGAAGTTTTACATATTCTGTAGGGGAGACAAAGAAGCATCTGTGTTGCCTTGCAGGTAATAGATTAACAGAGTTGGAAGGGACCTTGGAGATCGCCCCTAGTCCAACCCTTGCTCAAGCAAGAGGCTCTATACCAAGGGTGGCCAAACCGTGGCGCATGCGCCAAACCGTGGCGCATGGGATGATTACAACTGGCGCATTGCATCCTTGTGCCTACTTATTTTTTTTAAATAGGTGTCATAACTGAATCCATCTTTAATATTTTCAACACCAAAGTGATCTCAGTTCAATTCACACAGCCTTCAGTAATGTTCAAGTTCTCGGTGTCTGAAACTTAGAATGGAACTTGTGAGATGTTACTTTAGGCGGGTTTACAAACGTACGAATATTTTTATCGGGTGTTGCCATTGCGCGTTCCTGCTCAAACGATCGCAAACACCACGCACTAGCAACACATCATGTGTTTGAAGACATGTGCGAATGAGCGGTGAGCGTTCGATATGGTCAGTCAGTTCTGAGTGAGCCATCGTGGCGTGGAGTTTGAAGCAGTGTTTTATTGAGTGTACTAGCGTGGTTTTTGTATTGAGAGTGATTGAAAGACAGATTCAAGATTAAATATATATTACATTTGTCAAAGAAGAGCACCACTACTTTTTCTTGACGCGAACATAGAAGTAAGTAAAAATGGAAAAAACGTGCTTGAGTTGTAAGGCGCATCTGAACTCGTCTGTGAAAAAATTGGTGCATGGTATGCTTAAGGTTGGCCATCACTGCCCTATACCATGTCAGACAAATGGTTGTCCAATCGCTTCTTTAAAACCTCCAGTGATGAAGCACCCACAATTTCTGAAGACAAGCATTCCACCGATAAATTGTTCTCACCATCAGGAAATTCCTCCTTAGTTCTACATTGATTGTCTCCTTGATTAGTTTCCATCCATTGCTTTTTGTCCTTCCTTCAGGTGCTTTGGAGAATAGCTTGACTCCCTCTTCTCTGTGGCAGCCCCTCAAATATTTGACACTGCTATCATGTCACCCCTGGTCCTTCTTTTCATTAAACTAGACATACGCAATTCCTGCAACTGTTCTTCATATAAGAGCCGTGGTGGTGCAGTAGTTAGAATGCAGTACTACAGCAACTTCTACTGACTCCCGGCTGCCAGCAGTTTGGCAGTTGGATCCTGACCGGCTCAAGGCTGACTGAGCCATCTTCTAGGGTTCGGTAAAATGAGGACCCAGATTGTTGGGGGCAATAGGCTGACTCTGTAAACCGCTTAGAGAGGACTGTAAAAGCACTATAAAGCAGTGTATAAGTCTAAGTGCTATTGCTATTTTCCTTCCTTCCTTCCTTCCTTCCCTCCCTCTGCCCACTGCCAGCAGTTCGATCCTGACTGGCTCAAGGTTGACTCAGCCTTCCTTCCTTCCTTCCCTCTGCCCACTGCCAGCAGTTCGATCCTGACTGGTTCAAGGTTGACTCAGCCTTCCTTCCTTCCTTCCTTCCTTCCTTCCTTCCTTCCTTCCTTCCTTCCTTCCTTCCTTCCTTCCTTCCTTCCTTCCTTCCTTCCTTCCCTCTGCCCACTGCTAGCAGTTCGATCTTGACTGGCTCAAGGTTGACTCAGCCTTCCTTCCAAGGTTTTAAAATGAGGACCCAGATTGTTGGGGGCAATATGCTGACTCTGTAAACTATGAGGGCCCTATGAAGCGGTATATAAGTCTTAAGTGCTGTTGCTATAAGTTTTAGCTTCCAGTCCACTAATCACCTTCGTTGCTCTGTGAAAGTCCTGAAGCTCCTTGACTTCACTGCCCATCTTACACCTTAAGCTGGTTAAGATTAATAGTTAAACTGATGTTGAAAAGCTGAGTTTTCCCCACCAGCTTGCAGTCCAGTGCCTTTTATTTGAAGATTCCTGAAATATCTTGCAAAGAGCCATGCCGAGGGCAAGGGTCAACCTCATCCATTTATTATTGATGCTACCAGGGGAAAAACACAGAACCTGCTGCCTGCTGATACATACATATACCAGTCCTGGCCTTAGATTGTGGTGGAGTTTAATGTATTCCTTTGCACACTGATCTGCAATGATTTACCACAGTTCATTTAGTGATACTTCGAGGTAACAATGGCACTGGGGGGGGGGGGGGGAAGTGACTTACATCTCTTTTTCACACTTAACGACCGTTGCAGATTTATTTAATCATGTTTTGTGGAGTGACTATTGCCGTGCACATTCTTAAATCGCGGTTTGCAAACTGCACAATTGCAAGGCGAAAACAGGTTAGTGTGATGTGTGAACCCAGCTGGAGATGGTACGCGCACCGGTTGGTTATGCCTGAAGTTTTTGGGTAATGATTTTGAAGCTTGGCAGCTTTTTAAGATGGGTGGACTTCAAATTCCCCAGCCACAATGCGGGCTGAGGAATTCTAAGGAGGCCCCCCCCCCTTTTTAAAAAAATTACCAAGTTGGAAATTTCCAACATTGCTATGTGCAAATCCACCAGTTACACCTGTTGGTACTACCAAGTCAGACAATGCACCGCAGTAGAAAAAAAGAAACGGGCAGGGAAGCAAAATCAGTTTCCACTCTTTCAAATTTCAGGTTTTAAATCAGAGGCCTTCAAACTTGGCAACTTTAAGACTTGTGGACTTCAACTCCCAGAATTCTCCAGCCAGCTATGCTTCCGCCCGGGGTGGAAGGTGTTAACAGATTAACAGAGTTGGAAGGGACCTTGCAGGTCATCTAGTCCAACTCCCTGCCCAAGCAGGAGACCCTTACATCTGCCTCTACCTAGGATCGAACTCATAACCTCCTGATTGTGAGGCAAGAGCTCTACCTCTGGGCCACAGCAGCTGTGTGGGGAAGGGGTCGGAGGGAGCGAGGGAAGGAAGGAGAGAAGAAGAAGCTATGCTGGCTGGAGAATTCTGGGAGTTGAAGTCCACAAGTCTTAAAGTTGCCAAGTTTGGGGACCCCTGTTTTAAATCAAGATGAATTTGGATGATATTACAGAAGTCAAGTTGGGAGGATAGGGCAGGACAGTTAACCCAGCTGCTGTGGCCTAGAGGTGGAGCTCTTGCTTCACAATCAGGAGGTTGTGAGTTTGATCCTAGGTAGAGGCAGATGTAAGGGGTCTCCTGCTTGGGCAGGGGGTTGGACTAGATGACCTGGAAGGTCCCTTCCAACTCTGTTCATCTGAACCAGGACGACTGTGGCCTAGAGGTGGAGCTCTTGCCTCACAATCAGCAGGTTGTGAATTTGATCCTAGGTAGAGGCAGATGTAAGGGGTCTCCTGCTTGGGCAGGGGGTTGGACTAGATGACCTGCAAGGTCCCTTCCAACTCTGTTCATCTGAACCAGGACGACTGCGAATAGAAGCCGACGAGACGGGTCTCCGCAAGGAGGCTGCAGCCCTCACGGGGATCGCCAGAGGGCAGCAAAGACGCTTGACTCTCGGCTGCGGTCTGGCGGTCGTCGCCCCGTTGCAGCCCCCTCTGCAAATGCAAGGGGAGGTTTAATCGGAAGGCCTGCAGAGCCCCCCCCCCCAAGCAACCCTTCCCCTATTTTTCCTCCTATAAACCGCATTATAAGAGGGGAGGGGAGAAGCCCCCCCCCCACAAAAAAACCCTCCGCGTAAACGACCTCATCGCCCTCCCTCTGCGTCCCTGATGCGCCACGCGGACCGGCTCCTCCGAAGGGGGCGGGGCTAGGCTAATTGCCAGCGAATCCCCCCGCGCGAGAGGCGGGGCGACGTCGCCGGGCGAGCCAATGGGAACACGGGGTGGGGCGAGTCCAGTGACGGCGTGGAGGCGGGGCTCCCGCTCTCTTGATAACGAGCATGCGCGGTGGCGGCCGGCTGTCAGTCCCTCCGCTTGGCTAGCGGGCCCGGAGCGCAGCGGGACGAAGCGGCGGCGCGCTTGGCAAGGTGAGGCGGTTGGGAGCCCCGAGGAGATGCTTGGCCGCCGAGCGGGGCGGCTGGAGGAGTGGGGCCCGCCCGGGGTGGAAGGGGTGGGGAAAGGGTCGGAGGCAGAAGGAGGAGGGAGGGAAGGAGGGAGGGAGGGAAGGAGAGAAGAAGAAGAGGGAGGAAAGGGAGGAGAAGGAAGGAAGAAGGGAAAAGGAAAAGGAAGGAAGGAAGGAAGGAAGGGGAAAGCAAAAAGGAAGAGCAATAGCAATAGCACTTAGACTTATATACCGCTTCATAGTGCTTTACAGCCCTCTCTAAGCAGTTTACAGAGTCAGCCTATTTTCCCCCAACAATCTGGGTCCTCATTTTACCCACCTCGGAAGGATGGAAGGGCTGAGTCAACCTTGAGATGGTCAGGATTGAACTCCTGGCAGTGGGCAGAGGGAAGGAAGGAAGGAGAAGAGGAAGGAAGGAAGGAAGGAGAGAAGAAGAAGAGGGAGGGAGGGAGGGAGGAAAGGGAGGGAGAAGGAAAGAAGGAAGGAAGAAGACAAAAGGAAAAGGAAAGAAGGTGAAGGAAGGAAGGAAGGAGATGGAGGGAAGGAAGGAAGGACGGGAAGGAAGGAAGGAAGGAGAAGAAGAAGGGGAAGGAAGGAAGGAAGGAAAGGGAGAAGAAGAAGGGGAAGGAAGGAAGGAGAAGAAGGGGAGAAATGAAGGAAGGAAAGGGAGAAGAAGGGGGAGGAGGGAGATGGAGGGAAGGAAGGAGAAGGGGAGAAAGAAGGAAGGAAGGAAGGAGAAGAAGAAGAGAAAGGAAGGAAGGAAAGGGAGAAGAAGAAGGGGAAGGAAGGAAAGGGAGGGAGAAGGGAAGGACGACGACGGAGGGAAGGAAGGAAGGAAGCTGGGGGGAAACGGGAGGGTAAGGGGTGGTCCAGACTGCCCTTCTGGGCTGCTCCTGCTACCTGTCACTCCCCCCCACCGCCCTCTAGAGCAGTTGGACTATGACTCCCATCATTCCCTGCCAGCCTCCTCGTTTTGTGGCACTAACGGCATTGATGGGAGCTGTAGTCCAGTTCTGGAGGGAAGTGGGGGAAATTGGCACATACCCCTTTATGGTGTATGTCTTTGCCTCCCCCCATCCAGATTCTTGCTTCCTGCGCCTGGAGGGGGCTGCCCCCCCATGCCAGAGGTGCCCCTGTAGGGCAAGGTTCCTGAACCATAACACTTTAGGAGGTCTGGATTTCAATTCCCAGTATTTCCCAGGAAGCCCTGGCTGGGGAATTCTGGGAGTTGCGGTCCTCCAGACCTCCTAAAGGGGCTTAGGTTGAGAAACACGGACCAGGGGGTGACGGCTTCTTCCTTTCTCTAATCAATTGCGAGCCAAGGGGGATGTCCGTTATGTTGAGGTTGGCCAGGAACAATGGGTTAGGGATCCAAGCACAGGAGGATAATTCGTCTGCTGTGGGCTAGGCTGGCTTCCTAGTGCTAAAGATGCTTAACAGAATAAGCATGGAAGGGACCTTGTAGGTCATCTAGTCCACCCCACCCACCCAAGCAGGAGACCCTACACCATTTCTGACAGATGGCAGTCCAGTCTCTTCTTGAAAGCTTCCAGTGATGAAGCTCCCACAACTTCCGAAGGCAACTTCTGTTCCACTGGTTGGTTGTTCTCTCTGTCAGAAAATTCTTCTTTATTTCCAGGTGGAATCTCTCCTTGTTCAGTTTCCATCCATTATTCCTTGTCTGGCCTTCAGGTGCTTGTTTATTTGTTTGTTTGTTTTATTTGTCAAGCATATATGATTAAAGCAAAGTATAAACAGTAAAAATATGATTGTATATATCTCCATCTCTCTCTCTCTCTCTCTCTCTATCTATCTATCTCTATCTCTATCTCTCTATCTCTCTATCTATCTCTATCTATCTATCTATCTATCTATCTATCTATCTATCTATCTATCTATCTATCTATCTATCTATCTATCTATCTATCTAATAGTACAAGCATGAATAAGAGTATAAGAGGTATGAATATATGGGTACATTAGGACAGGAACGGTAGGCACGATCGTGCGCTTATTCACGCCCCTTACCGACCTCTTAGGAATGGGGTGAGGTCGATGGTAGATAGCAATAGCAATAGCACTTATATACCGCTTCATAGTGCTTTACAGCCCTCTCTAAGCGGTTTACAGAGTTCAGCCTCTTGCCCCCAACAATCTGGGTCCTCATTTTACCCACCTCGGAAGGTTGGAAGGCTGAGTCAACCTTGAGCCTAGTGAGATTCGAACAGCTGGACTGCTGAACTAGCAATCAGCTGAAGGTCGCAATGCTGCTTTTAACCACTGCGCTATCTCAGCAACCATCTCAGATGGTTGACCCCCTCCTCTCTGTGGCAGCCCCTGAAATATTGGAACACTGCTATCGTAGCAGCATGCTGTCCATCTTAGACTCTGTATCTGTCCCTCTGATATCAGCTGGATTTTGTGGGGGTTTTTTTTAACTCCAAATCACTCTTAGATTCTGTTTACTTTCCTTCCAGGTTGATCCAGTTCCTTCTTCTCAAAGACTGAGGTTGAAACCAATCTGCCTGCTGTTCTGTAAATTTCCCAGTATAACTTCTCGATGTAAATGTTCTTCCCTTTGATCGTGACAGGGTCCATGCATCCCATTGCGCAGGGATGTTTCTGAAGCTAGGTAGCCAGGTGGTTGTGTGCGCTTCAATTTCTAGCATTCTCAGCAATGGCCGAGCTCGCTTTGAATTTAGGGCATTGAAATTCATATGTTGAGTGGGTTACACTCAACAGGATGGGTTACATTGATTTTCACCGCTCAGAAATAGCTTCAGGAGTCCCCGCAACGGTTTATTGAATAGCTTGTTGCCTTTTACTAAAAGCAATTAACCCATCACACACACAACATAATAGAATATTTGTAGCCCAGGGTTGAACTCTGGAGACCTCCCTGCTTGCTCCGAACAACCAAGATCAGAGACCACCAAGGACTCCACATCACACAATCTCTGATCTGGTTCTCCCTTGCGTCTTTCCAAATGGCCTTGATGCCAGAATATACTATATTTCCAACTCCACCTTCAGTTTCCGTGAGCATTCTAACTCCTCTGAACCAAAGTGCTCTTTGCATTTGATCCTTTTTGCGTATTATAATTTTGCTTGCTTGTCGCATACGTTCTAATAAACAGTTTCCCTCTGGGAATCGTCAACCCCTTCCCCCCTGGTCCAGCAGTATTTCCCTGATTTTGGGAATTATGGTTTTCTTTCCAAGTAGCAATCTTCTTCTCCTTCCGTTTCTGCGCCCTCAGTGCCTAATCGCTGAAGCCGGCTGAGCCCTACCATTTAGAAAGGCTCTTAAGAATATATATTTACTTTATTCAGAGACACTGTTTCAGTCCCATTCTACAGGGACTCAACACAGAATAGAATAGAAATAGAAATAGAAATAGAAATAGAAATTAGAATAGAATAGAATAGAATAGAATAGAATAGAATAGAATAGAATAGAATAGAATAGAATAGAATAGAATAGAATAGAATAGAATAACAGAGTTGGAAGGGACCTTGGAGGTCTTCTAGTCCAACCCCCTGCTTAGGCAGGAAACCCTACACCACTTCAGACAAATGGTTATCCAACATCTTCTTAAAAACTTCCAGTGTTGGAGCATTCACAACTTCTGGAGGCAGGCTGTTCCACTGATTAATTGTTGTAACTGTCAGGAAATTTCTCCTTAGTTCTAGGTTGCTTCTCTCCTTGATTAGTTTCCACCCATTGCTTCTTGTTCTACCCTCAGGTGCTTTGGAGAATAGTTTGACTCCCTCTTTTTTGTGGCAACCCCTGAGATATTGGAAGACTGCTATCATGTCTCCCCTGGTCCTTCTTTTCATCAAACTAGACATACCCAGTTCCTGCAACCGTTCTTTATATGTTTTAGCCTCCAGTCCCCTAATCATCTTTGTTGCTCTTCTCTGCACTCTTTCTTAGAGTCTCAACATTTTTTTTACATCGTGGCGACCAAAACTGAATGCAGTATTCCAAGTGTGGCCTTACCAAGGCATTATAAAGTGGTGTTAACACTTCACATGATCTTGATTCTATGCCTCTGTTTATGCAGCCTAGAACTGAATGGATATCAGGGTCACCAGCAGGTAGAGGCTGCGTTTGTGCAACACACTGGACTAAGCCAAAATGGGGTTGGAGAGTTTGTGGTGTATCTTACCATCGCACTAAATTGAATTGTTTATCTGGGGTTCTCGTGTGACGTGACTACAACCACTGTGTTTTATTAGGCTGTGTAAATGTAGCCAATTTTCTTAGCTGTTGGTTGGGAAATACGAGTGATATGTGCCTGTGGACTTAAGGGGCATGAATATTTGAATTTTGTAAGAGGAGGGATAAAGATCCTACGAAAGAAATGTTGGGTCTGCTCTTGATGCTCAGTACAGAGTATGATGAGATGCAACTAAATGTGAGGAATTTGGGAGAAGGATATTTGTGGGGTCCTCAAGTGTGGGGTCCTCTGAGCTTGGTTGTTTGCTTACAGGCATTTCATTACCCAACTAGAGAACATGATCAGTGGAAGTGAGTGTGGGGTGTGTCCCTGTTTATACACAGTAGCTTGTGCTATCAGGGTTGGAGGAGTGTGGTTTCTCCTTGGTAGTTCTGAGGTGGTGCAGTGGTTAGAGTGCAGCACTGCAGGCTACTTCAGCTGACTGTGATCCGCAAGTCAGCGGTTCATATCTCACCGGCTCAAGGTTGACTCAGCCTTCCATCCTTCTGAGGTGGGTAAAATGAGGACCCAGATTGTTGGGGGCAAGATGCTGAACTCTTTAAACTGCTTAGAGAGGGCTGTAAAGCACTATGAAGCGGTATATAAGTCTAAGTGCTATTGCTATTGCTATTATGGTATTGTTTTCTGCTTGATTCTTTGTCAAGGGTTAATCCCTGCTTATCTGAGTGTTTGTGGCTGGAGATGATGTGTGCTAGTTGTTTTATTTCCTTAGCTTTCTTTGTTGTCTCTCTTGAGTGGTGTTTAAAGACATACAGACTCCACAGTTCAACTCTGAACTACCTATATTCTCTTCTAGAAGAATATTTATCCAGTTCCTGTCAAACGTACACATTTCTTGGAAGTAGAGGCACGTATTTGAGAAATTTGGTCAGCTATTATGGGCCACCAATAAAACAGGGCATGGGGAAGTTATTTTGGAGCACTATTTTGGAAAAAGTATGGCAGATTTATTAAGATAGAGACTGAGAAGCTGAGGATAATCAAATAGTTGCAGGAATAGTTGGTGTGTGTGCGTGTGTGTGAAGGAGAATGGTAACACAGGAGGGGATTTGGAGTTGTGCTCACCCTTGCAGACTCTGGCTTAGGTTGGTGGTTCTCATTTTGTAATGCTGAGTTAATTGCACATTAACAGAATAATTTGAAAGTACTGGATGCATGGAAGGTATGGAAGGTATTTTGGGCCACTTATATGTATGTATATTTTTAGCCAAATGAAATAAAGTTGCCAAATGAAATAAAATAAAGAACGCAGCAGAGGAGCCAGCGAGGCCACGCGTCCTGCACGGGATGGCTCTGCGTTCCGTTTCCGGCATGCGTTCCATAGGTTGATTTCTCTTTTGACTCCAACTCCAGTTTCTCCCATGCCTTCTCCTACAGGTGCTGAGTAAGGTACCAGACCTGGATTATTTGCTGCCTCTGACTCTGTAAACTGCTTAGAGAGGGCTGTAAAGCACTGTAAAGTGGTATATAAATCTAAGTGCTATTGCTATAGTTCCATAACTGAATTGCAAACATTTTACCATGTATTACGTAGATTCTATGCCAGTGATGGTGAACCTTTTTTTCCTTGGGTGCCGAAAGCACGTGTGCGCGCGCTATCGCACATGTGCGAGTGCCCACACTTATAATTCAATGCTTGGGGAGGGTGAAAACAGCCTCCCACGCCCCCCGGAAGCCCTCTGGAGGCCAGAAATGGCCCATTTCCCGACTTCCGGTGGGCCCTGTAGGCTTCCCTGGAGCCTGGGGAAGGCGGAAATGCCCTCTTCTGCCCCCCCAGAGGCCCTCCGGAAGCCGAAATCGCCCTCCCAGAGCCTCCGTGTGAGCCGAAAATCAGCTGGCCAGCGTGCACATGCATGTTGGAGCTAAGCTAGAGCAATGGCTCGCGTGCCGGCAGATATGGCTCCGCGTGCCACCTGTGGCACGCGTGCCATAGGTTCGCCATCACTGTTCTATGCCATATTATACTGCATGTAAACAGTCTCATTTTATACCTTACAAGTATCGTCATTATGTCGAATAAATACATTGCAGAGCTTGGTTCTTCAAGGAGAGGCATCCGTACCCATAAAGATGAATGCTGCCAGCAATATGTTTTATAAAATGTACACCTTCTCGGCTTGATTGTGGTAGCGCTTAAACTGAACTCTCAGTTCATCCTGGTAAATATCTCTCTGTCATGCCACGCTGGAAGGAATATCCCGAAGGTTATCGGGTGAGATGGGATTCAGAATGTAGAGCGTGTGACTTGCTGTCGGCAGGCATTGATCTAGTGATGGCAACTTCTTGGCAGAGCAGAAGGTGTGAGGGAGCGTTGCTCATTAAGGCCTTGGTCTTAATTTTTGGGGAGCAGATTGGGCAGAAGTGTTAAACTGTCTTGCAGTTGTTTTCAAACCTGGCAACTTTAAGATATGTGGACTTCAACTCCCATAATTCCACGGCTGGCTGGGGAATTCTGGGAGTTGAAGTCCATAGATCTTAAAAGTTGCCCAAAGGTTGGGTATCCCTGTCATAGACACATCCATGTAGAGGTTGCTTTTTTTTTCTTGGCAAAAGTAAGAAAGTAAATTCTGCTTGTCTTCTTATAGGATATATTTTTAACTTAGAGATAGAGATAGACAGACAGAGACGAGACAGACAATAGATAGTGTTTCTCAATCTTGACAACTTGAAAATGTCTGGATTTCAACTCCCAGAATTCCCTGTGCTGTGCTGACGGGGGAAATTCTGGGAGTTGAAGTCTACATATCTGAAAGTTATGAAGGCTGAGAACACTGGCCTAGAGCCTTAGTTTCCTGGTATCCAAATACTAACAAGGTCTAATCATGCTTAAGTTTTTGCGATCAGCTAATAGTCCCACCTCTATAGAGATGCTGCTGGGCTGGGAGATGGCTGGAATTCCATTAGGAAAATACACAGTGGGTCTTGCATAACCAGTAATAACCAGCGGTATATAAGAAAAGTGCTATTGCTATAATGTCCCTACTCGCAGTCACTCATGCCCTAGTCACTTCCCGTCTTGACTATTGCAACGCGCTCTACATGGGGCTGCCCTTGAAGAGCATCCAGAAGCTCCAGTTGGTGCAAAATGCAGCGGCCCCCATGGTTTTGTACAGACCTCGGTGTGCACATATATCACCTCTCCTGCAAGAGCTGCATTGGTTGCCGATTTGCTTCCAGGTGCAATTCAAGGTGCTGGTTGTCACCTTCATGGTTTGGGACCAGGTTATTGAGGGACCGTCCCTTGCCGGTCACATCTACCTGACCCATCAGAGCGGGGAGGCAGGGAATGCTGTGGGTCCCATCCCCGAGGGAGATACACCTGGTGGGTCCCAGAAGAAGGGCCTTCTCCGTGGTGGCTCCCTCTCTCTGGAACATCATCCCCCCAGAGATTAGAATGGCCCCCCACTCTAACATTCTTCCGGAAGGCCCTGAAGACCTGGTTCTGCCAGCGGGCCTGGGGAATGCAGAGCGGGATGAAGCCCATTCAATGGCTCGAGTGATGTGTGGTCCCCGGGTGAGGGGTGGGGGGTGATTTTATTATATTATATTAATTTATTTGATTCTTTTTTATTAGTTTTATTGTTTTAAATGAGGTTTTATATCCTGTAATCCGCCTTGAGTCACCATGTGCGAATAGCGGCAATATAAATTCAACAAACAAACAAACAAACAAACAAACATACATACATACATACATACATAATAAATAAATAAATAAATAAATAAATAAATAAATAAATAAATAAATAAATAAATAAATAAATAAATATGCAGGCTGTTCACAGTAGAGCACAATTGAAAAAGCCAAGTTTCCTGTCTGGAGTGGTTTCAATCTACCCACCCAACCCAATCAATCAATCAATCCTGATGTGCTGTTAGTAGCGATAAAATGTTCCTTTCCGCCTTTTTCTTAGTTCACACCATTCACAAATTTGAGTTCTTAATTAAGGCTGATACAAAGAACGTGATACTACTTATCTTACTGCTTATCTTAAAACAGAAATCCAACTGATGCAAATTACCAGCCAAGAACGAGTTGAGGCTCCATTAAACACCTTGGCTTCATCTATCACAATTCAGGTTTCCTTTTTTTTACTTACGGCATTTCTTCTGAGCTAATAAGTATCCTAATAATATAATCCCATAGAAGGAGAGGCTTTGAAAATCATTTAATTTAGCTGGATTTCTCTGGAGCCAAGAGCTGCAAGGTTGATTTTTCTAGTGGGGGACTGATTGTCTAAACCACAGAAATTTTTTTTCAAAAGCAGTGAACCGAAGGGGTCCTCCAGGGTCAATACCAGAAGTGTCCCCATGTTTTTATATTTCCCGAGGACTTGAATAAATTGTGTACAGGCAAAACTAGATACTGGCTCTTGTTGAAACACTTCTGACTTTAGTTGAAATATGTGGGAGTTAGCTTCCAATGTTGGCTATCACTCATAGCCAGTAGATGTAGATGGTCTATAACTTATATGCAGTCGTTGACTTACAACCATTCATTTAGTGACCTTTTGAAGTTACAACAGCATTGGAAAAAAGTGACTTATGGCCATTTTATACACTTGTTGGAAGAAATATCCGTCTGGTTCAGTTCCAAGCCGGGAGAAAGATACTGGAAACATGGAGGCTGATTGGAAAGATGGTTTAAGGATGAAGCAGAACCACCAAGCACATGGGTTCTGGTGCAGCTGACCACATGGAGTTGAGAGTGAGGGGCTTTTATACGTTCACTTGGGCTTTGCACTTGAACTTCCTGTTCCTGTGCAAGGACATGTCTTCTATTGGCTGTTGTAGGAGGACCTAGCTGGCTCTGTTGGTTGTCTGAGCTAGGTTTGGTTGAAGTTTGGAGGGAGATGCAACTGAGATGATGCAATGAAGGGGCTTGTTGGGAAATTCCTATTGTGGATGACGGCTAATCCTACCTTTGTTGGATCTTGGGTGAGGGTATTTGCTTATGAATAGAGCTAGCTTTCTCTTTTATCTCTTAAGTGCTGACAGCCGCTGAGGGCTATTAAGGAAGGTGGAGGCTGCTTTCCAAGAGCATGTTTCTCCATTTCTCATCCAGGGAAATGTAATATTCTGCCTTTTTAATATTTCTCAAAAATATTTCATTCTCGTAGGAGAGGGGTGGGTGCTAACTTTCTACACACTTAAGACCATTGCAGAATCCCCGTGGTCATGTGTTCTAAATTCGGACACTTGGAACCGGCTGAACAATGATCTTGCTTAACAACAGAAATTTTGGACTCAGTTGTGGTCGTAGGTTGAGTATAGAAACCCTTCACCTTTTCAGAGAGAAGCGGATTAATTTTGCACAAAGGTTGTGTGTATATTGGAGGGCCTAAATTGTGGTTTTAGCTTTAGATACGTGAGTCACCCCATCACTATTTATTCAATCAACCTGAAGAAAATGAAACAGCAAAAAGAGAAGCGGAAAAAAGAGAAGAAAAAAAAACAAAACCAATGCATCGATTCTATGGAGAAGGTCTTCGCAATAGCACTTAGACTTATATACCGCTTCATAGTGCTTTACAGCCCTCTCTAAGTGGTTTACAGAGTTCAGCATATTGCCCCCAACAATCTGGGTCCTCATTTTACCCACCTCGGAAGGATGGAAGGCTGAGTCAACCTTGAGCCGGTGAGATTTGAACAGCTGAACTGCTGAACTGCAGTGCTGCATTTTAACCACTGCGCCACCTCGGCTCATTCCGGGCTCTTCTCATGTAGCCAGTTGTATTTAGCAAAATCTGTGCTGTTTTGGGGGCTGGTTATGGTTTGTGTGAACCCAACCCTTATGGCTTCGTATTGTTCAGTAAATCCATGATTAACTACAATTGTGTAGCTCAGCAATTGATTCTCTCGAAAGAATACTAAAGAGGTTGAGAACTTATTACGTCCTGATCGGGCCTAGTGCTGAAGACTTTTTCTGGATTGGCTTTTACCTGTGTTAATAGATACCTTATACCAGCGGTGAAATCCTTCCTACTGGTTCGGAAGTGCGGGCGCCACCGTCGCATGCGTTTTTTTACCCTCTGAATGTTAAGAAGAGAAGGGGGGGAATCAATCCCCCGTAGAGGTCGATGGATCTTTGCTTCCCTTTTGAAGTCATTCTCATTTAGAAAATAAAACCGAGATTCAAATCTAATTAGCAAAATATTTATTTCAGTAGAAAATAATAAAAAGAATCCTTAGTAAACTACATCTTATCGGCTAAAGAAAAAAATCATTTCTACCTTCGGCAGAAAATGGCGGAAGAGAAGGAAGGAGGAAACTTCTGGAATGCAGGCATGCGTAATAGAACATATCACACGTCTGCTTGACCATAAATACAAGAAACAGTAGAAAACATAGAGATGCACAAACTGACAATAATTCACATCGTGACACTGAAGGCTTTGCGCGTGTGCAGAAAGTTAAAAAAAAGAAAATGCCGACGTCCGGTGGGCGGAGCCTCATGCTGCCGCCACTGCTGGTACTCTGAACCACTGGCGGCCACTGCTACTGGTACTCCCAAACTGGGCCGAACCGGTAGCATTTCACCCCTACGTTTATACCTCTTTCATAAGATGCTGAATAATGTTTAAAGCATCGCTGCTCTTCATCCCTTGCCTATGCATTCCACTGAGGTGTGCGCTCCTTTTGCCACGTAGCATCCAAGAGTTGGAATTGGCCTAGAAATGAAAATGCTGGCAAGGCTACAAGCTCTTTTTATAGCTTGCCCTTGATTTCTTGCTGCCGTCCTGCCTTTTTCCCTTTGGCAGGAAAATACTTCCACAGGCATGTTCCTTCTCCTGCCTTCTGAATTGCCACCTGAAAAATGTATGCTAAATCCTCGACTTACAACAGTTCATTCAGCGACCGTTCAAAGTTACAACCGCAACGAAAAAAGTGACTTAGGTCCATCTATGGAGATTCTCCGTCGTCATGGGGTTGTCGCAAAAGTGGGGGTTTTTTTCAAGAGGCAACTGGACTTTCTGTTATTTTTCTTTGGAGACGTTTCGCTCCAAGAAGCTTCTTCAGCTCCGACTGGATAGTGGAGATTTCTATTGCAGAATGCAAATGACCAGCTGTCTGCAAGGAGTATAAATCCTTCCATTCCCCACCATCCCGTCAGAGCTGAAGAAGCTTCTCGGATGAGAAGCGAAACGTCTTCAAAAGAAAAAACAAGAAAATCCAGTTGCGTCTTGGGGAAAAAAAGCACCTTTGGGATAGTAGTGGGTTTCTGTTACCTTTGCTACCGGTTCAAGAACGGGCGTGTGCGTGCGCTTTGCGCGCGTGCAATGCTTCTGCGCATGCGCAGAATGTTTTTGATGACGTCCGGGCGGGTGGGCGGAGCCTCCCGCTGCCACTACCAGTTTGCCCGAACCGGTACGAACCAGTAGCAACCCACCACTGCTTTGGAATGACTTAGGTCTATTATTCACACTATTATTTGTACGAGGGTGAGTCAAAACGTAATGCCATTTTCTTCAGGACAGGTATAATTACCAACACAGGAACATGTAGCATACATCAAAATGAAGCCGGTCCTCTGTGGATCCCATCCCTACTTCTCAACATAGTCACAGTTTCTCTCAATAGCAATGTTCCACCTTCGAATGAGAGCATGTATCCCTGCCTCGTAAAATTCAGTTGTCTGTTCTTTGAGCCACTTCTTCACTGCAAGTTTTCACTTCCTCGTCACTGGAATAATAATCCTCCATACTCACCAGATTTAGCGCCTTCAGACTATCATCTCTTCGGCCCCATGAAAGAGGGTTTGAGAAGCAAACATTATTCCAGTGATGGTTCGGAAGCGCGCGCGCCACCATCGCACGCCATTTTTTACAATTTATCAATTATCAATTTATTTATTTATTTATTAGTGAAAGTTATATACCGCCTCACAGTGCAAGCACTCTCTAAGCGGTTTACACCAGTAAGCAATGTATATTTCTATTGCCCCCAACAATCTGGGTCCTCATTTTACCTACCTCGGGAGGATGGAAGGCTGAGTCAACCTTGAGCCGGTGAGATTTGAACCGCTGACCTGCGGATCACAGTCAGCTAAAGTGGCCTGCAGTACTGCACTCTAACCGCTGCGCCACCTCGGCTCCTAAAAAAGTCTACATTGGTTTATAATCATTAAGAATCTAAATATTCTTTTGGGTTGCATTATTCCTGAACTTTCCCTTGAAATAATAAAAAGTTGCCATGCAATATTATATGTATTATTTTACATTACTATGTAACCATTGGGGGGGGGGCAGGTAGCACAGTGGTTAAATGCAGCACTGCAGGCTACTGCTAGTTCAGCAGTTCAGCTGTTCAAATCTCACCGGCTCAAGGTTGACTCAGCCTTCCATCCTCCCGAGGTGGGTAAAATGAGGACCCAGATTGTTGGGGGCAATAGGCTGAACTCTGTAAACCGCTTAGAGAGGGCTGTAAAGCACTATGAAGCGGTATATAAGTCTAAGTGCTATTGCTATTGCTAACTGGGTGATAATCCTCCCTCTCAAAGTGCTACAGTCCCTAAACAAAGTTTGATTTAGTTTAATTTAAATTAAATTACCATTAAGCCTGTTCCCTAAATGCAGTCATTCAGTGACTGTGGTTGAATGCTCTTGAGGCGCCTGTTTTACACAGAGGTCTTGGTTCCTTTCTAAACGGGTCACTAACAATTGCAGCTATTATGTCTTTTTTTTTTTTAACAATTTTGCCTGGAGTGAGCTTAAAAAAATAGTAATTTAAATTCATCTGCCGTTCCACCCAAGGGCTATGTTTGTGCAAACGCTTGTGTTAACTTCTCTCCACCCTTTAAAACAACTGTGTTTTAAAGAATTCCTGATAGTTTCTGAAAGCCCAAAATGGGCCTAAGCTCTTAAGATGACGGGAATGCCGGATCTTTTTTTAATAAGATTACTGCAATGCGCTCTATGTGAGGCTACTCTTGAAGGGCATTTGGAAGCTTCAACGGGTGCAGAAAGAATGCAGAAAGTCATAAATGGTGCCGGATATAGGGCACATGTAACCCAGTAGTGGGTTCTAAATCCCGTCGCTACCGGTTTGTGCATGCGCACAGAAGCGTCCCGGGCAGATGGGCGGAGCCTCCCGCCGCTCCTGCTACCGGTTCGCCGAACCAGGCCGAACTGGGAGAAACCCACCGCTAATGTAATCCCACTAACTGTGTGAGCTGCAATGGCTACAGATATGTTTCTGGCTGCAATTCTTGGCGCTGGTTGTCACTTTTAAAGCCCTCTGTGGCTTGGGACCAGGTTATCTCATCCTTCCTTCTGAGGTCGGTAAAATGAGGACCCAGATTGTTGGGGGCAATATGCTGAACTCTGTAAACCGCTTAGAGAGGGCTGTAAAGCACTATGAAGCGGTATATAAGTCTAAATGCTATTGCTATTATCTGAGGGACTATCATGTCCAAGCAAATATCTTTATTACGGTCTTAGACACTAATATTATTTACAATCAAAGAATACAGTAAAAGGAGAGATATGCATAACAGCTATTAGGGAAGGGAAATAATAATAATGGACAATAAAATAGTGTATGCAATTAAAAGTTTTTGCGCAGTTGTGCAACTTGGTAAAAATATTTGACCCCCTGGTATGTGGCGCAGTGGTTAGAGTGCAGTATTGCAGGCTGCCTGCAATTTGGCAGATCGAATCTCACCAGGCTCAAGGTTGACTCAGCCTTCCATCCATCCGAGGTGGGTCAAATGAGGACCTAGATTGTTGGGGGCCATAGGCTGACTCTGTAAACTGCTTAGAGAGTGCTTGCACTATGAGGCGGTATATAAATCTCACAAATAAATAAATAAATAAATAAATGCATGAATGCATGAATGCATGCATGAATGAATGAAGAAATGAATAAATGCATAAATGCAAAAATGAATAAATGAATAAATGAATGATGACATGAATGAGTGAGTAGCAAATGTCATGCAAATACGGGAGCAGCTAGTTTAATTTGTTTGGAATTGGTTGGATTTATTAGACAGGTATATTAGGACTGGGAATTGCAAATTCCATCTCAATTGCAATTTATTCCATCTCAATTGCAAATTCCATCTCTGGGAATTTCTATGGAAATTGCAAAGAATTTTTTTTATATATAGTTTCCAGCCTTTTCCATTAATTGCTTCTTTCTGGGCTGAGATCCAGACCTGCTCTGGGTCATACTCAAGAAATGATTGAAGTTTGAAACCTGTCAGCAGAAATCTCTATTGATTCTGGCTTTTCTGCCAAATGGGGGTCTAGAAATGCAGAACTTTTGTAGGTCACAGCAGTGGGGTTGGCAAAGAGAACTCATTTGCCAACAGATTTATGTGTTTCCTATTTACTTAGGAACAAAACCCAGTTTCAACACAATTCGGCTGACCTTCTGTTTACCTGAATTGATCCGGCGCTTAGCACAGGCCATTGGCTTCATTAGACAAGCAGCTCTTCTCAACCTTGGCAACTGCAGGATGTGTGGACTTCAAGTCCCAGAATTCCTAGTGCTGGCTGGGGAACTCTGGAAGTTGAAGTCCACACATCCTGCGGTTGCCAAGGCTGAGGAACTCTGGGTTAGATAGAGCCTGTTTTGAAAAACGAAGCCGTCTTGGGCCTTTTTAATACTTGGATCGGAAACGATTTGAAAATCCATGGGTTTGGCCAAAGTGTTATTTTGTAAAAAGAAAATCCAGCCTAAAGACAGTTTGAGGGAACAATAATTGATCTCGACTATAGAAGAGATTTTCCTTTCTGAGTTTTAAAGTATTTTCTATGGAATGTATAGGTAAGTAGATTATGTCTAGCTGGTTCCCAAGGGAAAATGATTACATATATCTATATATCTATATTATATATCTATATCTATCTATCTCCATATCTATCTATCTATCTATCTATCTATCTATCTATCTATCTATCTATCTATCTATCTATCTATCTATCTATCTATCTATCTATCTATCTATCTATCTATCTATACACACACACACATACATGCAGTATCCATCCATCCATCCATCCATCCATCCATCCATCCATCCATCCATCCATCCATCCATCCATCCATCCAGAGCAGGGGTATCAAACTGGATTTCTTCGAAGGCTGGATCAGCATTGTAATTCTCCATGTGCCATTGGGGGGCCGGGAAGCGGGGGGGGGGAGACGGGACAGACGCTTCCTGCGGCACTCTGCCAACCAAAATGAGGCACGGGGGGGGGCCACGCACAGCCCCCCTGTGCCCCGTTTTTAGCCTGGACAGTCTCCTGCAGCACTCTGCCATTTTGGCCGGCAGAAGCACCGCGGACCGGTCCTTTGATATTTCCAGGCTGACCCCGTGGGCCAGATTTAAGCACCCTGCAGGCTGCATCCGGCTGCGGGCCTTCAGTTTGACACCCCTGAACTCGAGACAGACAGGCAAACAGAAGACTCTGTGTGTGTGTGTGTGTGTGTGTGTGTGTGTGTGTGTGTGTGTGTGTGTGTGTTTGTGTTGAAAATGCCTGCGGAGATGGATATTTGATTGACAAACTAGACAACCTTTAAAGCCCTACATGGCTCAGGGCCAGGTTACCTTCGGGACCGCATCCTGCCGCATACCTCCCTACGACTGGTCAGGGCCTACAGAGTCGGCCTCCTCCAGGTCCCATCGACCAAACAATGTCGGTTGGCGGGGCCGAGGGGGAGAGCCTTCTCTGTGGGAGCCCCCTCCCTGTGGAACCAGCTTCCCCCGGAGATCAGGACCATCCCCACCCTGCTGGCCTTTCGGAAAGCAATAAAAACTTGGCTCTTCCGGCAGGCGGGGTATGAGTGAAAGTTCTTTTTAAAATATTGATAGTATTTTTACATGGTTTTTTTTTAAATTGCTTTTATTGATTATATGTTTCTATACCTGTTGTTAGCCGCCCAGAGTCCCCCGGGAGTTGGGCGGCATAGAAATTTAAATAAATAAATAAATAAAATAAATAAACTAGCCAGCCAGATTTGGCCTTACCTCTTAGAGAAAGTACATTTGTTTTAAAAGCGAGTCTTGCCTATTTTTCCCCTTCATATACTAAACAGGACTGTCTTCTCACCAAATTGTCCGCGTGTCTTTCCAGGAGTTTTAAAAGCAATAACAGAATAAGAAAGGAAACCGTGTCCTTTGTTTTGAATGGAGTAGGTTAAGTAGGTTTCTAAATTGCATCCCAGAATTTGGTGGTGAATCCCATCAACAATAGGAAAACTGGATAATGGGCATCAAGATGAAGGAGAAGGCAGAACCTGGGGATGGAGCCAAGGGAGGAATCAGCCTAGAGTTGTTACGTTCCCACAAGCGGTCCAAGTCCAACCCTTCCTGAATTCCGTTAACTTTTACCTAGCGCCAATTTAGTTCTGACTGTTAATGGATTAGATTCTTGTGAATAAGCATGAGCAATAAATCAGATTAACTAAAAGAGCCGTGGTGACGCAGTGGTTAGAATGCAGTATTTGCAGGCTAACTCTGCCGACTGCCAGCAGTTCGATTCCGACCAGCTCAAGGTTGACTCAGCCTTGCATCTTTCCGAGGTTGCTAAAATGAGGACCCGAATTGTTGTGGGGGCAATATGATGACATTTGTAAACCTCTTACAGAGGGCTATAAAGCACTATGAAGCGGTACAAAAGTCTAAGTGCTATCGCTATTAACTAGAGCAGAGGTCTTCAAACTTGGCAACTTTAAGACTTGTCGACTTCAATTCCCAGAATTCTCCAGCCAGTATAGCTGGCTGGAGAATTCTGGGAATTGAAGTCCACAAGTCTTAAAGTTGCCAAGTTTGAGGACCCCTGAACTAGAGCTTATCATTTGGTCCTGATTCTTCATGCCTGACACAAGACCCCAAACCGCTCTCTATGTTTGTTATGACTTAATTTATAAAGTTATTTTAAACTTAAGAGTAAATAATTATTGTGCTTCTCTGGTTTGGGCCTAATTACATGGATCTTAATTATAGCTTTTGTCCCAGCATCGTTCTAGTTAGAGAGCAGGAATTTTTCATTTTCTCTGCTTGATTTGTGTAAGAAAAGTCTTGTGTTATTTTTTTTAATAAGTTTTTTTTATTTTTTAACTTGAACGTATCATCTTCCATTAAACAGTGTGTCGCCTGGGTACAAATGTCTCTTGTGCTATTACAGTTAAAATTTACAGTATTTGTTACATTGATAATAATTCTCTAATCTTACAATAATAATAATCAACATTATAACTCTATTCTTTTCTCCCTCTTAACATATCTACTACTGAGAATATAATATTATATTAGATATAATAATCTTAACAATCATATTGATAATCATCATCATATTGTTTACATCTCTATCTTAATATATATTATTTATTTCACTTGTCTCCATTTATTTCTCACTTCTGTTTTTATTCTCCAACCATCCATAAAATAGCTCCCATGTCATATAATATTCAGTTCTTTCTCCTTTATAGCAAGCGTTAATCTGTTCATTTCTGCACATTCTAACATTTTCCTAATCACGTTCTCATCCGTAGTGATCTCATCACTTTTCCAATTTGTGCAAATACAATTCTAGCTACAGTTAACACATGTAGAATTAAATATGCATTTCTTTTACTATAAGTTTCAGGCAAAATCCCCAACAAAAATATTTCTGGTTTTAAATCAAATGTGCTGCTTTATCATCTTTTCCAACCACATTTGTGTTTTTGTCCAATATTTTTTTGCCTCTACACATGTCCACCACATTTGATAATATGACCCAGGTATCTGGTGGCATTTCCAACATTTAGCTGATTTATTTTTTGTTAGGGGTGGTGTCTTTCTGAGTCACCCAGGTATCTGGGTGATTCAGAAAGACACCACCCCTACAAAACCAGCAACAAAGATGATTAGGGGACTGGAGGCTAAAACATATGAAGAACGGTTGCAGGAACTGGGTATGTCTAGTTTGATGAAAAGAAGGACTAGGGGAGATATGATAGCAGTGTTCCGATATCTCAGGGGTTGCCACAAAGAAGAGGGAGTCAAACTATTCTCCAAAGCACCTGAGGGTAGAACAAGAAGCAATGGGTGGAAACTAAACAAGGAGAAAAGCAACTTAGAACTAAGGAGAAATTTCCTGACAGTGAGAACAATTAATCCGTGAAACAGCTTGCCTCCAGAAGTTGTGAATGCTCCAACACTGGAAGAGATTGGATAACCCTTTGTCTGAAGTGATGTAGGGTTTCCTTCCTAAGCAGGGGGTTGGACTAGAAGATCTCCAAGGTCCCTTCCAACTCTGTTATTCTATTCTATTCTATTCTATTCTATTCTATTCTATTCTATTCTATTCTATTCTATTCTATTCTATTCTGTTTCAAGATAATTTGCAAATGGAACGATGCAGGGCAAAAATCCATAAAATATTGTATAATCCAAGCCAACAAAAATGGTTAAGAAAGAAAAACTTTAATAAGACCCTGGGACAATACAGGCGGTCCTCGACTTAGAACAGTTCATTTAGTTTGAAGTAACCGTTCGAAGTTACAACGGCACTGAAAAATGTGACTTATGACCATTGTTCACACTTATGACCTTTGCAGCCATCCCCATGATCGTGTGATCAAACTTAACATGCAGATTACAGATTAACAGAGTTGGAAGGTACCTTGTAGGTCATCTAGTCCAACCCACCGCCCTAGCAGTACACCATTTCTGACAGATGGCAGTCCAGTCTCTTCTTGAAAGCTTCCAGTGATGAAGTTCCCACGACTTCTGAAGGCAACTTCTGTTCCATTGGTTGATTGTTCTCACTGTCAGAAAATTTCTCCTTATTTCCAGGTTGAATCTCTCGTTGATCAGTTTCCATCCATTATTCCTTGTCTGGCCTTCGGGTGCTTTGGAGAATAGCTTGACTCCCTTCCTCTCTGTGGCAGCCCCTCAAATATTGGAAGACTGCTATCCTGTCTCCCCTGGCCCTTCTCTTCTCTAGACTAGCCATGCCCAGTTCCTGCAACCATTCATCGTATGTTTTAGCCTCCAGTTCCCTAATCATGCTTGGCAGCCGGTTCATACTTATGACCATTGCTATGTCCCAGGGTCATAGGATCCCCTTTTGTGACCTTCTGACAAGCAAAGGCAACGGGGAAGCCGGATTCACTGAACAACCAGGTTATTAACTTATCAACTGAAGTGATTCACTTAACAACCGTGGCAAGAACGGTCGTAAAATGGGGCAAAACGCACCGTACCAATGTTTCGCTTAACAATGGAAATGTTGGGGCTCAATTTGTGGTCCTAAGTTGAGGACTACCTGTATGGGTTTCAGCCTTCTGTAGCTTTGGAAGCTACCGGTAAGAATGACAAGGTACCAACACAGTTGGCCAACGCATCTCAAACAGTTGGATTAGTTTGGAGGTTGGTTATCTTTAAGGTTAAAGCCCATGTTGATTTAAGGAATTGGTCTCATGGCGGTCAACATGGATTGCTTAATCAATAGAGGACAAGGTCTGCTTACCCCAGGGGAAAAAACTACCAAGAGAGGTCAACAAGCCCTGTGTGCTCGGAATATTACCTTGGAAAATTGAGAAACACGAATCCAGGATCACGTTTGTAGACCCAAGTTCTTCTTTTAACTTCCATGTCCTTTGTATACCAGGAGATCCCCTTGCTGATGAGTAAATCTTCTTTAAGGTGCTCTTTTCAAATGACATCTCATTTTCAGTTCCTGCCAACCAGTTTCTTTGTTCGTGGTCTGGGTATGTTCTCTTTTTTAACGCTTGCATTATGAATTGTAAGCCGTGGTTAGACTTCAAGTTTATGAAATGTGAAATGTAAATTAAACGTTGCGGCCGTTCAGTTGAATAGAAAAAAAACCTCATTGCCCCTAGCAAGTCTGTGATTGATGGCACTTTGATTCTTTTCAGGTAGAATTGCTGCTGTAGATTTATTTCTTAGCTGCTTAGCAGAATTTGGAGAGATCCTTCATTCCCTGTAACTTTTGTGTTTTGAAAGGCTTTCTGGAATTTTTACTGAGCTGTCTGGATATTTGTTGGAGCTTGCGTGATTTTGATAGCAAACTGGCCAACATTCTACTGCTATCGTGAAATCTCGAGCTAGCTTAATTAGCTGGAGATCATGCTAACATCATGCATGAACAGTGTGCAGCAGTCAAACTGGAAAACCATCATGGATTTGAACAAGTTGAAATCTGAATTTAAGGTTGTAAATCATCTAGGAAGGAAGTCACAGCAAACCTTAAAGGTAAAGGTAAAGGTTCCCCTCGCACATATGTGCTACTCGTTCCTGACTCTAGGGGGCGGTGCTCATCTCCGTTTCTAAGCCGAAGAGCCAGCGCTGTCCAATGACGATTCCGTGGTCATATGGCCAGCATGACTCAATGCGAAAGGCGCACGGAACGCTGTTACCTTCCCACCAAAGGTGGGCCCTATTTTTTTTACTTGCATTTTTACATGCTTTCGAACTGCTAGGTTGGCAGAAGCTGGGACAAGTAACGGGAGCTCACTCTGTTATGCGGCACTAGGGATTCGAACCGCCGAACTGCCGACCTTTCTGATCGACAAGCTCAGCATCTTAGCCACTGAGCCACCGCGTCCCCTTGGATAAATAAGCTAAATAAGGCTGGATCTGGTGAATGCTTGATTGGGTGATTACCCTGAGGAACTGTAAAAAGTTGTGATCTTTCTTTTATTTCCTCTGAAGTATTCATGTTTATGCATTAAGCAGTTTGAGCATATTAAAATTAATTGCCTATTCAGTATCAGATTTAATTCATTTTATGTACAATGCTTAAACCATGCCATTGTTGTGGCCCGCCAGCAGTCCGTGCAGCTGGTAGCTGATTCCGACAGCGAAGAGGCTGATGTGGTGATGCTCCAGCGGCCTGTGCAGCTGGCACCCGAGTTGGACAGTCAGGAGGCTGGAGAGGACTCATGCCAGAGGCGGAGATTCAGCCAGGGCCTTCAGAACCTCCAGAAGCTCCCATCAGTGACGAGGAAGGAGAGGAGGAGCCTATTCTCAATGCACGGGCACGCAGAGCTGCCAAAAGGCAGGAATGGTTCCTCAGGAGGAGGTCTCCTCGGGAGTAAGGCTTGGGGCTAATTGGCCTATTTAAGGGATGCCGATGAAGGAGCCAATTTGCAGGAAACAACTTCGTTCATATTCCTTCGTGTCTTGACTCCATAAATGTCTGATCAGCTCTTGTTCTTTCTCTTGGCATTTTTCCTGCAAATTGCTTCTGGGCATTTTGCCAACCACCGTAAGATTGCTGTTATCTACAAGACTGTTGACTCAGAGTTGAGTTATTATTTCGTGGACTCCTGCTGGCTGTTAATGAAGTTGAACTAACAGCCGGTGTTCAGAAAAGACTGCTTTAAATTGTATTTGTGTTTGACGACTACTAAGAAAGCTCATTAGTAGTCTTTAATTAGTAAACTAAGGTTTGTACAGGTTTGTGTGTGCTGTGTTCTTTGTGGTCCATAGCTGGGGCAGAACAGCCATGTGATTTAAACCATGCTATGAAATTTATTGAGATTTCTGTCCCACGTAGGTATGCTTTTTCAACTTTTTTTTCTTTTTGACTGATGGAAGGGGGAACAAAACCCTTTCAGATACTTATAATGTTAATATTTCTTCTTAAAAAAACAACCTTAACACTTTAATCAAACGATCATGCTGAATCAAGCCTTTATTAATTTGTGGGTAATAAAAGAAGGGTTTGAGTCTTCCATACAATCCTAAACCTGCCGTCTTTAATATCAGACATGAGTATCTTCTAGAGATGTTGGCTGGCTAGATATTCTGAAGGGTTCTATGTTGGGAAAATTTGCCCCAAGTTCTTCTCATCCAGAAGCTCCATTACTTGGGTCAGGTTAAAGGTCTTGCACCAAATTGGAACTTCTTGGAAAATTGCCTCCTACATATCTCTTGGGCAACTCAATCAATCTTCACGTTGTCTATGGAGATTCTCAATCATCCAGGTCATGGTCGTCCCAAAGGTTGTTTTAGTTTTTCAATGAGAAATGAAGAAGCTTCTTGGATGAGAAGCGAAACATTTTCAAAGAAAAACCCCAAGAAAGTCCACTTGTTTTTTGTAAAAGCACCTCTGGGATATCTTCACTTTGATTTCCTTCTTTATGTTGAGGGGTGATGTTCTTTGTTCCAGTTGTCTTCTTGGGACAATTGCGTGGTGTAAATTGGAAGGACAGCTTCATCTTATTTTGTATTTGCATTTGTTTATTTGTCAAGCATATATGATTATAAGCAAAGTATAAACAGTAAAACATGATTGAATATATATGTAATAGTACAAGCATGAATAAAAGTAAAAGAGGTAAGAATATATGTGTACATTAGGACAGGAACGGTAGGCACGATTGTGCGCTTATGCATGCCCCTTACCGACCTCTTAGGAATGGGGTGAAGTCGATGGTAGTTAATCTGAGGTTGAAGTTTTTGGGGTTAGGAGAAGAAACTATTGAGTCAGGTCAAGTGTTCCAGGCATTGACCACACTGTTGCTGAAGTCGAATTTTTTGCAATCAAGTCTGGAGCGGTTTACATTAAGTTTGTATCTATTGTGAGCTCGTGTATTATTGCGGTTGAAGCTGAAGTAGTCGTTAACAGGTAGGACATTGTGGCAGATAATTTTGTGAGCTACACTTAGGTCAGATCGAAGGCGGCGTAGTTCTAAATTTTCAAGTCCCAAAATTTCAAGTCTGCTTTCGTAAGGTATTCTGTTGTGAACAGAGGAATGTAATACTCTTCTTGTGAAGTATCTCTGGACATTCTCAATTGTATTAATGTCTGATATGTAGTGTGGGTTAATCTTAATATGTAGTGTGGGTTAATCTTAATGCAGGGATCCCCAAACCTGGCAACTTTAAGACTTGCGGACTTCAACTCCCAGAATTCTCCAGCCAGCTATTCATGACTGCAACTTCTGACTTCCTGCTGGCTTCCCCATTGACTTTGCTTGGGGGAAGCCAGCAGGAAGTCATCAGACTTCCCATGGCTGGCTTGGGAATTCTGGGAGTTGAAGTCCACAAGTCTTAAAGTTGCCAAGTTTGAGGACCTCTGTCTTAATGAATGCAGTCTGTGCGTTCCGTGGTTCTAATCATTGCTTTAAGCAGGCATGGTGGAACTTGTGTCCACCTCCTGCAGTTTCACTTATCTTTCTTAGAGCTTCTTGTACACCCTTGTAGACAGAAGCAAAGTTTCTGTTTGAACAATGGTTTCCGGAGCAGAGAATTCCATTTTTGCTCCATGTTGCTTGTTGTTGTTCCAAATTTCAGTTTGCGTGCTTCTTTCCTTCCGCCTGCTGCTTTCTGGAGTGTCCAACATAGTTGAACAGCCTTGGAGGACATTCTTCAGGGTTTTTGCTTCTCTTTGATTTTTGTTTTTTTTTTAAACCACAGCTTTATTAAGTTTCAAAGAAAGATAGAATACCAAATATCAAAATATAGAATAGAATCAAATAGAATTCTTTATTGGCCAAGTGTGATTGGACACACAAGGAATTTGTCTTTGGTGCATATGCTCTCAGTGTACATAAAAGAAAAGATAGATTTGTCAAGAATGGTTGTCATAGGGTTCAAGCAAGCAATCAGGAAACAATCAATATTAATATAAATCGTAAGGATACAAGCAACAAGTTACAGTCATAAGTGGGAGGAGATGGGTGATAGGAACGATGAGAAAAACTAATAGTAATAGTAATGCAGCCTTAGTGAATAGTTTGACAGTTTTGAGGGAATTATTTGTTTAGCAGAGTGATGGCGTTCAGGAAAAAACTGTTCTTGTGTCTAGTTGTCTTGGTGTGCAGTGTTCTATAGTGTCGTTTTGAGAGTAGGAGCTGAAACAGTTTGTGTCCAGGATGTGAGGGGTCAGTAAATATTTTCACGGCCCTCTTTTTGACTCGTGCAGTATACAGGTCCTCAATGGAAGGCAGGTTGGTAGCAATTGTTTTTTTCTGCAGTTCTGATTATCCTCTGAAGTCTGTGTCTGTCTTGTTGGGTTGCAGAACCGAACCAGACAGTTATAGAGGTACAGATGACAGACTCAGTAATTCCTCTGTAGAACTGGATCAGCAGCTCCTTGGGCAGTTTGAGCTTCCTCAAACATATATATCAATATGAAATCTAAAAAAAAGAGAAAATTGAAAAAGGAAAGGGGAATCAAAGTTAAAAAGTGACAAAAAGAAAACAAAGGGATACTGACTTCTGACTTTCTTCGGTATGCATGTATAACAGGGGTCCCCAAACTTGGCAACGTTAAGACTTGCGGACTTCAACTCCCAGAATTCTCCAGCCAGCATAGCTGGCTGGAGAATTCTGGGAGTTGAAGTCCGCAAGTCTTAACGTTGCCAAGTTTGAAGACCTCTGATGTACGGTATAATAAGACTTCTTCAGTGTTGTATTTTATAATACTTTATAACTCAATAAAAATGCTAAGCAGGAAGACTCCTTCAATGTTTTTCGATATTGATAAGCTCTTTTGAGAAGTGGCTACAGCCAAAACTCAGCCTGCACTTGTTTAGTGCATTACTGCAGGCCACTTTAGCTGACACTGATCCACAGGTCAGCGGTTCAAATCTCACCGGCTCAAGGTTGACTCAGCCTTCCATCCTTCCGAAGTAGGTAAAATGAGGACCCAGATTGTTGGGGGCAATATAAATATAAAATTGCTTACTGGTGTAAACCACTTAGAGAGTGCTTGCACTGTGAGGCGGTATATAAATCTCACAAAATAAAATAAATAAATGCCGAAGGCGACCTAATAGACAGATAGCTATACTATCTGTGGTCTTATTTTGAATGTAGCAAGCATTGTTGAATAATTACGGCCAGGAGCAGAGCGAGGGTTTCAGGCACCGATGCTAATCCGAGGGCCCATGTCTGTCTTTTCAGCTTTGAAGCCATGTTTTGGAATGGAGGGTTTTGGCGATGGGCCTTGGTGTTGCAACTATACCTCCTACTTCTGACTTCACGGACATGGGCTGGCACAGAAGCCTCGGCTCCACCTCCCATCACTGCAGCCTCCTTTCTGCAGGACCTTTTCCTCCGCTACGGTGAAGAGGACAGGCTCAGCCTGCAGCAGTTGAAATCTCTGTTGAGACACCTGCATGTGGGCGTCGAACGGCACAATGTCAGTCACGCACGGCGGCGGCAGCCACACCACCGGAACGTCTCCTGGGTAATCACTTCTGCTTTCCCATTATGACTCTGTCCTCCTTTTTTATTTCGGAGAGGTCCACGAAGAATCTTCATCACCTTCTCCAACATACCTTCCTAAGACTGATTAGAGCCCACAGAGTTGGTCTGCTGGTGGTCCCGTCAGCCAAACAATGTCGGCTGGCGGGCCCATGAACGAGGGCCTTCTCTGTGGCGGCACCGGCTCTCTGGAATACACTCCCCCCGGAGATCCGCATTATTCCCACCCTGCCAGCCTTCAGAAAAGTAGTAAAAACCTGGCTTTGTCGACAGGCCTGGGGCCAATGATTTTAATACAACACCGATCACTCTTGGCCCCATGAATGATTTATTGTAGGGGTTTTTAAATTGTGGTTTTTAATGTTTTTTTAATGTTTTAATATCTATTGTTTTTAATGCTTTTTATATTTGTTGTTGCATGTGAATTTTTACTGTGGTGAGCCGCCCAGAGTCTCTGTGGAGTGGGCGGCATACAAATGCGACTAATAAATCACGCCTCTCCCCCCAATTATTACATTTTAATGTAACTTATCCAGAGGACCTTTGCGCGCGTGTGTAGGTTGACATGCAGTACAGGACTTAACGGTGCTTTCATAAGAATTTAAGCCTTAACCACTAGACCAAACTGGCTTTCTTGTTCTGTTCACTTATCACTTATTATCACTATCACTTGTGCCAGGGGTCTCCAACCTTGGCAACTTTAAGACTTGTGGAGTTCAACTCCCAGAATTCCCCAGACAGCCATGGGAGGAGAAATCTGGGAGTTGAAGTCCACAGGTCTTAAAGTTGCCAAGGTTGGAGACCCCCCGGCACAAGTGATAGAAAAAAGTTAACAAAACAAGAAATTTGGTCTAGTGGTTAAGACACAAGGCTAGAAGCTAGGAGATCATGAGTTCTAGGTTCTAGAGTTCTAAGTTCTAAGAACTTTTAATTAAATTAGTCTCACCTTAGGCATGAAAGCCGTCTGGATGCCTCACAGCCCAACTCACTTCTCCGCATTGCTGTTGTGGGGAAAATAGGAGGAGGAAGGAGTATCAGATACGTTTGCTTTGTTGAGTTGTTTAGAAAAATAATAAAGGCAGGATATAGCAAAGGAAGGAAATAGCAATAGCCACAGCACTTAGACTTCTATACCGCTTCACAGTGCTTTACAGCCCTCTCTAAGCGGTTTACAGAGTCAGCCTCTTGCCCCCAACTCAAGGTTGACTCAGCCTTCCATCCTTCTGAGGTCGGTAAAATGAGGACCCAGATTTTTGGGGGCAATATGCTGAACTCTGTAAACCGCTTAGAGAGGGCTGTAAAGCACTATGAAGCGGTATATAAGTCTAATTGCTATTGCTATTGCTATTTCCTTCCTTCCTTCCCTTCCTTCCTTCCTTCCTTCCTTCCTTCCTTCCCTCTGCCCACTGCCAGCAGTTCGATCCTAACTGGCTCAAGGTTGACTCAGCCTTCCATCCTCCCTCCCTCCCTCCCTCCCTCCTTCCTTCCTTCCTTCCTTCCTTCCTTCCTTCCTTCCTTCCTTCCTTCCTTCCTTCCTTCCTTCCTTCCTTCCCTCTGCCCACTGCCAGCAGTTCGATCCTGACTGGCTCAAGGTTGACTCAGCCTTCTATCCTCCTTCCTTCCTTCCTTGCCTGCCTGCCTGCCTGCCTGCGCCTTTTGTGCATGAGTTGTGATGCAGCACTCCTGTCCCGAAGTGACAGAGCCAATGGCTTGAAGCTGCTTTCAGCAAAACAACAAAAGCAGTCAGTGTCTCTCTGAAAGGCATTGCGCATAAAAGAAAGGAAGGAGACGAAAGGGGAGTTAGGCCTGGCTCAGGTCTTAAAAGTACAGTTTTTTTATAACAGCCATCTTGAATCAAAAACTGTTCACAGAGCCAGGTGTTTTCTCTTCCCTCCACTGTTGCATCCTGATAGAAGGAACCTGGTGTGGGGTCAAAATTGGAAGAGTTATATCCTATAGTTTTTACTCTTTTGGGGGTTCATCTAGACCAGGGGTGTCAAACTCAAGGCCTGCGGGCCAGATCCGGCCTGCGATGTCGGATCTGGCCTGCTGGGCCATCCTGGAAAATGTGAGGGGTCAGCCCGCATCGCTTCGGCCCAGTCTACCCAATGCGGCTTCGGCCCGGCCTACCCAATGCGGCTTCGGCCCGGCCTACCCAATGCGGCTTCGGCCCGGCCTACCCAATGCGGCTTCAGCCCGGCCTACCCAATGCAAAGAGGAAACATGCCAGCAGTTTGGGGAGTGGTATCAACTGGCCACGCCCACCCAGTCGGCTATGCCCACCCAGCCCTTCGAGGTCAACCACAGCCCTGATGCGGCCCTCAATGAAATTGAGTTTGACACCCCTGACGAGGGGTGAAATGCTACCGGTTCGCCCCGGTCCGGGCGTACCAGTAACGGCGGCCGCTGATGGTCCAGAGAATCGGTAGCGGCGGCAGCGCGAGGCTCTGCCCACCCGCCTGGATATCATCATTTTCATGTTTTTAACCCTCTGCGCATGCGCAAAGTCTTCTGCACATGCGCAGAGAGTGAAAAAGCACATGCAACGGCGCGCGTGTGCAAAGCACACACTTCCGAACTGTAGGGAAGATAAGTAGATTTCACCACTGCCCCTGACCTAGACCAGTGGTCAGCAACCCGCGGCTCTGGAGCCGCATGTGGCTCTTTCATCCCTCTGCTGCGGCTCCCTGTCGCTCAAAATATGCGTCACAACTGCCAATGTGCGACACCCACCGACACGCAATTTATTAAGCTTTTCGACCCCTGGTAGGCCAACCATGGATAAATCCAAGAAAAGAAAAGTTTCAGAAGAAAACAGAATCTTTAATTCGACTATATATGCTAGTTTTGTGGCCGCTCAGGAAATAGTCAGGCACGGGAAGAGTTTTGTGGCTCCCGCTGTTTTCTTTTCTGTGGGAAACGGGTCCAAATGGCTCTTTGAGTGTTTAAGGTTGCTGATCCCTGACCTAGACAATCTTTGGAAAAAGGAGGGAGTGTGGGGCGAAAGTTTACATGAACTCGTAGAATATCGAAAACTTGGGGTAGGAGTTGCTTCTGAATGCCTGAGAGGGAGGGAGAAGGTGCTGTTGCTGAGAAGTTAAGGAAAGGAGATGAGAGGCACTTGCGTGTCTGAAGAAACACAAGATCCACTGTCTGAAATCTCAACCTTTTTGCCTCGTAGTGCTTCAGTTCTTCGGAACTCTTCGCCACCCACAATCTGAGTGAATCGTCCCATCTTGGGCAGAGCGAATTCAAAGAATTCTGCCCAACTATCTTGCAGCAGATGGAGTCGAGGGCTTGCATGCCAGAGAACCTGGAGAAGGAAGAAGAGGAATGGACGAAGGAAGGGAAACCCAGCTCTACAGAAGGTGCGTGCGTTCAACCCGTTTTTATCTTGCACCTTCGTGGCGTTTAAGTCTTCATCTTCCTAAATCACCTTCTCAAGATGTTGAGTGAAGAACAGGTGTCCTTCTAATCCGCTTTCCAGTTGACTCTGCGCTATAAGGGTTAGCCTTGTAGTACAGAAGCTGCAAGAAATAGAGGATTAAAAGTGGGCGTACAAAGCTTTATTCTCTTTTTAATTTAAAAAACAACAACGTGTATGTTGCTTTCCAAAACTGGTTTTCAGGACGCTTCTGAGCCTGCTGCAAAGATGGCTTCACAACCGCTTAATTTCAAGTAAGTATCTACTTCGGAGAGTCAGTTTGGTGTAGGCCTGTAGGGGTTACGATGCTGGCCTAGAAACCAGGAGATGGTGAGTTCTAGTCCCGCCTTAGGCGTGAAAACTGGTTGGCTGACTTTGGGCCAGTCACCAGGAGACTGAGTTCTAGCTCCTCCTTAGGCAAGAAAGCTAGCTGGGTTACTTCAGCTCAATCATAAGGAGATTGTGAGTTCTAGTTCCACTTTAGGCGTGAAAATTGGCTGGGTGACTTTGGGCCAGTCCCCAGGACACGGTGAGTTCATGCAAAAACCATGGTGCCTCTTTTGGTCTCTTAAATTCCAATTTTTCTAATTTAGGGGTTTTCATTTAATTTTTCTAATTTAGGGGGCTTTAATGGGTATTGTAGGTTTCTTATAGCCTTGCAGGCTTAAGCCACCCATTTAATGCCTTCAATCCCCCGAAATAATTTTTTTTAAAAAAGCAACAAAGGGATGTACCAAAATGTTGACTCCATCCTTTTAGTGGATTTGGGCAGGGATGGTGGTCTGTAAATAGGATGCTGAAGAAGTTATATACAAGATCTGAAATGATCTGAGCAGGATTCCTATTTTTCAGAGATGTCTGTAAAGCAGGACAATTACCGTATTTTTTGGAGTATAAGACGCACCTTTTTCCTCCCTAAAAGTGGCTGAAAATTTAGGTGCATCTTATACTTCGAATGTAGCTTTTTCCCCCAGCCCTAACTAGGTGCTAACAGATCTTCCCAGCTCTTACCTTTCAGGCTTTTTCATTGTTACTCTCTCCAAAGAATGTTTTTCCAGCCCTAAGTCTTTGCAGGTTTTTTTTTCATTGCTCTACTTGCTCCAAAGAAGTTTTTTTCTAGCCCTAACCAGGTGCTAACGATCTTCCCAGCTCTTACTGGCTTGCAGGCTCTTTCATTGTTACTCTCTCAGAATAAGGTTTTTTTAAGTCCTAACCAGGGGATAAAATAATGTGCTGAAGCTGACCAGACTAAGGAAGGTAGCCAGATGAATACCTGGTAGGCAGATTGTTTTCCCCTATTCTCCTCCCCAAAAACTAAGGTGCGTCTTATACTCCGGTGCGTCTTATACTCCGAAAAATACGGTAGGCCCCTAGTTAACAAACACAGTTTTGACATATTTTATCCAAGTTTCTCTTTAAAAAATAATTAACCCATATTGCTTTTTTTTTTTGCCGGTCACGGCGGGTTTGCTTTGGCTATAAGCCGAGCAATCCAAGCCAAACTTTTACTGATTGACTTAACTCGGATGACATTGCGGTGAACGCTTTCCGTCTCTCAAAATACACATTCAACTTTTCCATTGGAGCTTTGTTTTTCAACATCAAGCTTTAGCCTCGTCAAGTGACATGTCAGCTCCCCTGCCTGTGTTTGATCTTTTGACACCGTTCATGGACTAGGCTTGAGTATAAGATGGAACAGCTCCCTCCACTCCCCTGGAGAAAAAAATTGGGAGAATTAGCCAACTCGTTGGAAGAGTTGCTCATCAAACGCTTCCATGTCAACTTACAAAAGAACTTTTCTGGCATTAGCTTAGACCAGGGGTGTCAAACTCAAGGCCCACAGGCCGGATGCAGCCCGCGGGGGGCTTAGATCCGGCCCGTGGGGTGCTTAGATCTGGAAATAGTGAAGGACCAGCCCGCACGCGGCCCTCCCAAGCTCCCGACTCTTTGGAACCAACTACCGCTGGAGAGCCAGAACATCTCCACCTTGTTGGCCTTCTGCAAAGCTGTTAAGACCTGGCTCTTCCGAGAGGCGTGGGGATAGGGACCGCTAGGAATGATTTAAAATGGTCACCCCTTGTATGTTGGATTGAGAGAATTATTTTAATTTTTATATGTATTTTTAATTTTTCTATTGATTTTTTTAACCGATTTGTTCATTTTCATGTTCACGCCATTGTAGGCCGCCCAGAGTCCCTCGGGAGTTGGGCGGCATATAAATTTGAACAGATAAATAAATAAATAATTTTTCGCCGCCAGAGGGCTGCAGGAGGCCTTCCCAGCCGGAAACGGTGCTCGGGAGCCTGTTTTTCACTGGCAGAGCGCTCGGGCCACCACAGGTTCCCCCCGACACGAGTGGCGTCAAGCTGGCCACGCCCACCCCGGCCCCCTGAGGTCAAACCCCAACCTGGATGCGGCCCTCAATTAAATTGAGTTTGACACCTCTGGCTTAGACCTTTCCAATATCCCCTGTGTATAAAGGCCCCGTTCCCAGTTTTCAATTATTTGGGTAAACTTGCCCTTCTTTCTTCTTGTTTACAGCGTGGGGTTTTGGTTTCTTCAGTGTTACGCTGATCAACCTTGCCTCCCTCCTTGGAGTCTTCATCATGCCCTGTACTCAGAAGGCCTTTTTCACACGAATCCTAACTTATTTCATCGCTCTCTCCATCGGGACCCTGTTCTCTAACGCCCTGTTCCAGCTGATCCCAGAGGTGCAGTAAGAACCAACCCCACTTGCTCACAGATTCCCATCACCCATCACACCCACCAATTTATCTTCTGGTATACCCAATCGGCTGCTGAATTCTCAGTGGCTTTTGAAATTGGATTCCCCATGTCTCGAGCCCAGGGAGGTTTCCTAAAAATCAAGGGAGGAATAAAAGTTCTGCTTCATGTGGTATGTCCAGGCGTGTGCATGGTTTCTGTGCCTGCACATGGGACATGTTGGCCGCTTCACACGGCAAAAGTCTAGAAGGCAATACTCCATGGTTAGATAGCAATAGCAATAACACTTAGGACTTATATACCGCTTCACAGTGCTTTACAGCCCTCTCTAAGCGGTTTACAGAGTTCAGCATATTGCCCCCAACAATCTGGGTCCTCATTTTACCAACCTTGGAAGTATGGAAGGCTGAGTCAACCTTGAGCCAGTCAAGATCGAACTGCTGGCAGTGGGCAGAGGGAAGGAAGGAAGGAAGGAAGATAGCAATAGTATCTAGACTTATATACCGCTTCACAGTGCTTTACAGCCCTCTCTAAGCGGTTTACAGAGTCAGCAAATTGCCCCCAACAATCTGGGTCCTCATTTTACCAACCTCGGAAGGAAGGCTGAGTCAACCTTGAGCCAGTCAAGATCGAACTGCTGGCAGTGGGCGGAAGGAAGGAAGGAAGGAAGGAAGGAAGGAAGGAAGGAAGGAAGGAAGGAAGGAAGGAAGGAAGGAAGGAAGGAAGGAAGGCTGAGTCAACCTTGAGCCAGTCAAGATCGAACTGCTGGCAGTGGGCAGAGGGAAGGAAGGAAGGAAGGAGAAGGAAGGAAGGAAGGAAAGAAGGAAGGAAGGAAAATAGCAATAGCACTTAGACTTATATACCGCTTCACAGTGCTTTACAGCCCTCTCTAAACAGTTTAAAGAGTCAGCATATTGCCCCCAACAATCTGGGTCCTCATTTGACCCACCTCGGAAGGATGAAAGGCTGACTCAGCCTTGAGCCTGGTGAGACCCGAACTGCCAAACTGCTTAGCTCTCCATTCCAGAAAGTAAAACAACTGTCATTTTTTCCCCTCCATCGTGCATATTAAGAGTGGGAGGTTGTTAAAGGATTGTGCCTCTTAATAAGCTTTGACTATAAATGGAAGCTGGCTTGGTTGCATTTCCAAAGAGCATTATTATAAATGAGAGGCACTTAACTCTAGGTTTTCTAGCACCGCGGTGTCCTTTTGGCCTGTTAAACAATGTAGGTGGGAAAGAGCTATGGATGAGCACCATAAAGGCCAATTTTTTTTTGTAAAAGGAAGGAACAAACGCCATGTTGACACCGGTATATGGGAGGACGTCCTTTTATCTTGACTTCTCATGTCCCTTTATTGCTTCCTCTTTCAGTAATTGGTTTATTTTCACTAATGGAGGAGATTTCTTGGAGCTGTGTGTGAGATCTAATCTTTAGTAAATTGTGGTTTTTGATTGTACGTTTTGGGGAGGTCTTAAATATAGCCATGAACTCTAGTTGCAGGTTTTAAAGTCATAATTGTCTTCTGGCATAACATTTTGGCTCAACTTTGGTGGCCTAGAATAACCATGTCTTCTCAGGCAAAAATGAGAATCATAACGAAAGTTCATTTGGCCCTTTATGGGAAAGACTATTTTTACAGCTTCTGTACTAGTCTTCCTACTAATTGGCTTCTCTCATTGGGGAATTAAAGAAAAGAAAGTAATAAAAATAAATCGGCACCATTCCTTTTGGAAGCCTTTCAACTTTCATTTTATATGGATAATGCCAGGCCATCTATAGCAGTGTTTCCCAACCTTGGCAACTTGAAGATGTCTGGACTTCAACTCCCAGAATTCCCCAGCCAGCGAATGCTGGCTGGGGAATTCTGGGAGTTGAAGTCCAGACATCTTCAAGTTGTCAAGGTTGGGAAACACTGATCTATAGCATTCTTTTGTGTAATCCTTTTTGACATAGAGTTCATGGATATTTTCGTTCCCAAACCGTAAATGTTTTGTTGCTTGAAAACTAAAATATGTCTTTGTGATCCAGCAGGAACAAAAATAATTGTAAAGGTGCCATCTCCATTGTTAAATTGTCTTGTAAAAACTGATGAAATATGACGGTGCCAATCATTCGTTAAGAATCTCTATGCCTCGGGCAAACAAATATTTCAACTGTGCTTGTCCTATGACGGAGAAGCATCTACACAGGCAAGGGATGGCTTGTGGTTTGCCTGTATCACTCTTGGGCTCTGGCACGTCATCTTCTTCTTGAGCAGCGGTCCCCAAACTCGGCAACTTTAAGACTTGTGGACTTCAACTCCCAGAATTCTCTGGCTGGCTGGAGAATTCTGGGAGTTGAAGTCCACAAGTCTTAAAGTTGCCAAGTTTTTTGAAGACCTCTGTTCTTGAGTCTATGTGCTAAACAGATTTGGGGGAAATGTCCTACTAATGGATTAGAGATAACTTTGGAAAGTCTACCTGGCAGGAGACTTACAGCTTCAGCACCAATCTGAACCCTGGGAGTTGGATCGTGGTGAGCAGGCCCTCGCCATAAAATTAGCAAGACTAGCAATCTGGTGCAAATTATTGGATTCATACTAGAGACCCTTTATAGCGAGGTTATATTTATTGACCTTCATGGCCTGCGGAGGGTCTCTTTCCCACCCAGGTACTGTGGCCTAGAGGTAGAGCTCTTGCCTCATAATCAGGAGGTTGTGAATTCAATCCTAGGTAGAGGCAGATGTAGGGTCTCCTGCTTGGGCAGGGGGTTGGACTAGATGACCTGTAAGGTCCCTTCCAACTCTGTTAATCTGTAAATCCTTGTGTTTTTACTTACTTATTTATTTGATTGATTGATTAATTAATTTGCCACCCCTCTCCTATCAAAACGACTCTGGGCAGCTTACAGCCCTAAAAGCATCCACATCCTAACAGATGAACCGTTTCTAAAAACGAGAAAAACGGGAAGCCCCGATCAAAACAAAAATTATAGCGGAAAAAAAAACGAGGAGAGGGGGAACAGGATGCCTGGGAAGGAAGTGGGATCGCCTCTTAATTCGTCAACCATCTCAAGGGTGATGACGGTGCTCCCTCATTGGGGACCCAGGTCATCTGGCTGTGCCAGGTCTTCGGGTCCTTGCAGAGGTCAGAAGGATGGGAGCCAATCTCACCTCAGGGGTTAAGATCTTCCAAAGGGCAGGAGCCACAGTAGAGGAGGCCCTTCTCCTGGACCATACAGATTAACAGAGTTGGAAGGGGCCTTGTAGGTCATCTAGTCCAACCCCCTGCCCAAGCAGGAGACCCTCCTTACATCTGCCTCTACCTAGGATCGAACTCACAACCTCCTGATTGTGAGGCAAGAGCTCCACCTCTAGCCCACAGCAGCTGTATGTTGGACTTTCTGTCAAGAAGGAGCTTTCGGTAGTGCTACCGTGCCCAAGTGTGCTTCAAGCATGCCTGAATCAATCTTGATTTGCATATCAATCATTAATAAATATCTTCTCTCTCTCTCTCTCTCTCTCTCTCTCTCTCTCTCTCTCTCTCTCTCTCTCTCTCTCTCTCTCTCTCTCTCTCCCTCCCTCTCCCTCCCTCCCTCCCTCCCTCTCTCTCTCTCTCTCTCTCTCTCTCTCTCTCTCCCTCCCTCCCTCCCTCCCTCTCTCCCTCTCTCCCCTCTCTCTCCCTCTCTCTCTCTCTCTCTCTCTCTCTCTCTCTCTCTCTCTCTCTCCCTCCCTCCCTCCCTCCCTCCCTCCCTCCCTCCCTCTCTCTCTCTCTCTCTCTCTCTCTCTCTCTCTCTCTCTCTCTCTCTCTCTGTCCTCTGTTCCCTCTCCCCTTTTCATCCCTCGGTGTGAATTCATTTTTTGTATTTTTCTGGTTGTTTTTTTCCCCCTCCTGTGTCTCTCTCCCTCCTGTGATTTTCATCGGGGCGGGGCTGACCCCCTCACACTGCAGTCTGGGGATACGGTTTCCTCTGTGTCACCATCATTTCCCTCTGCTCCCTGATCGGGGCCAGCGTGGTTCCTTTCATGAAGAAGACCTTTTACAAGCGGCTGCTCCTGTACTTCATAGCTCTGGCCATTGGCACCCTTTATTCCAATGCCCTCTTCCAGCTCATTCCTGAGGTAGGACAAGTGCCTCCGGGCCTGGGTTTATTTTATTTCATTTTATTAGTGACATTTATATACCGCCTCACAGTGCAAGCACTCTCTAAGCGGTTTACACCAGTAAGCAATGTATATTTATATTGCCCCCAACAATCTGGGTCCTCATTTTACCTACCTCGGAAGGATGGAAGGCTGAGTCAACCTTGAGCCGGTGAGATTTGAACCGCTGACCTGCGGGTCACAGTCAGCTAAAGTGGCCTGCAGTACTGCCTCTAACTACTGTGCCACCTCGGCTCTCGATGGTTGTGTGTGTGGTGTCTGCAGCGTGGCCTACTTTGTGGTAGCTGTTCATCGCTTTCAGGAGAAGTGATACAGAATCACCGAGCTCCGTTTGTCCTTAGGGTGGAAATATATAAGCCATCCAAACATTGGATTGTGGAGCTGTTAGCATAAGGAAACAATGGACCATTAATTTAAACGTTTGCCTTTGGGGAAGGGATTTTTTTTTTAATCCATGTAAGAGTAAATTAACTCAATCTGGAATCTTGAGAACAAATGTCAATGAAGATGAGGAACACAGACTAAAAGTTCTGTGCCAATCTAACAGGGCAGCAATCCCATATCAACAGAAAACCACGGGTCAATTGTGCTAGTTTAAGCCGAAGTGTGATTAATCTAATTTCCTGCAAAATGCCCTGGCAGCAAATATGTTGACCATAGTAATTTCCCAAGAAAATTGGTCAGGGGAAGACCAATAGGCAGTGGGAATATTGTCTCCACTTTCTACAGCACAGGAGTCCCCAACGCCCAATTATTGGGCCGTGAGTCAATCAGAACCGGGTTGCAGGAGCAGCAGGAGAGCAGGTGTGCGTGCACATCCCCGTTTGCGTGAGCAGGACGTAAGTGTGTGTGCATGTGCTCCCGTTTGCACGAACGGCCAGGCGTGCATGCCCGCCGCTTGCGCAAATGGAGCTGCGTGTGTACGCTTGCCGGCCACTCGTGCGGAACCATCCCCTCTTCTCCTCCCCTCCCCCCTCCCCGCTGGTCTGCCGAGCGGAAAAGATTGGGGAACTTTGCTCTAGCACAGAGGTTTCCAAGCTTGGCAATTTTATGAGGTGTGGACTTCAATTCCCAGAATTCCTCAGCCACCATGGCTGGCTGAGGAATTCTGGGATTTGAAGTCCACACCTCATAAAGTTGCCAAGGTTGGAGACCTGTGCTAGCAGACTCTTTTATGGAGGGAGGCTTGGGGCATAAAAGGCATTGGCCCTTTTCATCCTGCTTTTGTGATGAAGATTTTTCAGCACAGAGTACCAGATACCCTGTTTCCCCAAAAATAAGACCCAGCTGGAAAATAAGCCCTAGCATGATTCTTTCAGGATGCTCGTAATATAAGAATAGAATAGAATAGAATAGAATAGAATAGAATAGAATAGAATAGAATAGAATAGAATAGAATAGAATAGAATAGCATATAGAATATAGATTATAGAATATAGAATATAGAATATAGAATATAGAATATAGAATAGAATAGAAAGAAAATAGAAAAGAAAAGAAAATAGAACAGAATAGAACAGATTATAGAATAGAATAGAATAGAATAGAATAGAATAGAATAGAATAGAATAGAACAGAACAGAACAGAACAGAACAGAACAGAACAGAACAGAATAGAATAGAATAGAATAGAATAGAATAGAATAGAATTCTTTATTGGCCAAGTCTGATTGGACACACAAGGAATTTGTCTTGGTGCATATGCTCTCAGTGTACATAAAAGAAAATATACATTTGTCAAGAATCATGAGGTACAATACTTAATGATTGTCATAGGGTACAAATAAGCAATCAGGAAACAATATTAATATAAATCGTAAGGATACAAGCAACAAGTTACAGTCATACAGTCATAAGTGGGAGGAGATGGGTGATAGGAACGATGAGGAGACTAATAGCAATAGTAATGAAGCCTTAGTGAATAGTTTAAGCCCCGATTAAGATTGTCAGCCAGACGGGTTGCATTTAGTACTTATTTCCCTGAAAATAAGCCCTAATGCGTCTTTTGGAGCAAAAATTAATATGAGACCCGGTCTTATTTTTGGGGAAACAAGGGTAGTTCCAAATCTTTCCGATACACCTGTATTCCTCATGAAAAGGCCCACAGGGTATCTGATCTAAAATGAATAGGAAACATATCTTTCACATGCTAATATTGTGTATGACACATCAGCTGGTTCATCATAGAACTGAAATGTCAAATGATGATTTTTGTGCTCTCAACCCAAGCTAAGAGGCCCAAAGGAATCCCCTTGGGTCTCTCTGAATCTGCTATTTGATACAGTCCTGTCTCTTAACTGTATTTTTAACCGTGCAACTTCGGTTTGCAAATGGAACTCACCAGCTAAATTATTGGATTTACTAGCTTGCTTATTTTACCTTCTACGTATAATGCCAGAATCCAAGTCCAGCATTCTCTGGGACATGGTCTCCAATGTGGGAGGAATGTATTCCTATGGAAGAGTGTGCAACTGCGTGGTTGAATGTGTTTCAGAACTGTGCACAAGGCAGAGCATAATTAGAAACAAGAAGTTTAAAATGCACTCATCAAAAGCAGAAACCTCAGCACATCAAAATCAAAGATAGCTAAACATTCATTTGTTAGTTCCTTAACAAGAGGAGATGACATCTGATGCGGGCTAACTTAGAGACATGCTGAAGTAATACGAATTTGTTGCCACTTGTGGTCAGGAAACACATTTCCCAGGTAGTTTCTTAAGCTCTGCAGCAGAGGTCTTCAAACTTGGCAACTTTAAGACTTGTGGACTTCAACTCCCAGAATTCTCCAGCTAGCTATGCTGGCAGGAGAATTCTGGGAGTTGAAGTCCACAAGTCTTAAAGTTGCCAAGTTTGGGGACCCCTGCTCTGGAGCTTTTTAGATCCTCTTTGACCTACCCTTAGAGGTGAGAAGAAAAGAAGAGAGAACTTTAGATAAAAAGGAGGGTGATATTTATTTATTTACACTTTTGACAGCTAACCCTTTATCTCTCCATCTCCTCCAGGCCTTTGGGTTCAATCCACAGAAAGACGATTATGTCTCCAAATCTGCTGTTGTATTTGGGGGATTTTATCTCTTTTTTTTCACTGAGAAAATACTGAAGATGCTCCTCAAACGGAAGGATCAGGTGAGCCTCAATTGTTCCTGACACAATCTTTAGTTCCTTTTCTTTCGGAATTTAATTGTATTTTCAATCAATCAATCTATCTATCTATCTATCAATCAGAATAGAGCTAGAAGGGACCTTGGAGGTCTTCTAGTCCAGCCCCCTGCTCAAGGAGGAGACCCTATACCAGTGATGGCGAACCTTTTTTGGTTCGCGTGCCAAAAAGGGGGGGGTGCGCGCGCTAGCCCACACCCATTCCCTCCCCCCCGCATGCGCACAACCCCCCCCATGCTGCCCCCTGCGCATGCGCACAACCCCCCACCCCCGCGCAAAGGCCTTACCGGAGCCTGGGACAGTAAAAAACAACGAAACGGGCAAACCGGAAGTTCAGAAAAACGCACTTCCGGTTTGTTTCCGGAGTGCAAAAAACAGCTCACCGGCAAACTGGAAGTGCGTTTTTCCGCACTTCCGGTTTGCCGGGGGGCAATGCTCACGTGCCCTCCGCTATGGCTCCGCGTGCCACCTGTGGCACGCGTGCCATAGGTTCGCCATCATGGCCCTATACCATTTCAGACAAGTGACTGTCCAGTCTCTTCTTAAAACCCACCAGTGATAAGTACCTACAACTTCTGGAGGCAAGCTGTTCCACTGGTTAATTGTCCTCACTGTTAGGAAGTTTCTCCTAGATTCCAAGTTGCTTCTCTCTTTGATTAGTTTCCATCCATTGTTTCTTGCCCTGCCCTCTGGTGCTTTGGAGAATAAATTGACCCCTTCTTCTTTGTGGCAACCTCTTAAATACTGAAATACTGCTATCATGCCCTCCCCCCCAGTCCCACCTACCCACTTTCATGAGCATCAGATATGATCAAGTAATAAGGAACTAAAGATTTGCAATTTCTTCCAAATATATTAGGCGTAGAAATGCTGCCATATTATTAAAGATAGTTTGCAAACTTCTTAAAATTTTGTCTGATAAAATGTCCATGGGGGAGATCCCAGTTTTTACAGTGCGTTCTGGGGTGTTTGTGTAGGACAACAACTGGTTCTCTTTCGGCTTTGCTGCTATCGCATTTATCCTAGTGTTGGAAGACATGTCCATCTGGGTTCAGTTCCAAGTGGGAAGGAAGACGCTGGAAACACGGAGACTGCTTGGGAAAATGGTTTAATGGTGGATAGGACCACATGGTTTGAGGTCCTGAGCACATGGGTGAGGGTGATTTATACCCTCTCTTGGGCCCCGCCTTGGAGCTTCCTATTCCTGTGTAAGAAGTGTACTCTGATTGGTTGTCAGACTCCCATGGGGCCATGCAGGGCTAACTCTGTAGGTTGTCTTGAGTCCCAGGCTTGGTTGAATCTTGCTGGGTGATGATGTAATGAAGAGGGTTTTGGGAAATTCCTATTATGGCTGAGGGCCAATCCTATCTTTGTTGGATCTTGGGTGAAGGTATTTGCTTATGAATAGACCTAGCCATCTCTTTATCTCTCAAAGGTAGAGCTCTTGCCTCACAATCAGGAGGTTGTGAGTTCGATCCTAGGTAGAGGCAGATGTAAGGGTCTCCTGCTTGGGCAGGGGGTTGGACTAGATGACCTGCAAAGGTCCCTTCTGACTCTGTTAACTGAACTACATCTGCTGTGGGCTATTGAGGAGGGTGGGGGCTGTTAAGAGTGAGCCTGCTTCCTGCCTTTAAAAAAAACATGTTCCTCCATTTCTCATCCAGGGAAATATAATATTCTGCCTTTTTAATATTTTCTAGAATATTTCATTCTTCTAGGACCGTGATGGCAAACCTATGGCACGTGTGCCAGAGGTGGCACGCAGAGCCCTCTCTGTGGGCACACGCACCGTCACCAGCTGCTCTTGTGGTCGCCAGCTGGTCTTCGCAGGTGCCCGTAGCGCCAGAAAACGGCTTGAAAAGGGTGAAAAACCATTTTTCACCCATTTTTCTGGCCTTTTTCTGGTTGCTTTCAGGCCGTTTTGGGGCCATTTTCAGGCTGTTTTTTGGGCCGTTTTCAGGCCGTTTTTGGCCCAACAAGCGGCCCAAAAACACCCTGAAAATGGCCCAGAAAATGGCCAAAAACACCCCAAAAATAGGCATGCGCACGCCAGCTAGCTGGTCTTCAGGTTTCCCGTTCTCCGGTGCGCGCACATGCATGCACATGCACGCGTGTTCCGGTTTGGGCACTTGGGCCCGAAAAGGTTTGCCATCACTGTTCTAGGAGATGGGTGGGTGCTAACTTTCTTACACTGGGATAGTCCCACTCTCTCCTTGATTACATGCTTTAAGATCTATCGCAGTGTTTCTCAAACTTGGCAACTTTAAGATGGGTGGACTTCATCCCCCAGAATTCTCCAGCCAGCCTGGTTAAACGGCTGGTTGGGGAATTCTGGGAACTGAAGTCCACCCTGTCTTAAAGTTGCCAAGTTTGAGAAACATTGATCGAGTGCGCAGTCAACTGTTTTTCAGAGAAGGTATCTGCCCCTGCTTATTTTCCGAAAAGGTTGTAATAAACATTTGAAGAAACCGAAGTGCCTGTTAAGGTGAGAATAAAATCTCATAGAGGCGATTTGGATCTTTGCTTGGAATTCAGGCAGTTAGAAATAAAGCCGAGATTAAAAGTCTAATAGAAAATATTTATTTCGGTACAAAAACAATAAATCCTGAATAATTACATTTCTGCTAAGAAAATGCGACCGTCCCGGTCAAGAGCCAAGTCAAAGAGAAAAATGATGGTTTAGGAATGCACACATGCCTACAACTCATATCACGTGTTCTGCTTGTATTGGAATGTACCATAATATTAGGATAGGGGTGCATCACCCTGCATAGACATACAACTGACAATATTCACTACGTGACAGTGCCTGCCTACCATTATTTTTCATGGAAGCTTTGGAATTTAAATTTGTAATTACATTTTTGTTACACCCTCAAAAAAAAATCCGAAAGTTTAGTCCCATGAGCTCAATACCAATTACAAGAGAAAAATAGTAAAAACACATCTAGAAATAATGAGTTTCCTTTCCAGTTTTAATATGGGATATATTTTGTGCAGAGTATGAAATAGATCCTGCCTGCTTGTTGGAATTCCCCGTTTCTTCCTTTTTGAAATTTTCAGTACTGATTACAGGTACAAAACAAGGGTAGGAAACAGCTGAGCAAACCATGGGGTAGGTGTTGGAAGGAACAGTCAATAAAGAACGACAAGGAATAAATCATATCTGAGAGAATAATTGTTGCCTGTTCCAACATACACATAGGGTGAAAGTGCTGAATATGATTGCGTACATGAACTTTTAGAAAGTACTATTTGGAAAAGATTCCTTTTAACAAAGTGTAATCGGGGCACTTAGCGATTATGAACTTTTGCAGATTGTCAGCATTAAGCATTACGTTGTATAGCCTAGAAATGTTGCAAAGAAAAAAGTAAGGTTCTACATTTAGGCAAGAAAAACAAAATGCAGAGGTACAGTATATGTGGTACCTTGCTCAACAGTAGTAACTGTGAGAGGGATCTTGGAGTCCCAGTGGACATCCATTTAAATATGAGCCAGCCGTGTGCAGCAGCTGCCAAAAAAGCCAACAGAGTTCTAGGCTGCATTAATAGAGGGATAGAATCAAGATCACGCGAAGTGTTAATACCACTTTATAAGGCCTTGGTAAGGCCACACTTGGAATACTGCATTCAGTTTTGGTCGCCACGATGTAAAAAGGATGTTGAGACTCTGGAAAGAGTGCAGAGAAGAGCAACAAAGATGATTAGGGGACTGGAGGCTAAAACACATGAAGAATGGTTGCTGGAATTGGATATGTCTAGTCTGATGAAAAGGACCAGGGGAGACATGATAGCAGTGTTCCAATATCTCAGGGGTTGCCACAAAGAAGAGGGAGTCAAGCTATTCTCCAAGGCACCTGGGGGTAGAACAAGAAGCAATGGGTGGAAACCAATCAAGGAGAGAAGCAACTTAGAACTAAGGAGAAATTTCCTGACAGTTAGAACAATAAATTAGTGGAGCAACTTGCCTCCAGAAGTTGTGAATGCTCCAACGCTGGAAGTTTTTAAGAAGGTGTTGGATAACCATTTGTCTGAAGTGGTGTAGGGTTTCCTGCCTAAGCAGGGGGTTGGACTAGAAGACCTCCAAGGTCCCTTCCAACTCTGTTATTATTGTTGTTGTTGTTGTTGTTGTTATTGTTATTATTATTATTATTATTATTATTATTATTATTATTATTATTATTATAAAACTTCTGCAGTAGAGCAGTTTTGAACTGAGGTATAAAAATATGGCAATAGCTGTGAAGCTTAAAAAAAACTTATAATAATAGAGGGATTATAATAATGTGTAATATGTGGTGTCCCGTAGTGAATAGCAAGTCACTTTTATCTGGTTGAAACTTGTCTCATAGACCTTGCAATGAATGATATGGGATGGAGATTTTTTTTTTATCATCTTGCTGGAAGGCAAGAGCTTAGTGAGAAGAAGTATTTGGACCTTGTGGTGATTTTAGATGCTATCATCTATGGCGGGGTATCAAACTCAAGGCCCGCGAGCCACATCCGGCCCGCAGTGTGTTTAGATCTGGCCCATAGGGCCACCATTGGAAACAGCAAAGGACCAGCCCACGGTGCCTCTGACAGCAAAAACGGAGCTCGGGAGTGCTGCGTGTGGCCTTCACAAGCTCGGTTTTTGCTGGCAGAGGGTTGCAGGAGGCCATCGCAGCCGGAAATGGAGCTCGGGAGGCCATTTTCACTGGCAGAGTGCTCAGGCCGCCAGAGGCGCCCCCGACACAGGTGATGTGGAGGTAGCCACGCCCCCCTGGCCTCACACCCCCCCCCCCCAAGGTCAAACACAACTCTGATGCGGCCCTCAATGAAATCGAGTTTGATGCCCCTGATCTATGGTATCATCTTGGCCTGCTGGAATGGGGATTTAATATCAGTAATTCAGATCCATCCTGGTGGATCATATCTAGAAAGATGACCCTCAAGAGGATGTTGTATCCTCCTAAGGACTTTTAATCTATGATATCATGGTAGCTTTCTCCAGTTTCTTCATTTTTTTTTAATATCTATAGCAGGGGTCAGCAACCTTAAACACTCAAAGAGCCATTTGGACCCGTTTCCCACAGAAAAGAAAACACCAGGAGCCACAAAACCTGGGTGGGCATGGCCAACTTGATGTCACTCACTCCCACCCAGTCACATGACCCCCCCTAGCCACACCTACCCAGCCGGTCATTAGGGCAGACAACTGGTTGTTAAAAAACACCGGGAGCCACAAAAGCCTTTGACACCCCCTCTCCCTCCCTCCCTCCCTCTCTCCCTCTCTCCCTCTCTCCCCTCTCTCTCTGTATCTTTCTATGTATCTCTCTGTCTCTCTCCCCACCTCTCTGTCTCCCGTCTCTATATCTTTGTGTGTGTATCTCTCTCTCCCATTCTCTCCCTCTCATCCCCCGCCGTTGCCCTTACCTTCTCAGGCTAGGCAAGGAGTGACTGGGAGGGCGAGGAGCAGGGCCAACCAGTGATGGGATCACCCGACAGGGAGCCACAGCAGAGGGCCCAAAGAGCCGCATGCGGCTCCGGAGCCGCAGGTTGCAGACCCCTGATCTACAGTATATGAATCTTCTGAGAGAGCTCATCACTTAGCTCTACATTTGCTAGTTACAAACCTTCAGTTATTCTTAGGTGCAATAGTTAGCTGGGTGGAGATGATCATACTGGGGTTCAATGCAAATTACAGGGCAGTGTCCTTTGTAGAATGCTAGTCTCAAGGTTTGTGGCCCACCATCGTTTGGAAAGGAATCTGCTCAACCCAAGAGATTAAAGCCATAGCTTAGAAGCGCACCTGGACTGCTACCATCCTGGAATCTCCTGCGTTGTTGTTTGCAAGTTGTGGCAAATCCTGTCACTCCAACCTGGCCAAAGTCCTCTTGGTTGCGTCACATCTCCATTACTGCAATGTCCTTCATGTAGCACTACCCTGGAAGAACCTTTGGAAGCATCCGTTGGAATCTGGCAGCTAATTTGTCATGATACGATCGCGGTGTCATGATCGTGTCACCCTAGTGCAGTATTAAAAGATCAGCACATGTTTTCTAGGTACAACTCAAAGGCCTGGTCAACGTTAAGAACTCCTAAACAGCTTAGGATCCATTTATCTGAGGGAGTGGCAGGTTCTTTAAGTCTGCAAGTGAGCCTTCCTACTTTAGCAGGTCCTCTTGCCAGAGGGTGAGAAAAGATTTTCCCCGTGTTTCATGCTTAGACTCGGAAATGTGCTCTCTCTAGAGGTGCAATTGCCCCACCTTCTGGTTTCCAAAATACTTCTAGACACATCGTTTAAATATAGTTTTCCAATTACCGTATTTTTGGGAGTATAAAACGCATCGGAGTATAAGACGCACCTTAGTTTTTGGGGAGGAAAATAGGGGGAAAATAATCTACTTACCAGGTATTCATCGGGCTAGTCCTTAGTCTGGTCAGCTTCAGCACATTAGTTCGCTGGTTTTGAGCGCATGTGCTTGCTTTTTATCCCCTGGTTGGGGATAAAAAACAGTTTCTAAAACACTTCACTTCTCTCTCTCTTCAGAGAGAGAAACAATGAGAAAAGCAGGCAAAGGGAAGATCTCGCTTCATTCGTTAGCACCTCGTTAGGGCTGAAAAAAAGCTTAGTAAAAGCTACATTTTGAGTATAAGACGCACCCAAATTTTCAGCCTCTTTTGGGGGGGGGAAGGTGCATCTTATACTCCGAAAAATGCGGTATGTTTGAGTGGTCCTTCAAGCCGCCTTCAATAGATTTTACATTGGTTTCATATATTTAATGATCATTGAAATAACCATTAGGTTTAACACAGAAAGGCAGGACAAAAGTATGCCTGATAAAACATAGATCTGGTGGTGGTTGCATTGTATGTACCTTTTTTTGGGTTAAGTTGTCTCTGCATTTCCCCAGCACCTTCATGGACACAGCCATTACAGCAGTGAGTCCCTTCCTTCTAAGAAGGACCAGGAAGAAGGTGTTACTGAAAAACTGCAGAATGGAGACCTGGACCACATCATCCCTAATAAAAGCAGCGATTTGGAATGCAAGAATCCCTCTGCTGATCAGAAGGTTGTTAGCACCTTGTCTGTTCAGGTCAGTGAATAATTACACTAGGATTGCCCAACCTTTGGGGCTCTTTTGGTGCCAGTGAATCCTCTCTCTCTCTCTCTCCGTCTCTCTGTTTGTGTTTCTCTGTCTCTCTCTGTCTCTCTCTGTCTCTCTCTGTCTCTCTCTGTCTCTCTCTCTCTCTCTCTGTCTCTCTCTCTCTCTGTGTGTGTGTCTCTCTCTCTCTGTCTCTGTCTGTCTGTCTGTCTGTCTGTCTGTCTGTTTGTCTCTCTCTCTCTCTCTCTCTCTCTCTCTCTCTCTCTCTCTCTCTCAGGCTCTCTCTCTCTCTCTGACTCTCTCTGACTCTCTCTGTCTCTGTCTCTGTCTCTGTCTCTCTCTCTCTCTCTCTCTCTCTCTCTCTCTCTCTCTCTCTCTCTCTCTCTCAGGGTCTCTCTCTCTCTGACTCTGTCTCTCTCTCTGTCTCTCTCTGTCTCTCTCTCTCTCTCTCTCTCTCTCAGGCTCTCTCTCTGACTCTGTCTCTCTCTCTCTGTCTCTGTGTCTCTCTCTCTGTCTCTCTCTCTGTCTCTCTGTCTCTGTCTGTCTGTCTGTCTGTCTCTGTCTGTCTCTCTCTCTGTCTCTCTCTCTGACTCTCTCTGTCTCTGTCTGTCTGTCTCTCTCTCTCTCTCTCTCTCAGGCTCTCTCTCTCTGTCTCTGTCTCTGACTCTCTCTCTCTGTGTCTCTGTGTCTCTGTCTCTCTCTCTCTGTCGCTCTCTCTCTCAGGCTCTCTCTCTCTGACTCTGTCTTTGTCTCTGTCTCTCTGTCTCTGTCTCTGTCTCTCTCTCTGTCTCTCTGTCTCTGTCTCTGTCTCTCTCTCTCTCTCTCTCTCTCTCACACACACACACACACAAACGCTACCACTGCCAGAGGCTCTAGATGGCAAAGAACGTCAACACAAAATAAATACTAACTCCCAAGCCCTACGTACATACATAAATATAGACTTTGGTGCTCTCTGAGCTTGGTTGTTTGCGTGCAGATCAGAGGTGGGTTCCTGCTGGTTCTGACCGGTTCTATAGAACCGGTAGCAGGAATTTCCCCCCGCTTGCCGAACCGGCAGCGATGGCCGTTTGGACACGCCCCCGAACTGGCTCTCTTGGCGGCGCCATCTTGTTTTTTGCTTTTGCGCACGCGCAGAAGTTGGGTTTTTAGCTCTGCAAATGAGCGCGTGAAGATGCGAACTGGCAGCAAGGTAAGTCAGAACCCCTGTTGCAGATGTTCATTACCCAACTAAGATTCAACTGAGAAACTCTGAGCAAGACAGCAAGATGGGTGGCGAATAAATTTAATAAATATATGAATAAAATCCTAATATACATTGATAACGAAATATATGAATATGTGAAAAATGTAAAGAAGAAATAGAGAAGAGATTTTAAATAAACAATGAATCGAGACTGCTGGAATGCCATCCCAAGATATATTAGAATAAAAGAACACCACAATAGAATAGGAGAGAAGGGGAAGGAGGGTGAGGAGGAAAGAAGAAAGGGAGAGGAGAGGAGGGTAAGAAGGGAAAACAGAAGGATAGGAGAGAGGGAAAGAGGAGGGAGGAGGAGAGGAGTAGGGGAAAGGGAAGTAGAGAAGGACGGAAGGGAGGGAGAGGAAAGTAAGAAAGGTAGAGGGGGATGGGGAGCTGGAGAAGGGTTGTGGGAAATAAAAAGGGGGCCAAGGGATGGCAGAAAAGCCGCCTCGACTGAATAAAAACAGTAATTGAATTGATGAGTAGAAAATATGTATGGGATTACTGCATTAAGAATTAGAAAATGAAATGGTATATTTGTGAATGTAAATATGTGAAATGAAATAAAAAAAACTTTGATTTTAAAAAAAGAAGATGATAGGGGACTTTCAGCTTTTCTTAATATCATTTTTTTCCCCCAGGACCTACAAGCATCTCAAAGCATGTGCTATTGGTTGAAAGGGGTGCGTTACTCCGACATTGGCACTCTGGCTTGGATGATAACCTTGAGTGACGGCCTTCACAATTTCATTGATGGGCTGGCTATTGGCGCCTCCTTCACCGTCTCTGTCTTCCAAGGCATCAGCACCTCAGTGGCCATTCTTTGTGAAGAATTCCCACATGAGCTAGGTGTGTGTGTGCTGCTTCATTTCTGCTTCACAGGTGGAAAAAAATACACAGGAATTCCTTTTAGGGATGCGCTTAGTGGAATTCTTATTAAGGAGCAATCAAAAGTAGGAACATCTGCCTTGCAAAGAAAGGTCCAATGGATTTGAGGGTGGTTAGTTTAGATTAAAAAAACCCACAAACAACAGGAAACAGGGCAGAGATTTCTAAAATTTCTACGCATTGTAGAAAAGGTAGAAGAAAATTTCCCATCGTACTATCGATGGGTTCTTCAGTGATATGCATTCATCTGTATTAACATGGTCAAACTACCGTCTTTCCCCGAAAATAAGGCCTATCCCGAAAATAAGACCTAGCTTGATTTTACACATGCGCCCAATATAAGCCCTACCTCCAAAATAAGCCCTAGTTAACACTCTGCCCACTCCGTTTCACCTGGTTGCACGAGGTGGGTGAGGCGCACAGGTAAAAATCAAGCTAGGGTGGGGATGGGGGGGTGCTGCCCCACATGGCCCCGCTTACTTTAGGACACTTGCAGCCAGGCCTCTCACACCCCGACACCTGACTCGCCTTGCCGGCCCACTTCTTCTGCGGCCGCTTACCACTGCGTGCGCTGCACCCGGCCTTCGATTTGCTGTCAGAGGCCTTTGAGGCCAGGGGGCACTGCACAAATGGCCGCAGAAGAAGTGGGCCAGCAGTGGCGACACGGGCTCCTGCTTGGCGGGGCTGTTGGTGCCGCCGCCGCGAGATGAGACAGTGAAAAAGACAATCCCCTGAAAATAAGACCTAATGCCTCTTTTGGAGACACAAAAAAATAAGACCGGGTCTTATTTTCGGGTAAACACGGTAGATGTCTTTGTATAAATATCAGTTTTGAGGATTCAGGCAGGGGTGGGTTCCTCCCGGTTCGGATCGGATCGCCCGAACCGGTAGCGAGCCGCTGCTGATGTCATGCCTGTGCCCTTCCGTGCGCGCCGCCATCTTTTTTTCATATTTTTTGCGAATTTTTCCCCTTCCGCGGCTTGAAAAAGGGCCCGCCCGCCCACGGGTGAATGGCGACCTTTATTTCTTCGCCCGAAGCACAGCTGACGAGCTCCTCAGCTGTGTTTCGGGCTAATTCCTGCTTCTGAGCATGCGCGGAAGAGAAATAGCACCAGGGGACCCGCGAAACGTTGCGATGTGAACCGGTGGCGAAGGTAAGTGGAACCCACCCCTGGATTCAGGGCCATAGAGGATACCAGTGTTGGCATGGATGGTTTTGTTATTTAGGTGATGAGTTCTTTTGGCCTTTCAGGATTAGCAAGTTCATTAGAGATCATGTATCAGTAGCCGCTAAGCCATGATGGCTGTTTGAATATTCATTCCAAACTCCAAGGCTATACTTGTTGAATATACAAACGTTTTGCAAAACATTTTTGTAAATGAGTGGCCGGAGTTACACAAGATACTAAAACTAACAGACCCCAGGATAGCTTTATCTACAGGTAGTCCTCGACCTACGATCACAATTGAGCCCAGCACTTTTGTTTAAGCGAATTTTGCCCCCTTTACGACTTTTCTTGCCACAGTTAAGTTAAGTGAATCACTGCAGTTGTTAAGTGAGTAACATGGTTAGTAATCTGGCTTCCCCGTTGACTTGACTTGTCAGAAGGTCGCAAAAGGAGATCACGTGACCCCTCCCCCTTGGTCATTGCAGCCGTCATAAATACGAATCACTTGCGAAGCAGCCGAACTTTGATCGTGTGGCCGTGGGGATGCGGCAATGGTCATCAGTGTGAAATCAGTCACTTTTTTTTCAGTGCCGTTGTAATTTCAAACGGTCCCAAAATGAACCGTTGTAAGTTGAGGACTACCTGTAGTTGTATCATGGGATGGTGGTGGATGTTGAGGATTTATATAATAGAACATGCAACGCAGGTCATCATCAAAACGTTATTGCTTAGACAAAGATATTGGTCGCTTCATCATAGCAGAAGAAATATATCAGCAGCAGAAACGAATAGAATAGAATAGAATAGAATAGAATAGAATAGAATAGAATAGAATAGAATAGAATAGAATAGAATAGAATAGAATAGAATAGAAAATATGGAATGGAATGGAATGGAATGGAATGGAATGGAATGGAATGGAATGGAATGGAATAGAATAGAATAGAATAGAATAGAATAGAATAGAATAGAATAGAATAGAATAGAATAGAATAGAATAGAATTCTTTATTGGCCAAGTGTGATTGGACACACAAGGAATTTGTCTTTGGTGCATATGCTCTCAGTGTACATAAAAGAAAAGATACATTTGTCAAGAATCATGAGGTACAACACTTAATGATCGTCATAGGGTACAAATAAGCAATCAGGAAACAATATTGATATAAATCGTAAGGATACAAGCAACAAGTTATAGTCATACAGTCATAAGTGGGAGGAGATGGGTGATAGGAACGATGAGAAAAACTAATAGTAGTAGTAATGCAGCCTAGTGAATAGTTTGACAGTGGTGAGGGAATTATTTGTTTAGCAGAGTGATGGCGTTCGGGGAAAAACTGTTCTTGTGTCTAGTTGTCTTGGTGTGCAGTGCTCTATAGCGTCGTTTTGAGGGTAGGAGTTGAAACAGTTTGTGTCCAGAATGCGAGGGGTCAGTAAATATTTTCACAGCCCTCTTTTTGACTCGTGCAGTATACAGGTCCTCAATGGAAGGCAGGTTGCCAGTAATTGTTTTTTCTGCAGTTCTGATTATCCTCTGAAGTCTGTGTTGATAATATGGGAGAAGTTGGTTTAAAAAATGCAAAATGCTTCTGGATGAATGTATTGGGGAAAACTGCTCTTCAAAGCTTTGATTCTGCAAATTTCAAATGCAGCCCCTTCCTTCTAAACTTCTTTGGAATTGTGGTTCATCTTTGCAGGAGACTTTGTCATTCTGCTGAACGCTGGGATGACAATCCAGCAAGCCCTTTTCTTCAACTTCCTCTCGGCTTGCTGCTGCTACCTGGGCCTGGGCTTTGGGATATTGGCCGGCAGCCACTTCTCAGCCAACTGGATCTTCGCTCTAGCAGGCGGGATGTTTCTCTACATTGCGTTGGCCGACATGGTAAGTGGTAGGCAGGTAAAGGAAGCCAATTGGCTTCATCGGGTTTCCTTCTGATAGGTTGGAGGCACAACTCCTATAATTTCCCTTTAGCCAGGATAGTAAGACTGTTCTGCTTATTTTACTCAGAGTCTGAACTTACCGTATTTTTCGGAGTATAAAATGCACCAGAGTATAAGACGCACCTAGATTTTAGAGGAGGAAAACAAGGAAAAAAGTATTCTGAACCAAATGGTGTAGTAATATATTATTTAATAAAATACCGTTTTGGAATGAATGCTGTTTGATTTACAAGCTTGCCAAAAAAAAAAGAAGTTTTGCATTTGCTGTAGAACGAAACAAAGTGGAGGGGAGGAAAGCCACTCTAATTGATTTTTCTTGCTCTATAAGTTCCCAGAGATGAATGAAGTCAGCAAAGAAGACGAAAGAAGTGGCAGGGCTCTGATTGCATTTGCGATTCAGAACGCCGGACTACTCACGGGATTTGCCATCATGGTGCTGCTGACTATGTTCTCGGGACAAATCCAGCTCGGATAGCGGCGGGCTCTGTTGGAAAATTGTAGATCTGTGGACTCTGCCAAGCGCAGTTTTTTTTTTTCAAAGATTTCAAGAAGGGGCTTGTTTATGCAACCTGCTTCTTAGATTTCTTATTGGACTGACCTGCACAGGCTGACAACTTTTCTCTCTAACGTTAAATGACCGGGGGGGGGATCATTTCTTAAGGTAACAACAGCATTTGTCTCTCCCTCCTACCCTTCCCCCCCCCCTTTTTTTCCACATTTGGATAGAATCAGTGAAAAAAGGCTTCTAATTTCCTGATGTTGAGCCGAGGTGGTGCAGTGGTTAAAATGCAGCACTGCAATTCAGCAGTTCATCTGTTCAAATCTCACTAGGCTCAAGGTTGACTCAGCCTTCCATCCTTCCGAGGTGGGTAAAATGAGGACCCAGATTGTTGGGGGCAATATGCTGAACCCTGTAAACCGCTTAGAGAGGGCTGTAAAGCACTATGAAGCGGTATATAAGTCTAAGTGCTATTCCTTCCTTCCTTCCTTAATTCTGCCCACTGCCAGGAGTTCAATCCTGACCATCTCAAGGTTGACTCAGCCTTCCATCCTTCCGAGGTGGGTAAAATGAGGACCCAGATTGTTGGGGGCAATATGCTGAACCCTGTAAACCGCTTAGAGAGGGCTGTAAAGCCCTATGAAGCGGTATATAAGTCTAAGTGCTATTGCTATGTTGTATAATTCTTGCTGCCTTCTGGGGAATGAGTAGCTTGGTGCACATCCCTTTAAAGGCTACAAAAATACCAGCAAATTGGCTAGCCGGGTGCCTTCCACCACCCCTCTTCCCCACCCCAATTACTAAGGATAGTAACGTTTTCAGTTTTAAACTCTGCATCAGTTTTGGGTCAGTTAATTGGTTGGTTTGGAGTTACTCCCGAATTTTAGAAAATTAAGTCGGCTGCACGGGAAGGAAATCAGAATTAAAAATTGCAGCAAATTAGAGAACTGTAACTCTTTGGGGAAAATTGGCCTTAAGCATGGGTTGGATTAGAAGACCTCTGAGGTCTCTTCTACTCTTCTATGATTCTATGTTCTGTGTGAGAAAGGAAATAAGTGCTTTTTGTGGCATGTGCACCATCTAAACATGAAAACGTGTTATATTGAAAACTCCTACCAATGGATGCAGAGGGCTCTAGTTTATGTAGGAATGCATGTGGGGACAATTTGACTCGAAATTCCTTTATTCAAATGGCATCGTGATATATAAACTATTTAGGACTCCCAAGAGAAGAGAAAAGACCATCCTGGAAGACGCGTTTGGAAGTCCTTTTAGTGCCCTCTTCCCCTCTTGTTTTCAAAAGTGATTATCTTCTTCAGCCCTTCCTTTAACATCTCCTTTTTAAATTTCCTTCAAAAGATTCACACGCAGACTGGCCCACACAGCTGCTACTTTGCAAGTTGGTTTTGTGTAGGATAAATCTGGCCACAGTGTGGAGTCTATTTATATCTGGAAAGAAATGATGTATGAAGTAGCTGAATTGCACCCACCGGCTGGTGTGAAGGTCTTGGAACTGTTTATGGAAATGAAGCCTAGATTTGGAGTATTTGCTGGAGAGATTTATTGCAGGATTAAATTTCCCAGAGTCACTAGGTGAACGGATGTATTATCATATTGATAAGATCAAGCCTGTCAGCTTAAGTATGTAGCACATTATTCACTTCACACACCCTCTTTAAATGTTCAAAACCGTTATGCTTGTATCAGCAAAAGGAAAGTCGGTTCTTTTCAGTACAGCTAGGAAAATACCTTTTTAAGACAAACTCTGCAGCATCTCTATGTAGCTGAATAACTCTCTTCTATATTATGGATAAATTGTACAGATTCCCCTTTCCTGTGGAGCACCAATGAAGCATCAAATGGGTGTGGAAGTAGCAAATCCCAAAGACATTTCTTTATCCATCCTTTGCAATTAGAGTGGGATCCACCAAGACATCCTCTTGCATAATCAGATTTTATCTGTTCAGAAGATCTCGGCGGTCTGTCCTGTAAAAAAAAAAAAGCAATATTTAAGCAGGCCTAGGAATTTGAGGTCCTTAGGTGAGAGGCATAAAAGTGAAATGCCCCTAAAGAGGGATTGAGTTTCCTCATTATATTATAAAATGCGCTATGTTACCTTTAGAGGAGGCCCAGTAGCATTGATTATCTTTCATTTGACCTATTATGGCTACGATAAGCAGAAACTGCCATGTTTACTACTCTGCATGACCCATTTTGAATAGGGAGGCTTAATAAGCTGCTTGATCATCTGTCAGAAATGGTGTAGGGCAGTGATGGCGAACCTTTTTTGGTTTGCGTGCCAAAAAAGGGGGGGGAAGCGGGGGATCACGTGTGTGTGTGCCCACACTCATAATTCCATGCACCCCCGCACATGCACGCATGACCCCCCTGCTCCCAGCATGCAATGGCACGCCCATTTTTCGCTCTCCCCAGGCTCCAGAGCCTTTCTAGGAGCCTGGGGAGGGCGAAAACAGCCTTTCCCACCCCCTCTGGAGGCTGGAAACAGCCTGTTTCCCAACTCCCAGTGGGCCCAGAAGGCCCGAAAATCAGCCGGCTGGTGCACACATGCACGCCGGACCTGGGCTCGCGTGCCCACCGATATGGCTCCTCGTGCCACTTGTGGCACCCGTGCCATAGGTTCGCCATCATGGGTGTAGGGTCTCCTGCTTGGGTGCCGGGGGGTTGGACTAGATGACCTACAAGATCCCTTCCAGCTCTGTTAATCAAATCACTACTGTTACCTTGAACCAGTCCACGTTGTTGAGAGGCACATGCTTCACTTTGTCCAATAATTACGTTTTCTCCCTATTGCCATATTATCATTCCTAAAAAAACATCTTATCTATATTCTGGCAGGGCACATATTCCACCTCTGGTTAACAGGATGCACTGATTCCCAGTTTGTCCAATTCAAGGTGCTGGTGTTGACCTCCTTACATGGCATGGGGACCACCTCTTCTCAATTACATCTGTCTGTCCCACCAGACGTAGCTGAGAGGGCATTTACAGGTTCCGTTGTCTTGGGAACAGTACATTTGGCAGGCCCCAGGCCAGGGGCAACTTTAGGACCTGGGGACTTCAACTCCCAGAATTCCCCAGCCAGCCCATGGCTTGGAGCTGAAGTCTACAAGTCTTAAAGCTGCCAAGGTTCGATACCTTGAACCTTTTCTGCTGTGGCGCACACATTGTGGCATTGTGTCCATCTTGGCATGAGGCTGGCTCCAAATTTCTGAGCTTCCAATGTTCCCTCAAGAACTGGTTGTCAGGAGACCTGGGGAGCTATGAGACGATTCCATTATTATTAATATCCCTTCACCTAATGCTTCTTTCCTTAGCTTTGTTGCTAGAATTTTTAATGACGATAATTGTTTTAGGTGTTTAGTTTTGTTGTATATCTCCTAGAGTCACTTGTTTTGTGACATGAGCAGCTATATAAATAAACAAATAAATAACAGTCCGTGTAGAAAAAGCTTTTAAACATCATAACTGGGACCGAATTAGCCTGAGCTGGAAATCCCTCATTTCGCTCTTCTAATGGTGTTATTTTAGCTAGTTTCGTCGTCCGCATGTTACTAATATATCAAAATGATTCTTCCGTGCTCCTAAAAAGGACAAAACTGAATACTCTAGTCTTGCACAGTGAGATTTTGCTTTTCACTTGAAAGTAGATTGATGTAATGTGATGTAGTTATTGCAGAATCACTTCCTAACTTCTGCGTAGGAATTAGCTGCTTTGAATACATCCACCTTCCCAGAATTAGAAGGAGAAAGCGAATCTTTGGCCAAGGGGAACGCTGCTGCACCTGCTCGGAATTCTGACATAGCCAGGTCAATGTCTACACGTCGTCGAAATTGTTTGAAGATAAAATCCAGTATTTAAAGAAATTTCCATTACCTTCACTGGAGGTATACAAATTCCTGTTCTAAGTAGTATCTGGCTCAGGGGTCTCAAACTCGATTTTATTGAGGGCCGCATCAGGGTTGTGCTTGACCTTGGGGGGGGCGGGATGGGCGTGGCCAGGGTGGGTGTGGCCAGCTCGACGACACAGGTGGAGCCTGTGGTGGCCTGAGCGCTCTGCCAGCGAAAACGGGCTCCCGAGCTCCGTTTTGGCTGCAACGGCCTCCTGCAACCTTCTGCCAGCAAAAGCAGAGCTTGGGGGCTGCCCGTGGCCCTCCCGAGCTCCGTTTTCAGCTGTGATGGCCTCCTGCAACCCTTTGCCAGCAAAAACTGAGCTCGAGAGGGCCGCATACAGCCCTCCCGAGCTCCGTTTTCACTGACAGAGGCACTGCATGTTGTGCCAAGGCTCGACATGTGCACCTGTTTCCAGGGCAGCCCCGTGGACCAGATCTAAGCACTCCGTGGACCGGATCCGGCCCCCGGGCCTTGAGTTTGACACCCCTGATCTAGCTATTTGCAATTAGGTCTACTGAGTTCAGTGGACAAAGCTTGTAGACTTCATATTTATTAAAGGCTCCGAGGAGGCTGGGGACTACATTGTGTGCCACTGCAATATGGACATTCGTAAGACATGCGCAAAGAAGGTAACCATTTCTATGTTTGTGCCGGAATGCTTATCCCGTGAGAGAGAGAAAGCAAAACTGACCAATTGCGAGCAAATACTGATTTGAATTTTAATGTATGCCTCTTTAGAAAATTGGGACTTTTTTCCCTATTTCAGTATTTAAATAACTCAGGTGTTGTAAGAAAACTTGTCAAAACGAAGAATATAAATTATCTCATGTGACTTGTTTGTAAAAATAAACTTCTATAATGACAACTGAATTGTATTTTTTTTACCCCCAGCATGAACCTGGAAGGAAATATCCTTCATGTTTGACCCCTTTAAAAAAGGTTTATTAGAAAGGTAAAACATACTGTAGTAATAATCTATTTTGAAAGAGCAAAGCAGGGACGTTTGACACCTTCTGTAAGAAATTGTATTTTTTGATTTGCTTTTAGTATAAGAGGTGCTATGAAGGTTACCGTGTTTCCCCCCAAAACAGGACCCGGTCTTATATTTTTTGAACCCCGAAATAAGCGCTTGGCCTTATTTTCAGGGCGGTCTTATTATTTTGGGGTGCGTGGAGCAAGACGGGCCTCCTCTTGCTGTCTTACCTGATTTCCAGCTCTGTCTCCCTAACCTTAACCAGAGGAAATTGTATTTTTGGGGAGGGCTTATTTTCAGGGGAGGGCTTATTTTCAGGGGAGGGCTTATTTTCGGGGAAACACGGTAGACATGCAATTAAAAATACAATTATTCAGTAAAAAAAGCAAAAGCCAACAGATGAAATGCATTTTAACAAGTAGCTTTAAACTTGGTGTTGTGTCATGCAAATGCTAGGACCTTCTTCCATGTCTCCACCGGGTGCTCTCTGTTAGGTGTGGAATGCATGAACCAGAATCTCAAATGGTGGCCTTGTTTAATCGGTGGGTTGATGCCACACGGATAATATAATTATGCATACAGTAATTGCAAGGTCATTGATTCAGTTTTTTGCATCTCCAGGTCACCTTGCTTGCTAGGTGAAAGGTAATGGAAAGGCAGTCTACTACACAAAGTGATAACATGAAGCTAGGACAGTGTTTCCCAACCTTGGCAACTTGAAGATATCTGGACTTCAACTCCCAGAATTCCCGGAATTCTGGGAGTTGAAGTCCAGATATCTTCAAGTTGCCAAGGTTGGGAAACACTGAGCTAGGAGGACAAGAACAATCAAGGAGCATCTTGGAACCACTAGCCCAGAGGTCTTCAAACTTGGCAACTTTAAGACTTGTGGACTTCAACTTCCAGAATTCTCCAGCCAGCATAGCTGGCTGGAGGATTCTGGGAGTTGAAATCCACAAGTCTTAAAGTTGCCAAGTTTGGGGACCCCTGCACTAGCTCTTTGAATTCAGGCACTGACCAAGGACAAGCAACTCTGGTGTAAATAACTGAACAATATAGTGAGGGTTTAATTATCTATTTCTTAGCCCAACATTGACTTTTCAACTTTAGATGTAGTTTTACTTTTAAAACACAAGATGGCAGCCATGTGTATTCTTTAAAACTTGTGTATTTTTTTTTTTTAAAAAGACATCAGTTGCCATTTGTACCCCTGTAAAAAAAAAAAAGAATCAAACTGATTAAAATATTGCACACTGAATGCCAACTTGCTCTAAGTGATTTTTTTAAATTTTCCCTCAGTGAACTTCATGGCCTTTAAAATTATACAAAAGTAATATGACTGAAGGCGTACAAAACAATGGGCAAAATCTTCATCAGCAAAGATGGAGAAAAATCCATTAAGCTTGTGAGAAGTACGGTACCTGTTTTATGCAACTTGATACAGGGGTTTTTTAACCTTTTGCTCCTTTATGCCTTCCAACTGCGAGATAAAACTTTTTTTTTAAAATCTAGCTGTTAACAAAATATTAAATTATTTACTTATTTATATAAAAAAGACCCTCTACTTTCTGTTTCCCACTTTCAAGTATTGTGGATGTATTTGCCTTGAGGATGATATGGTTTATTTTTGCCAAAGTGGAATTAAACCTTCCGAACCTGAAGATCTTTCTGGTTCCTGACACTTTTCATCTGAACAAAACATATGTTGTGACTTCAACATTAAGAGCATCTTCCTTTTCTCTTCAAGGATTCCTGGAAAAACTGAAAAAGTCTTGCCCTGGTTGTTGGGCAACAATACTGAAGTGGTTTGCCACTGCTTTCTTCCATCCCACCCCCACAACTTCCTATCTAGCCCTAGGATTCCTAAGTATTTTCACATTCAAGTACTAACCCAGATAATACCTGTTTAGCTTGTTGATATGGTCCAAGTTTGGCTAATGTTGCTGCTTGCTGGAATGAGGATGTTAAAACTTGCAGACTTACCAGAATGTCTCCAAATATTTTACGTACAGAATTATTAATCGGTTCATCATGTTAAAGTGCACAACCTAAATATATCAAAAACACTTTGCTGGTTTTTGCCTCTCTATGCTGTACTTGGTTACCGTCTCTGACCACGTTCCCCTGATGAGCATAATGAAAAAAAGTTTACTTTATTACAAGTAAGAATGACTTGTAAGATGACTGGGGCAGGTCTTAGTCCGGTTATATGGGATAGGTTTGAACCGGTGACTCCTGAGGATGTGGACAAGGCCATAGGAGCTATGAGTTCCGCCACTTGTTTATTGGACCCGTGTCCCTCCTGGTTGGTTTCGGCCACCAGGGAGGTTTCACGCGGCTGGCTCCAGGCGTTGGTCAACGCTTCTTTGAGAGAGGGGTCCGTCCCGCAGCCCTTAAAAGCTGCGGTGGTGAGACCCCTCCTCAAGAAGCCTTCCCTGGACCCGGCGGATTTAAAGAACTTCCGTCCAGTCTCCAACCTTCCCTTCGCGGGGAAGGTTGTTGAGAAAGTGGTGGCACTCCAGCTCCTACGACTGTTGGATGACACTGATTGTCTGGATCCCTTTCAATCTGGTTTCAGGCGCGGTTACAGTACGGAAACGGCTTTGGTCACCCTGATGGATGATCTCTGGCGGGCCCGGGATAGGGGCCATTCCTCTATCCTGGTGCTACTTGACCTCTCAGCGGCCTTCGATACCATTGACCATGGTATCCTTCTGCGTCGTCTCGGAGAGGTGGGGGTGGGCGGCACTGTTTTACAGTGGTTCTCCTCCTTCCTCTCTGACAGGACGCAGTCGGTGTTGACAGGGGGGCAGAGGTCGAGCCCTAGGCCCCTACTATGTGGGGTGCCGCAGGGCTCGGTCCTCTCGCCCATCCTGTTTAATATCTACATGAAGCCCCTGGGTGAGATCATCCGACGACACGGGGTGAGGTATCAGCAATATGCTGATGATACCCAGTTGTACATCTCCACCCCGTCTCAGTTCGGGGAAGCCGTAGACGTAATGGGCCGCTGCCTGGCCGATGTTAGGGTCTGGATGGGGAAGAACCGGCTAAAGCTTAACCCTGACAAGACTGAGTGGCTGTGGATATTACCTCCTAAGGACTCGACCAATTGTCCCTCCTTGGTTCTTGGGGGGGAGAAATTAGCCCCCTCAGAACGGGTCCGCAATTTGGGTGTCCTCCTAGACCCAGAGCTAAAATTGGAACAACATCTTTCAGCTGTGGCTAGGGGGACCTTTGCACAAGTACGTCTTGTGCACCAATTGCGGCCCTACTTGGAGAAGGAGGCACTTCTTACAGTCACTCATGCCCTTATCACCTCACGGCTGGATTACTGCAATGCGCTCTACATGGGGCTACCCTTGAAGAGTGTCCGGCGACTACAATTGGTGCAAAATGCAGCTGCGCGAGCTGTGGTGGGTGCACCTAGATGCACCCACGTAACACCTATCCTCCGCCAGCTGCATTGGTTGCCCATTAGTCTCCGGATCCAATTTAAGGTATTGGTCGTTACCTTTAAAGCCCTACATGGCTCAGGGCCAGGTTATCTTCGGGACCGCATCCTGCCGCATACCTCCCTACGACCGGTTAGAGCCCACAGAGTCGGCCTCCTCCAGGTCCCGTCGACCAAACAATGTCGGCTGGCGGGACCAAGGGGGAGGGCCTTCTCTGTGGGAGCTCCCTCCCTGTGGAACCAACTCCCTCCAGAGATCAGGACCATCCCCACCCTGCTGGCCTTCCGGAAAGCGATAAAAACCTGGCTCTTCCGGCAGGCGGGGTAAATGAGATACTCTTTTAACTTTTGTAATTTTTGTATTTTTAATTATTGCATTTGTATGTTTTTTATATTTTAATGATAGCTTTTATTTTGTAATGGATCGAATATGTTGTGAGCCGCCCTGAGTCCCTAGGGATTGGGCGGCATAGAAATCCAGCAAAATAAAATAAATAAAAAATAAAGAATCAATAATCTTTGAACAAAACAATGATGTGCCAGTTTTACAAGCCTCGGGCTTGTGTTGCCAGTTCAACTGCAAATTGGCAATTTTCAACTATCAAATTCCCCACTGCTTTTTAATTTTTTAATCCACCCTTAATATTTTTATACAATATATAACTCAAGGTAGTGAATGTATCTAAACACGCTTTCCTTCTCTCTTCAATGATATATTAGACTACTTTGTGTAATCACCCCCACTGTCTGAATCTAAAGAAAGATCAGAAAATTTTTGCTTATGCATCGCCTACATCTCCTGGAACTCTGAACCCCCACTCAAAAAGTGCAGCCTCCAGCCGTAAAAGGTTAACTCACTCATATCCTAAGCAATGGATTATATATGATTAATGGAATAAGCTGCTGATTTGCTGGTTTTATACAATATAGTAATCCACAGACTAGTTAATAAAAAATAATGGCTGCTTTTTTACAATATACATAAGTATACACCTATGTTTTAGCATGATATGCAACCAGTCTATATTTTCTGGGTTTGAGACTTTTAAAGCAGCACTTCCAAATATATATGGAAGTATATAGGTATACAGATGTGTGAGTCTGTGTGTATAGGTATAGGTACCGTGTTTCCCCCAAAATAAGACCCTGTCTTATATTTTTTTTGAACTCTGAAATAAGCACTTGGCCTTATTGCTATGCATTCAAAAGCCCGAGTGGGCTTATTATTTATTTATTTATTTATTTGTGAGATTTATATACCGCCTCACAGTGCAAGCACTCTCTAAGCGCTTTAGACCAGTAAGCAATGTATATTTATATTGTCCCCAACAATCTGGGTCCTCATTTTACCTACCTCGGAAGGATGGAAGGCTGAGTCAACCTTGAGCCGGTGAGATTTGAACCGCTGACCTGCGGATCAGTGTCAGCTAAAGTGGCCTGCAGTACTTGCCTCTAACCGCTGCGCCACCTCGGCTCTTATCAGGGGATGTCTTATTTTGGGGGAAACAGGGTATATACGGTGTGTGTGTGTGTGTGTATAGTCTTAAAATAAACTTTGCTTCCCACAGCATATGACATGACATGACAACTTGACAGGTTCTTAGTTTTCTGTACACATACAATGCATTAAACATGACTACTATAGATTTCTCCCCAAACATTTCGCTTCTTGTAAAATAAAAGTAGATTGTTTTCCTTAAATGTAAATGTGAATCCCCCTCTTTTACAAAGAAAAAAAATCTGATTTGAAGCAGATGTGTGTGGTTTCTGCATTTAACTTTTTTTTTTAACGTTTATCAAACCAATAGTCTTCCAAAGCGATTAGCACAGCAAAGTCTAAAAAGATGTTCAGTCCTAGGTTAAAAAATTATAATAAATCAAAATGACAACCCACAAGAGGAGGGAAATGGTTAAGAAGTGGCCGCTTCCATTTTCATCCTTGTAACCACGGGCAACCTTACTTTCTACATAGAAAGCATGGAGGAAATTAGAAAGGTTAAGGAGATTACATCAGAAATAATATCAGAAGCTAGAATTAGAATTCTTTCTTGGCCAAGTGTGATTTTAGACACACAAGGAATTCATCTCCGGTGCATAAGCTCACAGTGCACATACAATGATAGATCATTATCATAGTCATTGTAAAAATACATTCATCATAAAACATTAGATAAAACATTTAGTGATAGTCATAGATACTGAAGCAATCAACATAAATCATACTAAGATACTATGTTGTTTTTATACTATGTTTTTAAATTTTGTATTTGCTTTTAATTAATATTTAATTGGTTATTCTTGTATTTTTTCTCTGTTGTACGCCGCCCTGAGTCCTCCGGGAGTTGGGCGGCATATAAGAATACCAAAATAAATAAATAAATACTAAATAAACAGTATAACAGTATATGGGAGGAGGTTTCGAAGTATTTTAGAGGTGGAGCTCTTGCCTCATAATCAGAAGGTTGTGAGTTCAATCCTAGGTAGAGGCAGATGTAGGGTCTCCTGCTTGGGCAGGGGGTTGGACTAGATGACCTGCAAGGTCCCTTCCAACTCTGTTAATATGTTATGTTATTTCTAGCAGGACTACCAGACTGTAACAGCTTTGCTCCCTATGCCATCCATCTGGTAAACTCAAGATTCGTTTTTCTTGCCATGTACATCTATACACTGGGACTAGACTGTGTGGCTTCTCTGTATCATATAATATTTGTCGGTATATGCATAAATGTGTATTTATTTTGTCATGTTTCTGTAGTCAGTGTATATTGGAGGTGGTGACCTTATGCAACGAAATTTCGTTTTAATGTATGCGGATTAGTGTACATTCAAAGGGAAAGTGAAGTTACTCCTCTTCTGTAAATCGTTAAGATACAAGCAACAAAGTTATAGTCATTACAACGTTATAGGCAACTATAAAGGTATACAGAACTATAGTATATAGACGATAAAGAGAGAGGGAAGATGAGATGGTGGCAATACTGCCTTTCTAAAAGCAGTGACATTATATGGATGCTCCAATGGATCGTTTTGGAAAGGGGAAAGAATGGTCTGGCCAAGGAGGTGGAAAGGCAGCAACTGCGGGCTCAAAGCCTTGGCGTCAACTGCAGGCGCAAAAGCTTGGGCAGATGCCACTTCCGTGGGGTTGCTAGGATTTATTACCTGGCAGCCAGCAAAGGACAGATGGGGATGTTTGTGGGGGGGGGGGGAAGCTATTTATTTGTTTTTGTCAAGTACGTGTTGGTAATATACATAGATATAACATTGTTCTATATACATAAGATGGGTGATGATAAGAGGGAACATTAGGACAGGGACGGTAGGCACTCTGGTGCACTTATGCATGCCCCTTACTGACCTCTTAGGACAGTGGTTCCCAACCTGGGGGTCGGGACCCCTTTGGGGGTCGAATGACCATTTCCCAGGGGTCGCCCCGACATCCTCAGCTCCCCCCCCCCCCCCGCCACAAGCCTGGCCATATTGACTCAACTCGCCCGAGCCCTCCGATTGGTCGGGAGAGGTGCCATTCGGTGAGAGGCATTTGTGATGCCTGGCGGCCAAGCTTTGGCAGCATCAGCTAAGGGGCCAGCTTTGCTCTCAATTCTGGGAGTTGAAGTCCAGGCACCTTAAAAGTTGCTGAGATTGAGAAATATTGCTGTACACTTGTTGGTTATCAAGTCTAAATACAGAAGTAAATTTGTTGTGGAAGATGATATTCCTTGTGCTCTTGTAAAGACTGGCCCGAGAATTTCTGATCTGGCATAATTACATATTGTTTTTGTGATTAATCGCTATGCTTTATGTTCAATTTGTAACAATGAAAATACATCCTGCATATTAGATATTTACATTACGATTCATAACAGTAGCAAAATTACAGTTATGAAGTAGCAACGAAAATAATTTTATGGTTAGGGGTCACCACAACATGAGGAACTATATTAAGGGGTCGCGGCATTAGAAAGGTTGGGAACCACTGTCTTAGGATTCGAGTGAGGTCAACATGAGCCGAGGTGGCACAGCGGTTAAGAGTGCAGTACTGCAGGCCACTTTAGCTGACTGTGATCCCCAGGTCAGCGGTTCAAATCTCACCGGCTCAAGGTTGACTCATCCTTCCATCCTTCCGAGGTAGGTAAAATGAGGACCCAGATTGTTGGGGGCAATGTAAATATACATTGCTTACTGGTGCAAACCGCTTAGAGAGTGCGTGCACTGTGAGGCGGTATATAAATCTCACTAAATAAATAAACAGTCTAAGGGTAAAGTTTTGGGGGTTTGGTGACGAAACCACAGAGTCAGGTAGTGAGTTCCAGGCATTGACCACTCTGTTGCTGAAGTCGTATTTTCTACAGTCAAGTTTGGAGCGGTTCACTTTATTTATTTATTTATTTATAATTAAATTTATATACCGCCCTTCTCCAGGGGACTTAGGGCGGTGAACAGCCAGGTAAAAACACAATATAAACACACACACACACACACACACACACACATATATATACACACACATACACATTTAAAAGAAAATATTCGATGTGGCCCTGATTTAAGACAATACAATTATCTGTTGTGTGCTCGTGTATTGTTGTGGTTGAAGCTGAAGTAGTCGTTGACAGGACTGTTATTTGCCATTATTGCAAAAGCCCCCCAAGGCAGGGGGAGCCGTTCTAAGCCGATGCCAGGCCCACGGCCGGACCCCCGAAGCACGCAGGGCCCACTACTCTTACAATTGCACGTGGAGGGGGCTCTGGATCCGTGGGGGGGGGGGCGAGGCAACCAGAGGGGCGGGAAAGCAGGGCCCCCGGGAGGCGCTCCGGTTCCGTGGCTTTTAGAGGCGAGGGCAGGGCACCCTCGAGACCGCAAGGGGAGGAAGGCGAAGGAGAAGCGCTCCCAAAGAAGAGGCTCCTCCTCGCCGCGGCCTTCTTTCATCTCGCCGGCCCGGATCTGGCACTACCTGCCCGTCTCCTAGCAACCCTCCTTCCACCTCTTTCAAAATGGCGGCGGGGAAAGAGGAGACGGGGAACCCCCATTGCCCGCAGATGGAGCACGTGACCGAAGGGGCAGGGGGAGACGAGGGGCGGCCGACGCCTGGGGCTCGTGTTTTCCACGGCGCGCGTAGGCGTGACGAGGGGGCCAATCGGAAAGCGCGGGGCGGGCCTCGTAAGGCGGGCGTAAGCCAGCTCCGCCGGGCGCCTGCGCCAAGACGACGGCGGTGAGTGGGCGGAGGCGGTGTCAGCCGGGCAAAAGCAGCCATTGCGCCTGCGCCGTGGAAGCCCGGAGACGGCGGCCTTGACAGCTTGTGTGCCGTAGAAAGGGGGTGGAGGAGAGGAGGGAAGGGGGGGGAGAGAAGAAGCGCGGAACGACGCCGGCGCAGGCGCGCTAGCGGCCAGGCGCGGGTGCGGTGGGGGGGGCTCGGGTGGAAAGAGCCGCCGCCGCCGCCGCCGCCGCCCGGGCTGCGTGAGAGGATTTCCCCGGTGGTTGCGCCTCCCGTCGCGGCCGTCACCATCCCCGCCGCCCGGGCCTGCTCGGCCCCTGCCGCCGTTGGAGCCCCGGCCCTTCCCGCGGGGAGGCAGGAAAGTCCCGGGAGCCGCCGGGACAGCCGGATCATGTCCGGCCGCGTCCAGAGCACCAAACTGTCCACGACGGAGCGCATCGTGAAAGGTGAGGAGAAGCGAGGAGGGCGGGCGGGCCTCCCTCGGCGGCTGAAGCGTCTCCTTGGGCCGGGATTGGGGGGGGGGAGGTGTGAGGAAGAGGCGAACCTCCCCTCCTCCTCCTCTCCCTCCCTCCCCCCCCCAGCAGGGATGGGGATGATGGGCTCTGGAATCCGGCCACGCTGACAGGCAGGCGGGGGATCCTCTTCCCTGCGGGGAGAGTGTTGGGGAGGGGGGGGATTTGCAGAAGCCGCGAAAAGCCTGCAGCTGTGGGGGGGGGGTGCGTGGGGGGGAAAGCTATTTCTGGCCTTTTTTCCCCCCCTCCTCTCGTGGTCGGAGGAAAGGATGCTTGCTGGGCCCGGGGGTGGGAAATCAGGCGCCCCCCTCCCCTCCAAGAAGGGGAGGGAGGAAAGTGGCCGGTGGGTTTTTGACACGGGTGGGTGGGGGTGGGGTGGAAGATGCTTCTCCTGGAGGGAGGAAAGCAGGGCACCCCCCCCCACACACACACCAGGCCCCCCCTCCCCAAGAAGGGAGGGTGTGCAAGGAGAGAGAGCAGGCCTGCCAAGTGTCCCCTGGAGCGGATTAAAAGGGTTCTTAGCCAGGCTGAGATTCTGGTGCTTTGCTAAGTGGGGTGTGTGTGTGTGTGGGGGGATTTTGGAGGCCTGCCCACTTGGTGGAAGCCCTTTTCCATGGGCTTTATGGGGGCGGCACAGGGGTGTTGGATGGGAGGCTTCCTTGCAGAAGCACCTGTAATTCAAGGAGTCCTCGGATTATGACTGCAATTGAACATTTCTGTTGCTGATGTTGTGCACCGGAGACAAATTCCTTGTGTGTCTAATCACACTTGGCCAATAAATAATTTTCTCTTCTCTTCTCTTCTCTTCTTCCTTATTCTATTCCTTATTCTATTCTATTCTATTCTATTCCTTATTTTATTTTATTCTATTCCTTATTCTATTCTATTCTTCCTCTTCTCTTCTCTTCTCTTCTTAGCAATAGCAATAGCACTTAGACTTATATACCGCTTCATAGTGCTTTACAGCCCTCTCTAAGCGGTTTACAGAGTTCAGCATATTGCCCCCAACAATCTGGGTCCTCATTTTACCGACCTCAGAAGGATAGAAGGCTGAATCAACCTTGAGCCTGGTGAGATTTGAACAGCTGAACTGCTGAACTAGCTATCAGCTGGAGTAGCCTGCAGTAGCTGCATTTAACCACTGTGCCATCTCGGCTCTTATTCTATTCTTCCTTATTCTTCCTTATTCTATTCCTTATTCTATTCTATTCCTTATTTTATTTTATTTTATTATTCTCTTCTTTCTCTTCTCTTCGCTTCTCCCTTATTCGCTTCTCTTCTATTCCTTATTCTCTTCTCTTCTCTTCTCTTCTATTCCTCCTTCTCTTCTCTTCTAATTTTATTCTCTTCTCTTCTCTCTTATTCTCTTCTCTTCTATTCCTTATTCTCTTCTCTTCTCTTCTATTTCTCCTTCTTTTCTCTTCTAATTTTATTCTCTTCTCCTATTCCTTATTCTCTTCTCTTCTCTTCTAAAAGTGATTCAGTTAGTTCTGCCTCATTTAGGACTTTTCTTGCTGCGGTGGTTGAGGGAATCGCTGCAGCTGTTCCTAAGACGGTTGTGAAGCAAATCTGGCTTCCCTGTTGGCTTTGCTTGTCAGGAGGTCACAAGAGGGGATCACGTGACCACAGGAACACAGCAGCTGTCATAAATATGAGTCAGTTGCCAAGCGGTTGAATTTTGATCAGCTGAGCATGGGGAGCATGGTTGTAAGTCACTTCTTTCAGTGCTGCTGTAACTTCGAATGGTCACTAAAGGAACAGCTGTAAGTCAAGGACTACCTGTAGAAATTCTTGGATGACAGAAGTAGCTTGGAATGGCAGGTCATTGACAGTTCATTGACAGGTGATATTGGTCCTTACCTTCTCTTGTGGTTGGTCCCTTGGAGCTGTTCAGAGATTGTGTGCAAAGGTTACCTTTAGGACGCCAGTTAATCATCTATTGATACCTGGTGAATTTGACCATATATTTTTTTAAATTAAAAAAAGCGATATAGGAAGGTAGGGCAGCACTAAGCAAAGCATGAATTTTGAAAGAGAGAAACATATACCCACTGATGGGGAAATTAGGTGTGAGCTATTGTGTTTGTAGGCTCTCTGGCATCTTTCCTTCCTCCCTGAAGTGAAATTAACCAGGTGATTAGCATTGGAGGGTGGGTGTCATCAGACCCCCTCAATCCCAAAAGACATATGGCATAAAGTTATGCTGCAACGAAATCTTGGCAGATTCGCTGACTCCTGATTTAGTTGTCTCGGTTTATGTATGACACACACCTTTTAAACCTTGGAGATAGTAAAAATAATAAGAATATGGAAACGTTAATTGAGAAGAAGCAACGGATGGAAACTAATCAAGGAGAGAAGCAACCTAGAGCTAAGGAGGAATTTCCTGACAGAATAATATGCCATTTGAAATGGCTTGTCTTCAGAAGCTGTGGGTGCTCCATCACTGGAGGCTTTTAAGAAGAGACTGGACAGCCATTTGTCTGAAATGGTATAGGGCAGGGGTGGGCAAACTACGGCTCTTTGAGGACCTGTGGACTTCAACTCCCAGAATTCCTGATGGCTAGCTCAGGAATTCTGGGAGTTGAAGTCCACAGGTCCTCAAAGAGCCATCGTTTGCCCACCCCTGGTATAGGGTCTCCTGCTTGAGCAACGGGGTTGGACTAGCCCAGGGGTAGGCAAAGTTGGCTCTTCTATGACTCGTGGACTTCAACTCCCAGAATTTCTGAGCCAATCATGCTAGCTTAGGAATTCTGGGAGTTGAAGTCCACAGGTCCTCAAAGAGCCATAGTTTGCCCACCCCTGGTATAGGGTCTCCTGCTTGAGCAACGGGGTTGGACTAGCCCAGGGGTAGGCAAAGTTGGCTCTTCTATGACTCATGGACTTCAATTCTCAGAATTTCTGATTCAATCATGCTAGCTTAGGAATTCTGGGAGTTGAAGTCCACGAGTCATAGAAGAGCCAACTTTGCCTACCCCTGGACTAGATGATCTCCAAGGTCCCTTCCAACTCTGTTATATGCTGAAAACATGTTAGCTTAAGGAGAGGCTTTTGCAGTGATGATTTACCTTATTTGCTACAGTGTATCATGCTTGTTACTGGTGAATGAACTGTCTTATACTTGTTGTTATTGTTATTGTTATTATTGGTTTATTCCATCAAATATCTTGGATGGCACTTAGGAAATATGCACATTGGCAAAATGTCCATCTGTCAATTGCAAAGAGCCATAAGTGCTTGGAGCTGCACATATACTATGCCAATGCATTGCAACATCCTAGGTTTGGGGAAAGAACTTTATGTGCACGAAAGCCACACCAGTTAAAGAACTGAAGGCTGTGACTTCACATAGTTGTCAACAGATGACAAAGACCTTATGAGACTTTAAGATCCAAACAGGGATCTTGTTCATTTGCACGCCTGATAGAACAGTGAAAAGGAGAAAGTCTGGTTTTTTTTATTTCAAAAAGTTTTATTAGTACAAAGTACAAACATTTTTTCTCTTTCTCCCCCCCTTCCCCCAACCCCCTCCCCTCCCCCCCATCCTCCCCCCCTCTCAACCCCCCCCTGACTTCCCAGAAAAAACACAGGGTATAATATTCAATAAAAATAAGATTAAATAAGATTAAAATCAGGCATATTATTAATCAATTCACATTTCAATATATCAGACTGTTAATTTACTCCACTATGTATCTTTCAATTTATATAGTCTTTAAAATATAATAAAAGTCTGGTTTATTGATGTTGCTCTTCCAGGTGAGGATAGAATTCAGGAAAAACAATTGGGAAAAAAAATACAAAATATTGGGATGTATAGATTGAAGTTGAACATTTATTAAAAACCAGTCAAGATTGGAGCCCTTGGAGCAATACCTAAAGCAGGGGTGTCAAACTCAAGACCCGGGGGCCGGATCCGGCCTGCGGGGTGCGTAGATCCGGCCTGCGGGGCCGCCCTGGAAACAGTGAAGGCCTGGCCTGCTGTGCCTTTGCCGGTGAAAACGGAGCTCGGGAGGGCCGCATGTGGCCCTCCCAGGCCCCGTTTTCGGCTGTGATGATCTCCTGCAGCCCTCTGCCAGCGAAAACTGAGCTCGGGGAGGTGGGCATGCACAGCCCTACCCCCAGGCACTGTTTTCACTGGCAGAAGGCTAGAAAAACAAACTAAAAACAAAACAAAAGGAGAAATGTTTCCTCTTTTGCATTTGAGTATCCAAGAAGGGACAGGAAAGGGGAAAGGGAAAGAGTAAAGACAAAGAACAAGAAGGGAAGATGGGAAGAGAGCAAGGAAGGAAGAAGAAGGGAAGAGGGGAAGGAAGAAGAAAGGAGAATGAAGATGGCAGGAAAAAGGAAGGAAGGAAGGAAGGAAGGAAGGAAGGAAGGAAGGAAGGAAAGAAAAGGAAGGAAGGAAAGAAAAGGAAGGAAGGAAGGAAGGAAGGAAGGAAGGAAGGAAGGAAGGAAGGAAGGAAGGAAGGAAGGAAGGAAGGAAGGAAGGAAGGAGATTATAATGAGAGGCAGGGAGGGTTCTGAGGGAAGTCCTGCCTTAGCATTTGGCCACCACAGATGCCCCCGACATGAGTGATGTTGAGCTGGCCACATCCCCCCCCTTGCCCCCTCCCCCAAGGTCAAACACAACCCTGATGCGGCCCTCAATGAAATCGAGTTTGACACCCCTGACCTAAAGAACTTCCTCAGTATCTAGAAATATTGAACTTATCAGACCTGAACACTGTAATTTTGCAAAATAAATAAATAAACCTCACAAATAAATAAAAGAATCCCACTCTTCTTGAAATTGTCTATCTATATTCTTAGATGCTACCTGAAATAATTCTTAGATCCTTAATTGGGGACTTGAATTATTGGGTTTCTTCCCACCTTGGACTGGGAATTAAATTGTAGATTACCTAAACACAATAATATTTCCTTTAAATAATCAACACCTAGTTAAATTACAGAAATTCAGAGCTTGGACGGATTCATATATATGACCAATTGGTTATTTCATTTTATTCTGCTACAGGTGTTACTAGACGTGCCAAATTATCTTATAAGAGCTGTTCTCCATTTTTTCTGTTCTACAGTATTTCCAATATGAACAGTTACATTGTATTGTGTATTTTGCAGCTTTATGTGGCTATGTCTTCGGAATGGTATATTGAAAGTATTCCACTGTTCTCATATTGTGTTGCACTGTAGTTTGTGTTTACCATGCTTTGTTAAGTGGTCTCCAGTGGCTGGATTTACATATTGTGCTAAATCAAATGATAATTTATAAATAATAATTGGATTGCAATATGTTCTGAGCCAATTTATTTATTTATTTATTAGTGAGATTTATATACCGCCTCACAGTGCAAGCACTCTCTAGGCGGTTTACACCAGTAAGCAATGTATATTTATTTTGCCCCCAACAATCTGGGTCCTCATTTTACCTACCTCGGAAGGATGGAAGGCTGAGTCAACCTTGAGCCGGTGAGATTTGAACCGCTGACCTGCGGATCACAGTCAGCTAAAGTGGCCTGCAGTACTGCGCTCTAACCGCTGTGCCACCTCGGCTCTCAATGGTAAACAAACATTATGATTTAGTTTGATTATGTGAACCCATTACTGGTTCCATGGCATTGAGATTTTCTGAAGTCACAGAAGACATCCAAAGCTATCTATCTATCTATATATATTTCATTCTCCCATTCCTCTAATTAAAACATTTCAATTAAAACATTTTGTTTCTCTTTTGCATTTCCCTTCATCAATATGGAGGATTGTGCTTGTGGTCTCTGAGTAATAGTTATTAAAGGTTAATAATTTTCTTAATGTTATTAATGCTCTGAGAAGATGTGGGAGAAATGCCTGCTTTGAACTTGCTTTTTATCTGTTTTAATTGTGTAGCGAGAGATAGTTAAAAACATAATTAAATGTATAGTTTATAAAGTATGCTTGGTTCAATTAAATGCATTTATGTAATCAGCCAGTTGTAGTTTATTCAGTTAACCATTGTTAAACAAGTTATAGCTTAGTAATATATGAAGTTTTGGAGACCCTTGTGTGTGTATAACATTACAATGGATAATACTGTGCTGGAGTACTTATTGCTATGTTTATTGTTTTCTGACGAGTTTACATGCAAAGATTTGAGCTTCAATATATCCACTATAGTGGAGTGATCCATTGACCAGGAAGCACTAACTAACTCCCCAAAAGCATTCATTGGGTGATTTTGGGCAGTCCCCAACTCTCCACCAAAGCAACTTTTGAAAATTCACAAGGTGCTTGTGGGAAAGGTACCTTATTCTTTGCTCCAGATTCTTCAAAAGAAAAATGAAGAAAGCAAAATTCCTAAATTATTAAATATATTATTTCAATGCATATTGGTAATTCATAGATTGTTTATTTACATCATCTATGCTATTACATATTTAAAAATGTATTTCTTCAATGTGTCTGTTACACTGAGGTGTCTGGAAACATTACAACTTTTAATTGTGTTATTCATAATCTTTATTGAAGCTGCTCGTTCACATACATCCAGTATTCCTAGAATCCATCATTCATGCCAACCATTGCATTTACTTACTGAAAAGAAGCAGTAATTTGTTTTGTTGGCATCATTTTTTAAAGCAATAAATTTACCTTAAAGAGCATCTTTAAGGGGATTCTTGGCAAGTAAATCTTAAACAGTATTGCTTCCACATCGGTCATATAATTCTTATAAATTTGGCACTAAAATATCTGGCATTCCAAATATTAGCTAGAAGGCAGTATTTTGATGTTATCTGTATGTAGCAGAAAAAAATGAGGAATAGATCAGACTCATTTGTAAAGTTGAATATAATTTTAACATGAATGCAGAAAGCACTAATCAGATGAGTATACCCCAGCTGCAATGGAAATTGACAAAGCTACTGTATTTCTTTTTCAACTGTGAGGTTTATTTTTGTTTTATATACAAAGAGAAAAAATAAAGGCAGGAATAAGCATTCATTAAAAACATTTCCCCTCCATACCAGTCTAAACCAATTTTACTAGATATACATGCATATGTGCAAGTACACAAAATTAAATTATTATTTAAATCGCTTTAAGAAACATTTTTCGATATAGCTCTTCATGATGTCTAATGATATAAAGTCCATCAAACTGTTGCGCAATTAATAGAATGTGAGTGTCTTTCTAATCTTGTATCATTTTAAATAATTTTTGCTAATTATAAAATTGCCCTCCTTCATCTTCTTAATTTCCAAATTGTAGAATATAATCCAGAGTAACATGAGCATCTATAGAAACCAGGAAACCTTACAGGGAAAAAAAAACTAAAATAAACTGGTCAAAAGAGAGTCCTAGCAGCACATCATGTGACCCAAACTGTAGACCTTAATAATTGAACAACCAATAATATAATTCTTTCCCTATTAACACCTGCCTCCTTTAAATGATGAAGCAATTGGATCTCAGTTCATAGCGATCATCGTTTTTATTCTGAAATCTGCTACATTAGCCTAGGATGCTCACTCCTGTATACCCAGACTGAATTTAAATGTCCCTTTGCAGGCTTGCTAGACTTAGATGTCTGAAAATCTGGGACAACTGTAGGAGGACACTTTAACTGATGAGATAGGGAATGATGCCAATCAATAAGTCTAAGCCTTAACCTACTTCAGAGGATTTACTGGTAAAATAAAGTCAGTCCTATGTGTGTCTCCTTGTAAAAGAGTAGGATTTAAGCGTGATAATGAATTAGTTAATAGGTTTTGGAATGTGTGTCGATTGTACTAAACAGGGGTCTCCAACCTTGGCAACTTTAAGACTTGTGGACTTCAACTCTCAGAATTGGAGAATTCTGGGAGTTGAAGTCCACAAGTCTTAAAGTTGCCAAGGTTGGAAACCCCTGGTATAAAAGACGTTAAAGCCTCAGATATGAAGTCATAGACCCCATAGCTGGTATTCACCAAAGGAGTCATATCAGCATTTCCCAGATTCTCAATGATGGTGTTTATTGAGAATTCTGGGTATTTTCATCCGAATCCCTATTCATCAACTTTGGAAAGGCTTAGTGTTAAAAAAAAAGAATTACAACAGTGGGCAGATTGCTAAAAGCTCTAAGTTAGCACTGTCCATATTTATCAGAGCATAGAGCAGATTTGTGGGATGCTTTGATCTATTTTGAATATAATTCCGATATGAATGTTTTTGAATGTATTTGTTTAGCTTTTTTTCAGTGATAGGGGGGGAATTGCAAAAGGAATGTTAAGCATAAATGCAAATTCTCCATTTGGAAAATTATAGTTCTCTTGGTTAGGTTAGGTAGATGCTTTCTGGTTAGGTTAGGTAGATGCCTCCTAGTATGATGATCTACAGATACATTGGAAGTATTATTTATTTATTTTTTCATTCAACAAATGGCTTGCTACATAGACATTTTAATAGTTTGTCCTAACACTTCTGTAGGGCATCAGGTGGGAAATAATGTATGCACAGAATGTAGGACACTGGAAATTTAAAACTGTATCATTTGTCTGGTTTATGGCAAGGAAATTGTTAGTCTTTTATTTATGTTCTGTTCCACTGCAGGTGCTATAAAGTGGTCTCATTTTAAAATGACTTTTTATATGACCAGTTGTGTTTATAAGACATGTTATACCATATTATGGTTTATTAGTTGACTCACGGTTCAGTTGTCACACACAATCTACAGTATATAAAGGACATAAGATTTTACAAATGATTTCAATTACCTGTAGAAAATAGTCTAGATGGGGAGCGATGTTTTTTTTTTTAAAAAAAAGATTCTTTGTCATTTGTATTTTTCTCTTTAACCACTCACTTCCTGTGTTTGACTGTGTAATTTGGTTTTAGAGATCTGGCTGCTGCACATTAGTGCATTGTCATAAATTAGTATTTTTAGGCTTTTCCTTTTTTTAAGTGACATGTCAGGTGCTGTCTGATTATTACAGAAGAAACTAATTACTAATTTGAAGGACTTTAGTGAGCCTTCATCGTGCTGGATATAATGCAAATAGTTTATAGATACCGTATCTGGAATGCTGCATAATATAATGTGGCTTATATACATTGCTGATCTACTGTAGGTTCTATCAGTCAGCTACTTCAAACTTCCCTCTATTATTATTTCAAATAACCAGCAAGGAGTTCTTTTTACCCATTGTTTATGACTAAGTCAGGAGGCTGGTGGTTGCGCTAGGCACATCCAAGATGCTAGGAAAGAAAAGAAAAATGTTCGTTCTTCATAATTTAGAAAATTGTGGCATAGGAAAGTCCTGCAAACTCCCTATGAGTATCCCATAACAGAATGAAGATAAAGTCTAGAGGAAATATGTAAGGAAAGTGATCAAGATGTGGGTCAAGATGAGAATAACTCTCATTAGAGGCGAAAATAGATCTTTTCCTGGAATTCTGACATTAGAAATGAAACCGCAGTTTAAAAGTTCAAAGTAAAAATATTTATTTCGGTACAAAAACAAATAAATCCTCATTAATTACATCTCTGATATAAAAAGCATGTCTTGCTTCCACAGAAGCTAGGAGCAGAAGGACTGAACGGAGAAAGGAATGTACACATGCGTACTTGGAACATGTTAATCACGTGCTCAAGAATAAACCATTATATTAGATAGGGATGCAGCTCCCTGCATATACATGTAACAGGCAATATAAAAATCACTGCCTGACAATGTGCAATCCTGAGACTTTTAAAAACATACCGTGTTTCCCCGAAACTAGGACCTGTCCTGATAATAAGCCCAATTGGGCTTTCGAGCGCATGCACTAAAATAAGCCCCCCCGGAAAATAAGCCCCCCCAATACTTAAATGTATGCGCAAGCTGCCGGGTAAACAACACAACGTGAGAAGGCGAGGCTGGAGGGGGGGAAGGGCGGGGGAACATGCCCCACGCGCCCCACATGCCCCTGCCATCCACGTGGAATGGCCTCGCGGAGGCCACTCCCGCAAACCCTAGCTCGCGCGCCCCTTCTCTTAGTGACCGCCACAAAAGGAGTGGCCGCAAAAAAACTCTTGCCAGCCCTAGCCCTGTCGACCTGGGACTGGGGGGAGGTGGACTGGCGCCAGAGCACCTGGCAGTGGCCGGTGTGGGCTGTCTGCGCAGCCATGAAGCGGGATCAGCGTGGCCGGTTCTTGCCCGCAGCATTGCCGGCGAGGATCGGGTCAGAGGCGCTGCCGCCCGAGATCAGCAGGCCAGATTCGGTGAGCCAGATGCACCGCTGCCACTCGGCAGAAGAGAGAGAGGAGGCGCTGCAAGAGAGATCATTTCTCACATTCTTCTCCTCCCGGGCGGCGGCAGCGTGTTCAGCTCCCCGAATCTGGACTGCCGATCTTGGCTGGCAAGGGGGAGTGGCAGGTGGGGAGGGGTGGGGCATGTTTCCCTGCTTCGACCTCCCCTCCTCACCTCATGCTATTTGCATGGGAAGCAATGAAAAAGCTGCCACGATTGGTGGAGACGGCGGCCTGAGCGGCAGTGGCGAAGTAGCTGATTGGCGCTCAGGCACCAGTCCCCCTGCCGCGGGCCAAGGTTTAGGGGCCTCCTAAACCACCGATAATACGGCCAAGGCCATATTTCAGGAGTCAAAAGAAAATAAGACCCTGTCTTATTTTCGGGGAAACACGGTAGAGCAACAGATCCCAAGTGCTACATTGCATAGTAATTTTAGTGGAGTTTTTATGTTTTCGGAGAATGGTTTGGTTTGATGGATTATCTGCCTTCAAGTTGTTGTCAGCTCTTAGTGACCACATACCGTATTTTTTGGAATATAAGACGCACTGGAGTATAAGACGCACCTTAGTTTTTGGGGAGGAAAATAGGGGAAAACAATCTGCCTACCAGGTATTCATCTGGCTAGCATCCTTAGTCTGGTCTGCTTCAGCACATTATTTTAATCCCCTGGTTAGGACTTTAAAAAACCTTCTTCTGAGAGAGTAACAATGAAAGAGCCTGCAAGCCAGTAAGAGCTGGGAAGATCGTTAGCACCTAGTTAGGGCTAGAAAAAAACTTACTCAAAGCAAGTAGAGCAATGAAAAAAACCCTGCAAAGACTTAGGGCTGGAAAAACATTCTGAGAGAGTAACAATGAAAAAGCCTGCAAGGTAAGAGCTGGGAAGATCTGTTAGCACCTAGTTAGGGCTGGAAAAAAAAGCTACATTCGAAGTATAAGACGCACCCAAATTTTCAGCCACTTTTAGGGAGGAAAAAGGTGCGTCTTATACTCCCAAAAATACGGTAGATAGATTTTCCCTGTGAATGATTTGTTTTAGAGAATGGTAAATCCGAAAGATTTGAGTTCAAATCTCTGCTGAGGTGTAAAAGCCACATGTCCTTGGGCTACTCACTGGCTTATTAATTCCATCCCAGTGGAGCTAATGTGGCAAGAGGGAAAAGTCTCATCGGAGAAACTCGGCGTGTGGGAGGAAATATTTTATGGTTCAGTGCTGTGACTTCTGCACTGCTGTGTTTTCTGTCTTACGCCAATGGTTAAAACTCGGTATTTGGGGTTTTTTATCTAAAAGAGAAATAGTGGAATGCCCTCGAATCTGCAAGGATAAAGTCAAGCCTCCTTGCCTGCCAATTTTCTCTTTAAATTCTTGTTCTTCTCGTGGCATATGTTAGCCTGGCGAATGCTGATTTAGGGAATATACAGTTGCCAAGATAATATCTAGCTCAATTACAATCCTAATGTCTTCAACAAGAAGTCCTTGGAAGACGCCTATAATAAATTAATATACAGAGCCTGGAATAGAGATTTTTGGAATTTGTCCATAGTATCTTAGAAGGAATCCCAATGTGTCATGCCCACTGTGGTTCTTCGAAGTAAGGTACCTGTTTTCTGTACATCTTGTGGCAGTAAATTCAAATAAGTCAGAACTGTGAAGTCTAGCCACGGAAAGAGGTTCAAGGGAACAAAAATATTTTCAGAATGATGACAAAACTTTCAAAGAGATTTCAAAGAAAATATTGCGATGGCTTATTGATCCTGCTGTTGACATACATGGTTCACGTTTTCTAAAAGTGCTTCTTTTCTTTTGATATGAAAATGCTGAATCTGCCTTAAAAGTATCAGAGTCACTCTGAAAACAATGTTTTGAATTTCCTTAAATTGTTTGTTTGGCCTGTTAACTAAGCTGTTGCCATGTGCATCATGTTCTCTAGTGTGAAGTATGTTTTTAGGGCTGTGCCAGGCAAACTGCCAGTCGGCATCATGAAAGCAGCCACATCTTCCACAAAGCCATCATCTTCGTGCCATTATTGGAAAAAGAACAAAGCATAAGAAGGCTTCATCTGTCATCGGTTGTTCAACCAGACTGGTGTTTCTCATTGATAAGACACAGAAGTAATTTACGTGGCACATCCGGTGGCTCACGTGGAAAAGGAGTGAGGAAGGGAGGGTGGAGTAGCCAGTTTAACTATGCTGAGGCAAAGGGAACCATAGATACTTCAGGAGAATGTTTCATGAAGCCATGGACGGGAGAGGCGTACAAACGTTGGCTTTGGAGTCAAAATGGAATAAGGTCCCACACTACTTAGCTCTCTTTCTCTTGATTATTTAGTTGTATATTTTGGTTTGGCCTTAGTGGATGTGATGGAAAGGCTGACAGATCCAGGGACATGCAGGATGAAAGCCAGCTAGGTGACTTTGGGCCAGTCACTCTCTTTCAGCCCAACCCACCTCACAGGATTATTGTAGCGAGGAAAATAGGAGCAGGGAGACCTGTTGGATATGTTGGCAGCCTTAGCTTGCTTGTAAAAATAATAAAGGTGGAATACAAGTAGATCAGTCAATCAATCCTGTTAACAGTCAACAACAGGAAGGACATTACAGAAAAGATTCCTTGCTCCAGAGAAGGGAGGAAACCTGAAAAAAGAGAATGGGAGTGACAGAGGTGATAATTAATCTCACAAAGGAGAAGTTTGATCTTTTCCCGGACATCAGACATTAGAAAAGAAACCACAGTTTAAAAGTCTAAGTAAAAAATGCTTATTTCGGTACAAAAACAATAAATCCTCATTATCTACATGTCTGATATAAAAATAGGTCTTGCTTCAATGGAAGCCAGGAACAGAAGGAAAGAATGGAATGCACACATGCGTACAAGAACATATTAATCACGTGCTCAGGAATAAACCATTATAATGAATAGGGATGCATCTCCCTGCATATACATGTAACAGGCAATAAAATCACTGCGTGACAGGGAGTAACTCTGCCTTAATGCTAGATATCAGTTGACCTGGGGAAATAGTTCCAAAGGCTTCCAAGAGGCCGTTCCATTAGCTTACCAGCACTAAAGATCTTTCTAGAAAACTAAATGATTATTTCCTGAGTTTATCAGCCTTGCTCTGCTTGAGAGAGGAGAAAACTGCTGTTTACAGTAGTGAAATGCCTCTTCAGTCCAATTAGTTCTCAATATTTAAAATGATGTCTTTAATTAATTACTCAGGCTTACAGGCCACTTCAGTTGTGAACCGAGTCTAAGGGACCTAATATTGCCACTGATGGTAAATAAATAAAAACATTAAAACAAGCATGAAATATTTCTTATATATTAGTGATATATTACAATTGTTTTCCTTACGATTTACCACACTGATACATGTGTTATAATTATCAGATTATCAGATATTTGTTCTTCTCTGAAAATGGGTGCTGTTCGGTTGGTTTCTATCTTGACAGGATTTGAGATTCAAAATCTGAAATCCATTTAACTAGATAGCATGAGTATAAATTATTGGTTGATAATTTCTCCCCTTGCCAGATCTTTCAAAGCTTAAAAACAACCCCTGAAGACCCCTAAATTGGGTTAGCAGTTTATATGCCCTCACTCCACATTCCAAGTAAATAACTTTAGAAAATCGTAAGAGAGAAAAGCTGTTATTTTTTTCCTACTGCCACAGCCCCCAGCAAAGTTTGGTTTTTCCTGTGGTTGCTTTTAAGGATTAAAAAAAATGGAAATGCAATAATTGGATCGTCTTCCATCGTATCTTTTGTGGTTTTGATTATAGCAACTTCAGTAAAAAAAATATATAACCGAGCTATTTCCAAAAGCACTATGTCTAAAATAAAAGTAAATATATATTAGATTTAATCCTCATAAATTCACTTACCAAAGGACACAGTTTCCTAGGCTGAGAAAGACTAGAGTGACATTCAACTCTATACTACTGTAGAGTTTAAAGTTACATTTATCAAAACTATATTGCCATAAGTGCAATTCAGTCTTCTTTGCATCTCTATGATATAAATTCTATGGTTTGGTCAGTTCAACGTCCTGTAGCTCTCTGTCAGCGAAAACGGAGCCCGGGAGAGCTGGCAGAGGCACCACGGGCTGGTCCTTCGCTGTTTCCAGGGCGACCCCGTGGGCCAGATCTAAGCACTCTGCGGGCCGGATTTGGTCCACGGGCCTTGAGTTTGACCACCCCTGACATAGTAGAAGCAATGATTATTAGGCTTTGGTTAGGACTATTGGAAGAAAAATCCCATCTGGTTCAGTTCCAAGCCGGGAGAAAGGCGCTGGAAATAAAATGGAGGCTTATTGGAAGGAAGGATTCTGTTTTTTGATGAGCACAACTCACCAACAGCATGTGGTTCTGGGGCAGCTGAATGAATGGCTGAATGAGTGGATGGATCTTTATAGGTTTCTGGGGGTTTGAAATGCTTCACGGGGTTGTGCCATGTAGTGAGCCTGGTATCTTTTGCTATTCTAATGGGGGTGAGTTAATTGTTATGTCCTAAAAGTTCACATCCTGTCCTTAGAATTTGGGTGGGGGAATGCAATTTTGAATCCCATCATTTGGAGGTGAAGGTGTTTTGTTTGTGAATAGGCTGGCCCAGTCTTTCTTAATGGGCACAATGCAGGAAACTATGCAGGAAACGGATTGCTTTCTGCATCTAAGAGCAGGTTTCTCCATTTTTCCTTTGGGGAAATATAATATTCTACCTCTTTTCATATTCCCCAAAATATTTCATTTTCTACAAGGGTGGGGAGGGGGCTTCCCACAGGACCATCATCAGTTTCAGTAAAATAGACTGGCTTCATTTACACCAGTGCTTAATTATTTTCTGTTACGCCCCCCCCTACGAAGAAGTAAACATTTCGCGCCCCCCCCAACTCTCCATCAGGACAATTGTTTGCAATATTCGGCACGTGTCCCCTGCCAACATTTTTAGACACAGTAAACATACCGGTCTTTCCTCGTCTCCCACTGTAGTCACGGTGAAGCCAAGCGCTACGTACACTTCGTCATATTTCCTCGTCTTAGCTTTCGGGAGACTTACGTTTGTCTCATTATCTCCGTCTCTCTCCTCCTTTCTTTTCATCCCTATTAAATATTTTTTCCATGGTGTCTCTTAAGGGTTTGTTATCTGCACTTCATATCTCCTGCTCTGTGCTGTGCGCTATTGTTCGGTGCAAAAAAACCCCTACTCCCTGCGGCAAAAAAAGCACGTTCCCCGGGGTCATGTGCCCCCCCCTGGCATCGCTCCACGCCCCCCCAGGGGGGGCCCGCCCCACTATTTGAGAAGCACTGATTTACGTTGAGGTGTTTGGGTGCTTTTTTTACAAAGGGGTGTTAGGGAAGGAATGCTACTGCAGAGTCAAGGTTTCTCAAACGTCTATGGATGATTCTTGGCCACGAAAGAGAAACAAGAGTTGACAGAACCAGGACAGAACACAGAAAAGTGTTCTGCTGTTCTACGCCTGCAGTTTATATGATGGCTTGTCTTTGGGGCAGTGGATAAGTGGTATTGCAAACCAAAACATGAAGAGGGCCAGTAGCATATTCCAGTGTTCCTTGTATACGGAAGTACAATCAAGCAAAAGCTGAAGTGGTTTCTCTCATTGAGTAAAAATAAATGTTTCTTTCTCGGACATGTTCTTTCTGAAGCATCGGCCTTTGGTTTTTTCCCCCCTCACTCTCCAAAACCCTTTCCCTGGATCAGGGGTCTGCAACCTGCGGCTCTGGAGCGTCAAAACCGTCAATGTGCGGCACTCCCTGGCACGTGATTTATTGAGCTTTTCGACCCATCTTTTTTTTTTTACGGAGTTCAAAATGTTTTTGTTGCATGCAGAAATAAAAAAAATGTGTTTTCTCTGTAGCAGGTCATTGATTTCATAAATGCAACACACTATAGTTTTTTATACATAGCATAAGGGTAAAAAATGATATATGCAGTGTTATCTTCATTTTAGAGGTCAAAAGGGTTTTGTGGCTCCCGGTGTTTTTTTTCCCACGGGTCCAAATGGCTCTTCGAGTGTTTAAGGTTGCCGACCCCTGCCCTGGATCAACCTCAGACCTGGCTAGACAGCGGTGAATTTAATCGCTTTTGGGTAAACTTTGGAAACTATGCGCAAAGAGTAACGTCCGTAGAAGGATAATTTAAAGTCTAGAATCATCTTGCATCGGATCTTGGAGCCAAGCTTCAAAAAAAAAAAAAATTTGGGGAAATGCTAGGGTTTTATGATTAAATAAACACCTTAATAAAGGTGTTAGCGACCTTTTTTGTAAGCGACCTAAAGTCACTGAACGTGAGTGGGCAGCCATATAAGTTCTATAAATAAATAAATAAATAAATAAATAAATAAATAAATAAATAAATAAATAAATAAATAAACAAACAAACAAACAAACAAACAAACAAACAAACAAACAAACAAACAAACAAACAAACAAACAAACAAACAAACAAACAATAAACTTGATTGATTTCTCCTTCCTAGTGGCGCTTTGGGTCATGTTTGGTAATGCTTAAAATGTTTAGCTCAGAGTTCTTCAAACTCTGACGAGCCGAGGTGGCGCAGCGGTTAGAGGTAGTACTGCAGGCCACTTTAACTGACACTAATCTGCAGGTCAGCGGTTCAAATCTCACCGGCTCAAGGTTGACTCAGCCTTCCATCCTTCCGAGGTAGGTAAAATGAGGACCCAGATTGTTGGGGGCAATGTAAATATACATTGCTTACTGGTGTGAACTGCTTAGAGAGTGCTTGCACTGTGAGGCGGTATATAAATCTCACAAAAATAAATAAATAAATAAATAAATAAATAAATAAATAAATAAATAAATAAATAAATAAATAAATAAATAAACTTGGCAACTTTAAGACTTGTGGACTTCAACTCCCAGAATTCTCCAGCCAGCATAGCATATAGTTGGCTGGAGAATTCCGGGAGTTGAAGTCCACAAGTCTTAAAGTTGCCAAGTTTGGGGACCCCTGGTTTAGCCAAACATACAGATTCCCCCTGTATTAGGGGTCCCCAAACACTTCAGCTCTTTGATCCCTTACGTTTCAGATTGTTCATTGACTCCCAAACATTTATTATTATAGGGAAATAATTTAATAGATACCATTTTAACTAATAGCACTGTAAATAATAACAATATGGATCGTCCCATAGACTTGGGGAGGGGTTGATATTGACCACTGATTCTGCCCTGTGTGAAGGAACACCGTAGCATATATTTTATGATCTAATTAAATAAGACTTGACATATATTAGAAAAATGTCCTCTTTTTGGCACATTATCTGTTTGCAGCTCAACCCAGTGCTACTTTCCTAGTCTCTTCCAAAATCAAAATGGGATTTGTTATATGCCTCATCCACATTTTCAAAGGTTAGGTCGACGGGGGAACTTTGCTAAGAGCCAGGCAAGAATATTTCTTTGTTAAACCAATGAGGAAAAAAAAGTAGACTATGTTCACATAATAATAGGCTTTGAACAGCTTGCTCACTTTAACTGAAGCTTATTTTGTGATTAGATATGGAAGTGCTCACCTTGTGCTCTACATTTTTATTTTGAATTCTGGTCCTGTCCTGTTGTGCTGGCAGTCTGTTGCTGTGTTGCTGACATCCTACTATAACTGTCTTTCATGGCTAACTCAACTGTAGGTAGCCTAATTAAATCTAGACCTGCAGAATGTAGTTTATTCCATCAGATGCTGAGTCCTGATTATTTTTGGTCTACGGTAGTTCTCTAGATTATGTTCCAAACTCAGTTCATAAAAATATTCCAGAAGTTAATGCTTTCTGAAATAAACGTAGCAACTTTTGACTATGGTAAACAAAGTGGCCTAAAAGCAGAAGAATGAGACAAGCATCCGTTAACATTCATTACATCTTTCTTGCATCGTTCTCTTTGAGAGGAAACACAAATACTCTCACCTTTATGTTTGCTCATTAAAACTACACGTGTTTTAAGCAATACATCTGAACCCGCTAAGATCTTATTTAAAAATTGATGGAGGTAGCGGAAAAGATTAATCTTGACCTACTCTTGTGTAGGCAAACTCTGTTGAATGAATAGTACTAAAGAAGAATGCAGGCCTGGGTTTTTGTATTGTCAATTATCCTACTTTCCTAAAAGTAAGGTGAACCTCACTTTGGGGTGTAGGACAACTCACCGCGGCCAACTCGCCTTGGGACACTGGGACAATTCAACACTGTATTAATCATTCCATTCAGTTACTTCTATTATTGGCGACCATTATTGTAACTCATATTTTGGGATTGACTTTCTTTATTTTATTATTATTGGCCACGGTTCCATTGAAATTAATTTAACTTTTGTATTTGTTGAATTGTCCTGCGGCAAGTTTTCCCGCGGTAAGTTGGCCATGGCGAGTTGGCTTGGCAATTTGTCCCATTCCACTCTCTTTGGGAAGTGCAGACAGAGCCCGAGGGAGATTTGAAAAGCTTTTCATTGTACATTGTTACAATCTACCTTTTCCATATTTTCATTGTATTGTTTTTATTGCTCATTTGTGTTCATTTCGGTGTTTGCATTTTTAGGTGAGGTGTGTAAATTAAGATTACACAAAAGGGTGTGATGGCAAAAAGTTTAGAAACCCCTGTTATTAACTCTAATTTTTAAAAAAATCACAGGGCAGGAAATGATGTTTATGTGAAGAGCTGCATTCCTATCTGTTGGTGAACTAGAGCAGAGGTCTTCAAACTTGGCAACTTCCGACAAGCAAAGCCAATGGGGAAAACCAGGTTCACTTAACAATTGTGTTACTAATTTAACAGCTGCAGTGATTCACTTAAGAAAGGTGGCAAGAAAAGTCGTACAAAGTCGTACAAAAGGTTGCAAGAAAAGTCGTACAATTTGTTAAGTCGTACAACTTAACAAATTTCTAACTAAGCATCATAAATGTTGGGTTCAACTTGGTCATAGGTTGAGGACACTGTAAAATCCTAGGTTTCAGTTGAAGGGAATGGGTGCAGCTCGGGGTTGAACTGGATTCCTTGATGCTCTCTGAGTTTGGTTGTTTGCTTGCCTGAGAGTTTCATTACCTGACAAGGTAACATCATCGGTACTATCGTGTTTCCCCGAAAATAAGACCCTGTCTTATATTTTTTTGAACCCTGAAATAAGCGCTTGGCCTTATTGCCATGCACTCAAAAGCCCGATTGGGCTTATTATCAGGGGATTGTCTTATTTTGGGGGAAACAGGATAGTGTGGGTTTGCTCCCTGTTTATATGCAGCAACTAGGTTTATCCCCATTTTCCACCTTCTTAAGAGCATGGTTTATATGTGAATAAAGGCATGGGAAAGAACATCGCTAGGAATCTGAAGCGGTGGGGTGAGCTTTGTGTTCCTTAGCAGCAGTGGGGGACTTTAGCAGGCAATCGAAGCTTAGGAGGATGCTTCGATGAAAAACAGGGATGGATGGGAGGGAATTTAATGTAGGCAGAGATGCTGAAGGATGTGGCAGAAGTTGGGGCGGAGAGGAGAAAATGCTTCTTTGCTCTTCTTAAATTCTGTAACAGCCAAGGGGTGGGAGTGTCTCTTGTGCTGTCTAGATGGGTTTTCTGTTTTTCAGTCACTGAAGGGTAATAATCAGGGGTGGGTTCTAACTTACCTCGCTGCCGGTTCGCTTTCTCCCGCGGCGTGTGACTGCGCGCATGCGCAGTGCCCAAAAATCCAAAAAAATTAAAAAGGCAAAAACAAGATGGTGACGCATGCGCAGTGCTGGAAACTCAACTTCTGTGCATGCGCAGAAGAAAAGAATAAAAAAAAAAAAAGATGCCGGCGCCCATGGACCGGCACCGACCGAACTGGTTCCGTGACGTCATTGTGACATTACCAGCGGGTCGCTACTGCTTCGGGTGAACCGGGAGGAACCCACCTCTGGGAATAATTCCCTGACGTGATCTAATAACTTTTTTAGCTTTCTGCTGGGAGGCTAAACTGGAACTCGGTGTACCCCTCCCAGTTCCAGCAATGAATGCTAGTCATCTTAAATGTTGGCTTAATTTCTCGATTGCTTTGAGAGAAGCCTCTTAACTCAGTCCCTACCTTTCTATTATTGTGTGCTCAAGTGAAGAATCCTCCTATAAGCCAGAGCTTGTTCCCCTCGTCAAGTTTATTTGCATATCTTTCGAATAATCATAATCATTTTTGGCCTGTGGTGTGCCATTGTGCATTCCTTTGGAAATAAGGTCTATACTGTAAAAGGATGGTGGAAAGTTCAAAGTCCAACCTCAGAGTAGGCAGAGTAATCAGAATATTTTAAAATATCTAAACATGTGTAAGAATATCAGAGGAGGCCTTCAACGAGGATCATCCAAAAGATCCCAAGCAGAAGGCACCTCTTCATCTTTATAGTTGGTTCAACCTCTGACAACTAGAATGATGACTGCCATTGACTGCCTAGAATGAGTGTCACGATGTGAATAATTGCCAGTTGTGCATCTCTACTATTTCTAGATTTACTGTATTTCTAATCAAGCAGACATGTGATATGTTTTACTACGCATGCGTGCATTCCAGGAGTTTTGTCTTCTCCTATTTTCTTCTCCTTCGAAGCCTCGCCCGAGGCAGACGTGAATTCTTAGCTGAGAAGATGTACCTTATTAAAGGTTTATATTCTTTTGTTACTTTTGTACTAAAATAAATATTTTGTTAATTAGAATTGAATCTCGGTTTTATTTTCTAAGTACGAATGACTTCAGGGAAGCAAGATCCTATATCACCTCTTGATAGGAAAATTCCTATTTGACAATGAGTATTAGTCTTTGGCTTCTTCCCCATGAATTTATTAAAATCCCTTTTGGCCATTCATTACTGGCTATCATTGCATCTTGCAAGTATAGTAAGACATTAATTAGTAACAGATTGAAGCCAGAGAGAAAACACAGAGGGGGAAAAACAGAATAAAAAATAATATTTCTTCCTAATGTGTTCTTTTTCTGCTAACCAATCTCATCAGAGTTCTAATCTTTTGCATTTGAGGTTCCTATAAGCAAGTCAGAATTTCAATGCAAAATAAGCATTGGCTGTGCTTATTCTTACAATCAGCTCATTTCTCTTGTGGACTCCAGGAACTACATTTTGGTTAGGTTTGAAGTATCAAATCAGATCTGAATTACTTGATTTATTTTGATGTTTTGACTCAACCACTGCTTTATTTGAAATTACTATTATGAGTAGCAATTAATCCATTAAATCGGTTGTTGAGTAAATGGCTAAAAGATATTCAATTAGAAAAATTATTTTACTTAAGAGCCAAGGTGGCGCAGCGGTTAGAGTGGGATACTGCAGGCCACTTTAGTTGACTATGATCCGCATGTCAGCGGTTCAAATCTCACCGGCTCAAGGTTGACTCAGCCTTTCATCCTTCCGAGGTAGGTAAAATGAGGACCCAGATTGTTGGGGGCAATATAAATATACATTGCTTACTGGTGTAAACCGCTTAGAGAGTGCTTGCACTGTGAGGCGGTATATAAATCTCACAAATAAATAAAATAAATAAATACTTCCTGTATTTTGATTTTCAATAACGGACCAACCTATTGTAATGTACTAATTAAAGGAAGTAACAGTTGTCAAAAAATAACTGATCTGTTGAATTTTTCCATTCTGATAGATAGTTGGAAAAACATGAACAAAATAAACAAAATATATCTTAGTTTTACCAAAGCATTTAATATGATATCCTTGTTATGAAGAAAGTAAAAATGGGTTGGATACTGTGGGAGTTAAGCAGTTGGTTAAATAATTTGTAGGCAACATGCATTCATTAATGATTTGCATCAATCTAAAAGCAAGAACTACTCAAATAGGATGCTAAGGGGCCGGGGTGTCAAACTCGATTTCATTGAGGGTCACATCAGGGTTGTGTTTGACCTCAGGGGGCCAGGGTGGGTGTGGTCAGCTCGATGTCACTCGTGTCGGGGGTACCTGTGGAGGCCCGAGCGCTCTGTCTGTGAAAACGGGCTCCTGAGCTCCATTTTTGGCTGCGACGGCCTCCTGCAACCCTCTGCCAGCGAAAACGGAGCTCGGGAGGGCCGCTGATGGCTCTCCCAAGCTCCATCTTCGCTGGCAGAGGCACCACAGGCCGGTCCTTCACTGATTTCAGGGCGGCCCCGCGGGCCAGATCTAAGCACCCTACCGGGCCTTGAGTTTGACACTCCTGCTGTAGGGTCATTTCCTACCGTAGAGTCTGGTATTCCTTTCTTCTAAGAACAAGTTGCATAACCGGAGATGCAGGATATAGATATGGTAAAAAAACACAAATGCTGTGGGCAGATTGCTTATTAAATTCACAGCCACCTGCAAGAGGTTTGAATGTTGATATAATAAGATCCTTAAAATTGAAACTTCTGCCTGGATTTGCATCCTCTCCTACTGGCTTATGTGCGCCTCCTTTTCAATAGGCTTGGCCCCTTGAATTGTATTTGATAACTTCCAATGTTCTTGGAGCCAAGGCAATTCATGCCAGCTTTATTTATTTATTTATTTATTTATTTATTTATTTATTTATTTATTTATTTATTTATTTATTTATTTATTTATTTATTTATTTATTTATTTATTTATTTATGAGATTTATATACTGCCTCACAGTGCAAGCACTCTCTAAGCGGTTTACACCATTAAGCAATGTATATATTTTACATTGCCCCCAACAATCTGGGTCCTCATTTTACCTACCTTGGAAGGATGGAAGGCTGAGTCAACCTTGAGCCTGGTGAGATTTGAACCGCTGACCTGCAGATCACAGTCAGCTAAAATGGCCTGCAGTACTGCCTGTAACCGCTGCGTCACCTCGGCTCTTTATGGCTATTCACGGCCAGCCATCACCTTGATGGGCTACGAACGTGCATTAGCTGATGTCAAACAGCGGGCCATCGATCTAGAGCTGCAAGCAAACTTTTACATTTCCTCCCAGAAACACCTCCTTTAGCCATTCTGCACGTCTTCTCCGGCCAGCTGGATGCCTCAGTTGCCCTAACAATCCTCAAATTCAGAAGGGCCTTATCCCGAGAGACTTCTCAGGAAACAACTAAATTAAAAACTGCTGGTGACCTTCTACCGCTGCACCATAGAGAGTATTTTAACTTACTGCATCTGTGTATGGTTTGCCAATTGCACAGTGGCAGAGAGGACAGCGCTCCAGAAGGTCAATGTCATTGCCCAGAGGATCATTGGTTGCCCTCTCCCCTCTTTGGAAGAGCTTTATAGCTCCCGCTGCCTTAAGAAAGTTCAAAACATTCTTAAAGATCCATCTCATCCTGGGCACCCCCCCCTTTTTTTTTTGAACTATTACCATCTGGCAGACGGTACAGGATAATAAAAACAAGGACAAATAGGCTGGAAAAAAACAGCTTCTACCCCAGAGCAGTAACTATATTGAATTCTACTGTATAGTGCAATATTAATGCAATATCAGGGGTTTTCATTTCAATTGTATAGAATGTGAAGGAGGTGTGTTTGTGTTTTATTTTTACAGTTATAATGTACACCGAGGATGGTGTTTAATTTTGTTGTACAAGGTGCAATGACAATAAATGAGCCGAGGTGGCGCAGTGGTTAGAGGCAGTACTGCAGGCCACTTTAACTGACTGTGATCCGCAGGTCAGCGGTTCAAATCTCACCGGCTCAAGGTTGACTCAGCCTTCCATCCTTCCGAGGTAGGTAAAATGAGGACCCAGATTGTTGGGGGCAATATAAATATACATTGCTTACTGGTGTAAACCGCTTAGAGAGTGCGGTATATAAATCTCACAAATAAATAAATAAAATAAATAAAGTAAACTAAACTGAACTTAGTCAGATTGAGTGCCCTCCCAATAGCTGTTGCCAAAGGAAGATACCCAAAAAATCCCCTTCAAACAGAGACCTTGTCTGTCCGGTGGTGGGATAATGAATCGATGGAACATGTTGTTCTCTATTACCCTGTCTATGCAAGTGTTTGCCAACCGTTTCCATTGTTTACTAAATATCCCGGTCGTTCTGATTTGTTTTATCTCAAAATAATATTATCAGATCAATCTGATTTTATTTCCTTGACCACGGCCAAGTACTGTTTTATAGTCTGCACAGTATGCCATAGTATTCCTTCTGCAGTGGAGGTCCAGGGTTTAGCAGGAGTTGAACTAAAATAGACCTGCAAAGTCCCTTATCTCTGCAGTTAAATGCTGAATCTCATTTTCTATACGGTTGCAAACTTCAATTATAATTACTACGGCATATTATTTTGTCGCGACTATGTTTCTTCTTGAAGAGCTACTGTAGGTGGCGTTTTGTTTTTTGTTTTTTGTTTTGTAATCCTGTGCGAAAAAGAAAGGTGATATTGGTTAAATCTGAGAAGGTGAATTTGGAAGCCACTAATCCCGATCTTAGTGTGCTGTGATGTGATTAGTTTGCCACAGGCAAGTCACAGCCTCTCAACGTCAGCTCCTTATCTGATTTGCCTTAAGGACTGTGACAAGAAAATATATAGGAAGCGTTACATTAATGCGCTGTTATTGATTGAATAATATATCTCTCTGTCACAGAGATGCCTTTAATATCAACGGACGTTTGTGCTAGCAATATCAAAAGGACATAACTATTTGGATTTCATATGTTTGTTGTAGTAATACCATAGATACAGGATTGTCCGGTAGGAACATACCGTATTTTTCGGAGTATAAGACGCACCTTTTTACCCTCAAAAAGAGGGTGAAGACTTGGGTGCGTCTTATACACCGAATGCAGCCCCACCCAGCCACCCCCACCCTTTGGCCTCTGCCTGCCAGCAATTTACCTCTTTGCAGCAAACAGGGCAAAGCACAAGAAGAGATAAACTGCCTCCCGATCTACAGCTGAGAGGCTTGCAAGCCACATGGTAAAATGAAACTAACTACGGTGGCTGTAATGAGACAAAATGCTGGGAGATAAACTGCTGGCAATATTAGACTGCTGAAATCAAATGGAGGCAAGCTATAGCTGCTATGGCTCAAAGCTAGAGCTCTTGCCTCACAATCAGGAGGTTGTGAGTTCTATCCTAGGTAAAGGCAGATTCTGTTAATATGTTATTTTGTTAAATGTTTGTAGAGTGTTCAGATTATTAGACTTATTTTTTAAAGACTGCTTTATTATTGTTCTAGACAATTTAACAAAATGAAGAAGCTTTTTAAAATAAATGCTTGCTCTGAAGAGGCCCAGTGCTATTCTATCTTCTTTTAAATAGCAGAGAATACTTCCAGAAAGCCACATCAATTTTAAAGATCTGTAAAAGTATAATCTGAAATGTCCTGTTTTAGTATTAAGTATTAGTATTAAAAGAAGGCAGCTGAGAAACCCTGACTAGTCATGTTTGGAGTAGATCTATTTAAATAATTGGGAGGAGTTAGTGTGATTACATTTAAGAAAACTTTCTGGGATTAATATACTGCCATAAATGTACATTTCTCCAATTCTTTGCCATTTCTATGGGTCAGGCACACATGCACAGAAATACACAGCAAACAGTGTATATCATCTGTACTGTTTGATGTTTGATGTTTGGCAAATTGCTTGGAGGCAGAGGCCTTTTTTCCTTGTTTTCTCCCCCAAAACTAAGGTGCGTCTTATACTCCGGTGCGTCTTATACTCCCAAAAATACGGTATATGCTGTATTTTGATCTGATAACCATGGCATGAGTAAGGTAGATACTTCACCCTCCAGTTGTGCGGTGCAGAACAGTGGAAATTTTGGAGCTGCCTTGGCCCTGGATTGCATAAGGATAACACACTTTTCATCCATCAGCGGATAAAGGTCCACTGGAAAGTTTGTCTTCCTTCCCCGAATAAAGTCAGGAAAAATCTGGCCCTACTTATCAGCCAAATAAGAAGCAACTGTAAGAAGGAACATGGTTTCTTTCATATTTGCCTCTGGTGAACAATTGCCCTGGGACCAGAAAGCTGAAGATTAATATTTTTCCAGCCTTATCCATCAAGTCAGTAGGCAAAAGACAGCTGTTTACTGTCTGTATAAGAACTTCAGCAAGGGAAAAATCACCCTATCCTTCATTAGATTAAAAAGCGTTGGTTTTTAGTTCACCACTTTGTTCTGGCCTTGAACAGCTTTTGTGTGCCTTGGTTTTCTCAGTTTGAAAAATCTAAGACAGGATTTGTCTTGTTTAAGTTGATGTGAGTCTTTTGGAGAAATAGCCGTTTTAAAAAAGGGTAAATACTATGAAAATACAATAAATAAATTTATTTATTTATTTATTTATTAGTGAGATTTATATACCGCCTCATAGTGCAAGCACTCTCTAAGCAGTTTACACAATTAAGCAATGTATATATTTACATTGCCTCCCAATAATCTGGGTCCTCATTTTACCTACCTTGGAAGGATGGAAGGCTGAGTCAACCCTGAGCCGGTGAGATTTGAACAGCTGGACTCAAATGATCACAGTCAGCTAAAGTAGCCCGCAGTATTGCTCTCTAACCGCTGCGCCATCTCGGCTCTTGTGTTCCTTAGCAGCACAGTACTTAGCAGCACAGTACTTAGCAGTGTTTCCTTATATAGAGAAATAAAAATATTTCTCTAGCTCAGTGTGATAATTTGGGAGAATTGATTTGATGAACATAAATTTGAAGTGGCCACAAGCGGAAACCAAAATGCGATGTCATACAATAGTGACAGAATTTTCTATTTGGTTTGAAGCCATCTAAAACTAAAGTTAATGAGAAATATTCCATCACAAACTATGACTACACCGTAGAAATATTGATTTATCAGGAATCTGGTAGTAGCTTTTCTGACTAATTAAAAGGCATAAACTTTTAGAGGCTGCATCTTTCTGCCCCTTCTTTTCCTCTCCATCCATCTGAATTTCAATCCTATGACAGTCTAGCTACCTACATTTGATGAAATGAGCTGTAAGTCACAAAATTTCTGCTTCTGAATAAAAAGATTGTTAATCAGAAAAAATCTAACGCTGCCAAACTCCTGATTTTTCCCCCCAAGGATGAATAAATGGCTTTCCTCTTACAGTGGTTAATTTATAAAACTGCTTGTCACTAAACATTAATTTAACAACAAATTGTCCTAATTGTTCACTGCTTTATACTGATTTTGTAGAAGACAAGTCAGTGGCATGAATAATATAACCTTTGAACTTAAGACGGTTTTGGTCTAATGTGATTGGAGTTCTTGTGATTTTCTTTTGCTAAAAGATGTAAATATTGCTCTAAAATATTATTCTCCTAAAATATCGGGTATCCTGCTTGAGCAGGGGATTGGACCAGTGGTGGGTTCCTACCAGTGCGGTCCACTCTATAGTACCGGTAGCGGCCCGCTGGTGACGTCACAGTACCGGTGCAGTCGGTTGCCAGTGCCTGGGTGCCGCCATTAAAAAAAATTTTTTTTTATTTTTTTTAAAAATTTTCTTCTGTGCATGCCCAGAAGCCGAGCTTCCGGCACTGCGCATGCGCTGCCTTCCTACCCCACAGTGAGTCCAAGCAGGGGAGGATGGCTGAGGGAGCGCGTGAGATGCTGAAAGAACGGGCAGCAGGAGCTATCTCAGTTGGCCTCCCTTCAGCAGTCCGAGAAGCCACGAACGTGCGGTGATGATCCCAGGCATTTTTGCACGTTCGAGGCTTCTCGAGCTGCTGAGGGGAGGGGGAGCGGGCGGCAGGAGCCTAGGATCATCGAATGGGGAGAAGCATTCAGGCCGGACGGAGCCTCCTAGAAGAACTGCTGCCGCGGTCTTGCTGCTCCCGCTGCGGGGGGGCTGCATTGCGGGTGGGCAATGCCTCCCTGCTTCTCTGGCCGCTGCCAAGCTCCCGAGGCCCACACCCACCCGGTCACATGGCTGGCAAGACACACCCACAAAATAAGCCACGCCCACAGAGTGGTAGTAAAAAAATTAGGAACCCGCCCCTGGATTGGACTAAAAGCCCCCCAAGGACCGGACCCTTCCAACCTTATTATTCTATGTACTATGTCCGTGATGGTGAACCTATGGCACGCGTGCCCGAAGTGACACACAGAGCTATGTCACCTGGCACGCGCGGTATCACCGGTTCCTCTTCTGGGTTTCTGCTGCGCATGCGCGCATGATGATCAGCTGGTCTTCATGCGTGAGGCAGTGCCGGAAACTAGAAGAGCTGGTCTTCCATTTTCCGGCATGAGCATGCACGCCAGCCAGCTGATCGTCGCATGTGCATGCGCGCCATTAACCTGAAGTCTACTTGGCCGCTGCGCATGCCTGCGCTGAAAACCAGAAGTTCATTTTCTGGTGCGCGCATGCCCCCTGGGCAGCTCCTCTTCTGGGTTGTGGCCCCGACGAGCGCGCGCATGCACACGCGCTCCCTTTTCGACCCTCGGACACTACAGCCATCACTGTACTATGTTCTAAATAAGAGAACAAACCAGACTTGGACAGATACTGCAGCCGTCTTTTTAAAAAATATAATTAAGCTAATAGTTTTGAAGGCAATTTTCTTGGCTAAGGCACCGGCTAAAAATTTGTGGGGTCAGTAAGTAGTTCTAGTCCCGATTTAGGCACAAAGCCAACTGAATGAAAATGGCATTGCTCAAATGAGAACATTTTTTATTTAGCCACTGTTTAGACCTGAATAAATCTATTTATCTGTTTGTAATTACTACAGTACTGTAGTCTGGCAAGTTGCATAAATGTTCACGTTAGTAAGGTTGATCATCTGCTGGGCATGTGCAAGATAGTATACAGTACTAATAGTACTCTTACTTTAGCATGTAGTTATAATATTAATGCAGGGGTTCCCAAACTTGGCAACTTTAAGACTTGTGGACTTCAACTCCCAGAATTCTCCAGCCAGCTATCCTGGCTGGAGAATTCTGGCAGTTGAAGTCTACAAGTCTTAAAGTTGCCAAATTTGAAGACCTCTGTATATTAGTGTATGTTTGAAGCATGCCCACTGACTTTCTAAGCTGAAAGTCCTTTTGACATAGAGAAGGAACTGTATGAGACAGGTGATTTATTTGGAGTTCTGAGCAGAATTTTCTCCCCCCCCCCTCTCTCTTATGCTAGTAGAGAAACATTTCACGAGTTCAGTCTCCAAGTGCTTATGCATTATGGCAAGGAAGGGTATCCTTTTAGCTTGTGAAAGGGACATGGCTGGACAATCTCAGGGCACATTTTAAAAGGAACTAGGCAATACCGTACCTGCAAAACGATTTTTAAACAGCCAACCAGCGGATTATCAGTCATGTGAGCTGCCCAGAGTCCCCTGGGAGTTGGTCGGCATAGAAATTTTAGTAAGTAAGTAAGTAAGTAAGTAAGTAAGTAAGTAAGTAAGTAAGTAAGTAAGTAAGTAATAAATAAATAAATAAATAAATAAATAAATAAAAATGGGAGTTATTGGTTGTTATGCAATATGTATTTCCTCTCTCCCCTCCCCACCCCCTTGGAAACAAAGTTTGTTGGTTGCCCTACATAACACTGGCTTCAAATTTGCTGGTCGGTTGTCGTCTTAACAATTGGCACGTTCCCTGAAGTGTGCGTGCCAGCAGCGATCATTACTTTGTTTAGGTCCTTTGTACAGAACAGGTCGGCATAAGCTTCTAAACTGCCTTGGGTTTTATGACAAGTACGCTATGTGCAAAATGAACTTCACTCAAAGTTTTTTTTTTTTTTCTAAATGCGCTCTCCTTCCCACTCCACAACCCAGCTGCTATAAGGGCCAGAATTACATTTGCAAGCAGGTGGGAAAACTCATTTTTGGCAAACAAAACACTCTTGCCTGTTTTTGCAGGCACGCATGCTATTATTGGGTAGCTGTCAGTTTGCTAACCTTAGGGAAACAGGTGGTACGTTTCCCTGCCTGGTGACATCTAGGAATTCCTTCTTGCCTACTTTAGTTAGCTCCCATTTATAATGTAGTGGCAGCTGTTAGCTGTAGACATTGGTCATTGTGTCTCTAGCCCTCCCTCTCTTTCACCATAGTTAGGAAAGTTAGCGGGGGCAAATATCCACTCTGATCAACCTGATGAAAGGAAAATGGCTGATCTGAACCTCGTTGGCACGGAGTCCTTTTGTTTGAGAGTAAGCGGTGTATTTTTAACTGCGAAAAGGTATGGGGACTTGTGCTGTCTCAAGAATAGTTTTTAAGCTGCGTTTCAGGTTTCTTTGGGCTGTTGATTTGGGGCAGGTGGCATTTGAAGATCCCTGCCAAGGCTTTTGTGGCAATACACGTCAGCATGGGCAAAGACCCCCCACTGCTTTTTACAGAATAACAGAGTTGGAAGGGACTTTGGAGGTCTTCTAGTCCAACCCCCTGCTTAGGCAGGAAACCCTACACCACTTCAGACAAATGCTTATCCAACATCTTCTTAAAAACTTCCAGTGTTGGAGCATTCACAACTTCTGGAGGCAAGTCGTTCCACGGATTAATTGTTCTAACTGTCAGGAAATTTCTCCTTAGTTCTAAGTTACTTCTCTCCTTGTTTAGTTTCCACCCATTGCTTCTTGTTCTACCCTCAGGTGCTTTGGAGAATAGTTTGACTCCCTCTTCTTTGTGGCAACCCCTGAGATATTGGAAGACTGCTATCATGTCTCCCCTAGTCCTTCTTTTCATTAAACTAGACATACCCAGTTCCTGCAACCGTTCTTCATATGTTTTAGCCTCCAGTCCCCTAATCATCTTTGTTGCTGTTCTCTGCAGTCTTTCTAAAGTCTCCACATCTTTTTTACATCGTGGCAACCAAAACTGAATGCAGTATTCCAAGTGTGGCCTTACCAAGGCATTATAAAGTGGTATTAACACTTTGTTTTTCTTGCCTTTTAAAGAAGGCTTTGTCCCAAAGTTCAAAATAGAATAGCTGGAAAAATATAGGAAATAAGGCAAAGAGGGGAATACGCTGTGGTTAGTAGAAAAGGAACGTGCAATTTAGTAGTACCTGAAAACCCGGTTTCTCTTCAAATGCTGTGGATAGTTACACAGGCTGCCGTACCAGCAGGGCAGGCTAACTCATTAGCCCAGGGGTGGGCAAACTATGGTTCTTTGAGGACCTGTGGACTTCAACTTCCAGAATTCCTGAGCCAGTCATGCATGCATGGCTGACTCTTGAATTCTGGGAGTTGAAGTCCACAGGTCCTCAAAGAACCATAGTTTGCCCACCCCTGCACTAGCATGGCAGATAATGAAGCATCTCTGTTCCAAGCCACATGTTACTCAGACCCACCAGCTAAGTCAGGAGGCACAATTTGATAAGTGCTGGATGGGATCTTCTGGTTAATTATGTCATCCAGTGACTTCTTGATGGAAGATGGGGAAGCACGTTTTTATTATGGATCAAGACAACAGTCCTACTTTCTAGATTTTAAAAAGAATAACTTTGGTTTGAAAGAGTTTTAAAAGACAGCTGTTTGATTATGCTGTACATACTTATTCAGTTTTGTTGTAGAAGACAGTGGGAAACAATTTGAATTCAAATGACGGAAAATAGGAGGCACGTGCTTGCTGAAAGTCCATACATGGCTAAGAAGTTGCTGTAATTTGACCTCTATATAATGTTTTAATCTGTAGAGTTTCTGGACACTGAATGGAAGCCTGTTTTCTTTCTTTTCTTTCTTTCTTTCTTTCTTTCTTTCTTTCTTTCTTTCTTTCTTTCTTTCTTTCTTTCTTTCTTCATTTGCATTTGCATTTGCATTTGCATTTGCATTTGTATGCCACCCAACTCCCAAAGGACTCTGGGCAGCTTATTCTTCCCTCATGCACTTATGCAACTAGATTAAGAGTCTCTTGCATCTATATCTTGCCTATTACCCAACTCTAAGGCTGCCAGGGTAGTTTCACACCTTTAAGAAGGATCACAATACAGTATTATGACCTCAGAGCAAACCAAGCAGAATATAACATAAGAGCAACAGCCGATAGTAAAAGACAGATCCTCAGCACCGATGAAGAGTAAGGAAGAGTATGAATATTATGGCATGCAGCAAAAATTTCCTGACATTAAGGCAATTAATCAGTGGAACAGCTTGCCTCCGGAAGTTGTGGGTGCTCCATCACTGGAGGTTTCCAAGATGAGATTGGAGAGCCATTTCTCTGGAATGATGTAGGGCAGGGGTGTCAAACTCGATTGAAGGCCACATCAAGGTTGTGTTTGACCTTGGGGCGATTGGTGTGGCCGTGGCCAGCTCGACATCACTCATGTCGGGGCGCTTGTGGTGGCCCGAGCACTCTGCCAGCAAAATGGGCTCCCGAGCTCCGACGACCTCCTGCAATCCTCTACCAGTGAAAACGGGGTTGGGAGTGCCACCCGTGGCCTTTGCGAGCTCCATTTTCAGAAGGGGCATTGGTCTTACCCGATACACTCCTTCTCATTGGGTGGAGATAGCATCCAATCCCACCCTGAAGACCGTCTGGAGTCCAGAGGTGGATAACATTAGCACAAGGCACGTAAGACTGTCACTACCGTCAAAAGCTGGGGACCGTTGGTAACGGAGGCGTGTCCTCACAGCTCTGACAGACTCAGTCCACTCAGCTAGGAGACGATGTCAACCCATTCCTGGATGCTATCTCCGCCCAACGAGCAGGAGCGTATCAGGTAAGACCAACGCCCCTTTTCAGCTGCGACGGCCTCCTGCAACCCTCTGTCAGCAAAAACAGATCTTGGGAGGGCTGCACCCAGCTCTCCCGAGCTCCGTTTTCGCTGGCAGAGGCATCATGGGCCGGTCCTTCACTGTTTCCAGGGCGGCCCCGCATAGCTAGATCTAAGCACCCTGCAGGCCGGATGCGGCCCCCGGGCTTGAGTTTGACACCCCTGATGTAGGTTGAATTAGATCAGAGGTCTTCAAACTTGGCGACTTTAAGACTTGTGGACTTCAGCTCCCAGAATTCTGGCTGGAGAATATGCTGGCTGGAGAATTCTGGGAGTTGAAGTCCACAAGTCTTAAAGTTGCCAAGTTTGGGGACCCCTGGACTAGATAGAAGACCTCCAAGGTGCTTTCCAACCCTGTTTTCCTATGTGCTAGTTATTTTATTTATTTATTTATTAGTGACATTTATATGCCGCCTCACAGTGCAAGCACTCTCTAAGCGGTTTACACCAGTAAGCAATGTATATTTACATTGCCCCCAACAATCTGGGTCCTCATTTTACCTACCTCGGAAGGATGGAAGGCTGAGTCAACCTTGAGCCGGTGAGATTTGAACCGCTGACCTGCGGATCACAGTCAGCTAAAGTGGCCTGCAGTACCTCACTCTAACCGCTGCGCCACCTCGGCTCTTTTTCTCGGCTCTCGGTTATGGGGGGGGAAATGGTCTGTATTAGAGATTCTTTTTATGCCATTTAGACTGTGTTATCCTGATATGAGCAGCCTGCTTCTCACTCCTTAAATTCTGATTCTGATTTTTTGTTTTTCTTGTTGCTTTTTAAATTTATTTTCTTTTTAAGGATCTTTTAAAATTTATTCTCTTTCTGGGATAGCACATGGACTTTTCTCCATGTATCAAGATAGGTATTAGCACCATAGGCTAGGCCAGTGATGGCTAGCCTTTTTGCCATCACGTGCTAAAAGGGGGGGGTCGCGCGTGCGTGCCCACACCCATAACTCAATGCGCTCCGCGCATGCGTGTGCGACCTCCCCCCCACGCTCCCCACACTTATGGTACGGTGAGCCTGTTTTTCGGCTTCCCCAGGTTCCAGAGGCTTTCTAGGAGCCTGGGGAGGGAGAAAACGGCCTTCCCCAACCCCCCGGATGCCCACCGGAGGCCAGAAACTGCCCGTTTCATGACTTCCAGTGGGACCGGAATGCTTGTTTTTCGCTCTCCCCAGGCTCCAGAGGCTTTCCTGGAGGGTGGGGAGGGCGAAAATGGCTTCCCCGCCCCCAGAGGCCCTCCGGAGGCCAAAAACACCCTCCCAAAGCCTCCGTGCGAGCCCTTTACTTACCTAAAAATGGGCCACTGGAGAGTCCTGGGAGGGGAGGAGGGCGTGGCCAGCCAAAAACCAGCTGGCGCGCTGAAACTGATCTATGGCTGACAGATAAGAATAAATCTCATCAGAGGCGAAATAGATCTTTCCCTGGAACTCTGACATTAGAAAAGAAACCGCAGTTTAAAGTTCTAAGTAGAAAATATTTATTTTGGTACAAAAACAATAAAATCTCATTAATCACATCTTAGCTATAAAAAAAACGTCTTGCTTCTTACAGAAGTTGAAATAGAAGGACGGATCAAAGAAAGGAATGTACACATGCGTACTAAGAACATATTAATCACGTGCTCAGGAATAAACCATTATATTTGATAGGGATGCAGCTCCCTGCATATACATGTAACAGGCAATATAAAATCACTGCCTGACGATGGCAATGGTTCCTGTGCTGGCAGATATGGCTCCATGTGCCACCTGTGGCCCGCGTGCCATAGGTTCGCCATCACGGGGCTAGGCTATATTGGATCTACCATTGGATTCAAATCTTGCTTTTTTTGGAAATGTACATTCTGTACTTGCTTGAAGCTGTAAAATATTAATTGAAGGGTAATATATTCACTACATGTGCATTTTTTAATGCACACTAACATGGCTATTGGACAACTTTCCTGTTTTGTTTTTGAATTTGGGAACGACTGCAAAATAACATACTGTCCTAGGGAAAATAAGAACGTCGATTTTCAGGTAAGGATTTAGCACAGTGCATAAATTAGGTAAAACCTTAATTCATTCTTCACTTCCCCCGAAAGATAGTAGAGCTCCTTATTAGGCCCTAGGGCTGTGCGTGCTTCAGAAAAAGATTTGGAAGAACTGCTTTGGATTTCATGCATAGCACCCATCTGCAATTTATTAAAGCAGTCCCCCCCCATGTGTAAAACAAAACTCCGTCTAGTTTGAATTGTCTGTTTAAAGAGAAGTTGCAGCTTTTTAGTTAGGCCTAAAGTGCTTCTTCCAAATCATTTTTTTTAAAAAGTACGGTATATGCAGTTAAGTATACGGATATCTCCGGCATTGTGACTAGCAGTTGCTTCATAAGGTAAAGATTATGCTTAGGATAGGGGAGTCTGGCTATAAATACAGCAGCAAATTAAATACAAGTTTGAATCTGATCTGCTTAGATGTGAAGGGTCAGACTGGGTTCAGCTTATTCTTTTGTTCAGTCTGGCACTAGTAAAGAACTTAGCATGGTTTCAGGTTGTGCCGTTAGCTTGTCGCTCTCTCTCTAAATATTATGACAGTTACTATTTGATGAACCTGCTGTTCACAAAGCATATTATCGCAGGTTCTTTTTCTAAATCTGCAAACTCTGAACAATTAGGCTACAATCCTTTCCTCGTTTACTGGGAATCATTTCTATCAAATTCAGTGGAGTTTATTTTTGAGTATGCCTGTTCCTTTGTTTCTCCTTTATACTTAGACCTCTTTTTTTATAAAAAAATAGTCTTTATTAAATTTTTACGATAAGGAAAAAAACACAAACAAAACACACAAACACAAACAAGTACACATATTTACAAACAACAACAAGAAATAGTCCAATGCTTTAACAGCGTTATTGAAGTGTTTGTTTCGTATCAATATCTATATATACATTTTAAGTACATTCCATATCGTAATTATCGGTGAATATCATCCGTAATTTAATTAATTTAATTACAGCTTGTAAAGAAAGCATTTATGAATATATCTCAATTCATCTTCATCTTTATAGCCAAATTTTTAATTTTGGGTTTTGTTTAATCCAATTGTATACCTTATTCCATATTTCGTAGAAATCCGTGTCGTCTTTTCCGTGAATCTCCATTGTCAGTTTGCACATTTCTGCGCAATCGAGTATTTTTCTGATGACCATCGAAGCAGTGGGCACGTGTTCTGATTTCCAGTTCTGGGCGTATGATAGGATACTTAGACCTCTTTTATAGACAGTGTTTAATATATAAACAAATGAAGATCGAGCCAATTGCTGTAATGACCAAATAAATAAATTGAGGGGTAAACTTTAACTGAAAGGCAGGGATTTCGTTAGTTGCAGAAGGAGAACGGGGGCACAAAAACACTTTCTTGTTCCTCCAGAGACCCAACTTTGAAGTGTTTGATGAACAAACAAGCCAAAAATCTTAAGTCAAACCACCACCAGCTCTTCATTGTAAATAACGGTTTCCAGATTCAGTCTTTAAAGTTTGCTGGGACTTTTTTTTTAATTCAAAAAGTTGTATTAGTACAAAGTGCAAATATTTTTCACTTTTTCTCCCCCCCCTTCCCCCCAGCCTCTCCCCTCCCCCCCCCGACTTCCCAGAAAAAGCACAGGATATAATCTTCAATAAACATAAACTTAAAATATACTAACAAATTATAAATTCAAGAATTTCTCTAATTTTTTAACTCCACATTATTTAAAATCTATTAAGCCATTCTAAAATTCTTAACATATATCAGTTATTAAACTATATATATCTTCTTAATCTGATACTTTTTTTGAATATAATCAGTCCATCTACTCCAATATGTATCTCTCATTTGAGTGTTCTTTTAGATATGATGAAATTTTTGCCATTTCTGCCAGATGTGCAACTTTTGTTGTCCATTCCTCAATGGTAGGTATATCTTCTTTCTTCCAATACTGTGCTACCAACAACCTGGCAGCCGTTATCAAATTCAGAATCAATTTGGTCTCTATTACAGTACAATCCATAATTATTCCCAGCAAGAAAAACTGTGGTGTAAACTTATTTTTTTTTTTTAAATATTTTGAATAATCCACCATATTTTAATCTTAATTTTCTTACAAGTCCACCAAATACGGAAATAAGTAGCATCTTCACATTCACATCTCCAACATTTAGGTTGTAAATTAGGATACATACGAGCTAGTTTTTTTGGATCCAAATGCCATCTATAAAACATTTTGTAAAAATTTTCTCTTAAATTTTGAGCTTGTGTAAATTTTACATTTCTAACCCATATGTTCTCCCATGTTTCCATCATTATAGGTTCTCCAATATTTTGCGCCCATTTTATCATGCAATCCTTAACTAGCTCTGTTTCCGATTTGCTGTGACTTTTTGACAGCCTTTTGATTGTGAGCCAGGATCAAAAGCATTTTTGCAGGAAATTTCACCAAGATGGAAGGCAAAGATTTTTATTTGTGGTGATTGCAAAAGGACCCTGGATTAGAAAAAGGAAGGCTTTCTCTCATGAGTATTTTGTCTGTGAGATTCTTTTACTCGTCTTTCGTTGTTGGTCACAATTTGTATATGTATGCTTAGATGTTTGAACATTGGTGGATTTTTAAAGGCTTATAATTGCTCCAGTGTTAGCTGTTTCGATCTTGAGTCATGTTAAATTCCTATGTAATGCCTGTCCTTAACAATTTTCCCTGTACAATTTTGTTGCTAATGCCATACAAATTGTAATTTTCTAGATCCCCTTTAATTTCCTAAAATACAATTTTCTCGGTGGAATCAGGGTGGTTTTTTTAAAAAGAAAGCTATCATTACAACACCAAGTTTCTCCTTCCTACCTTGCTTATATATATATATATTCTCCTATCAGACCTAGTCTTGTATCATCACCATCATGACTACTGACTTGCCGGTAGACCCACCAAAGGAAGCATGGCTTTTGCAGCATTCTCTCGCCAAATAGCCAAGTCAATATTCAACTTTCATTGCTGTTCCGAATCTGCCGTAGAGCATTTCCTCTTAAATTATTGAAATGGGAAGGGAATTGCCTCAGGGGAAAGAGGAACAATCTGAATCAGCAAAATTGTTTTGCTTGTCCATGGTAGCTAATCAAGAACATTCCAGAAGCCAAACTGTTGATCAATGTGTAAGGAGCTGGTTCAAAACATAAATCTGGCCTATTAATAATGCTTCCTCTCTGTTTTACAGACTAAACAAGCAAGGTTGAAGATTATAAAGCGTTATAAAACAAGGCAGAAGCCTGAGCCAGGGGGTTGGACTGGAAGACCTCCAAGATCCCTTCCAACTCTATTATTCTGTTATTTTAGGTCTTCATCTTTCAATTGCTGTTGTAGTTGTTAGTTGCGAAGTCATGTTTGACCCATCGCAACCCCATGGACAACGTTCCTCCAGGCCTTCCTGTCCTCTGCCATCCTCTGGAGTCCATTTAAGCTCACGCCGACTGCCTCAGTGACTCCATCCAGCCACCTCATTCTCTGCCGTCCCCTTCTTCTTTTGCCCTCAATCTTTCCCAGCATTAGGCTCTTCTCCAGTGAGTCCTTCCTTCTCATTTGGTGGCCCAAGTATTTGAGTTTCATCTTCAGGATCTGGCCTTCTAAAGAGCAGTCAGGGTTGATCTCCTCCAGGACTGACCGGTTGGATCGCCTTGCAGTCCAAGGGACTCGCAGGAGTCTTCTCCAGCACCATAGTTCAAAGGCCTCAATTCTTTGGCGCTCAGCCTTTCTTATGGTCCAACTTTCACAGCCATAGATTGCAACTGGGAAAACCATAGCCTTCACTATACTCACTTTTGTTGGCAGGGTGATGTCTCTGCTTTTTAGTATGCTGTCTAGATTTGCCATAGCTTTCCTCCCCAGGAGCAAGCATCTTTTAATTTCTTGGCTGCAGTCCCCATCTGCGGTGATCTTGGAGCCCAGGAAAATAAAATCTGTCACTACCTCCATTTCTTCCCCATCTATTTGCCAGGAATTGAGAGATCCGGATGCCATGATCTTAGTTTTCTTAATATTGAGTTTCAAGCCAACTTTTGCACTCTCCTTCTACACCTGCCTCAAGAGGCTCTTTAGTTCCTCTTCACTTTCTGCCATTAGAGTGGTATTATCTGCATATATAAGGTTGTTGATATTGCTGTAGCTTTAGGCTTTTTAAAGTTCTGGCAAATGGCAAAATTTAAGCTGGAATATTTAAGCTGAGGAATCAGTTTCAGAATACAGTTCTCTTTTGGTTTGTACTGTTCTATGTAATGATTTGCACATTAAAAAAAAACTTTTTCCAAGATCAGCCATCTGTTCATATGGGCAACTGTAGTTGTTTCTCTTGAATATTTAAGAATGGTTTCCAAAAGAAATGATTGGTATTCCCCCCCTTCCATGCTAACAATTAGTAGATAGTAGATGGTGGTAGAAATATTCTTTCTCCTAGAATCGTATAATTTTCACCTGTTGCTTAAATGGACAGACTTTTCCTTACTTCCCATGTTCCCCTCCAATAGATGGTTAAAAAAAACACTTGCTAAAATTAGAACAAGTTTTGTGTCAAATAGGAATTTCTCTGGAATCTTCACTTATTTTATTTATTTATTTATTTATTTATTTATTTATTTATTTATTTATTTATTTATTTATTTATTTATTTATTTATTTATTTATTTATTTATTTATTTATTTTAGTGCTCTTGCTTCTATCTCTTGATAACATCATTGCCAAATGATTGTGTTGCCCAATTTTTATGTATCCTTCCATATTTTTTGAGATCTGAATTATGGGTGTTCTAATAGGAGCCATTTCAGTGTGGAAGGGCAAAGAGCTCTTTTAGTTTTCACGTTCTCCTTTCAAAATCTCTGGTAATTGCTTGTATTGTTTACACTTGAGAAAATAATGATAAGTTCTGTGCAAAAGACCACAAATTTACCAAAAGTTAGTGCTTTCGGGGGAGGGCATTAATTTCCAAATTCATCTTAATTTCCACTTGTCCTTTAGTGGAGGACTTATTGTTTTAGAAGTATTACTCTTGTTCGAGGAAACTCTGCTAATGTTCTTTATTTGTTTCTCTCTCCAGCTGTTCCTTTCCCCCCAACTCAGCGGCTAACCCTGAAAGAGGTTTTTGAGGATGGGAAGCCCCGGTTAGAGATCTTAAAAAACCATTTGGTGAAAGAAGGGCGCCTGGAAGAGGACGCAGCACTGAAGATCATCAATGATGGAGCTACCATCTTGAAACACGAGAAGACAATGATTGAAGTCGAAGCTCCAATCACAGGTTAGAAGTCAGCTCCTGAGTCATCCAGCTCAGGGGTCCCCACCCTGTGGTCCGCGGCCCGCTACCGGGCTGCGAGCTAATCGCCACTGGGCCGAGTGAGGGGCCAGCCGGTGCGCGCGCCCTATGCGCACACTTGCGGCCCCACTCATGCTCGTGTCACCACGAACATCGCAGGCACTTGTGCATGCACACACACCGGTGGTGGGTTGCTGCCAGTTCGGACCGGTACTATAGAACCGGTAGCGGAAATTTCCCGCTGCTCGCCGAACTGGCAGCGATGACTGGCGGTCCACGCTCCCGAACTGGTCCTCCGGTCGCTGCGGATTGCCAAAAAACCCTATGCATATGAAGAGTTTAAATTTGAGATTTTATCATCAGTCGTTAAACATAAGAGCATAAGAGTACTCAGGGGAAGGCTAAGAGGGTGTAAGAGGAAGTAGAAGGGGAGGAAGAGAAGGAGTAGAGAGAGTAGAGGAGGAGCGAAGGAGTAAGAAAGTAGGAGGAGATGATGGAGGTAGAGAGGGGGAGTACAATGGAAAAAAAAGCAGAATAGACTGATGATTGATGATATAAGCGTATGGATAAGATATTGATTTTTAAATGATGGAGTATAAATGTAAAATTGTATTTTATTATAATGATTTACGGTATATGTTCATTGAAATGTAAAAGTGGTGGAGGAAAAAATAAAAAAATTGGAAAAAAAAACCCTATGCATATGCGCAAGGGTTTTCCAGGAAGGCACGCGCAAAACGTGCACTTCCGTCGTGATGCGAACAGGCAGGGAAGGTAAGTAGAACCCACCCCTGACACACATGCACACATGCACTTGCCCCTCCCACAAAATCATCCCCTCTTTCCCACCTCTCCCAGCTCTGGGCCACCAATCCAGAAAGATTGGGGAACTCCGATCAAGCTGACTGCTAAAATTGAAAGGTTTTTCTGGTGTGCTTCAATCCCATGAAATGCGTTTGATATTGGAAAACTTGGTAGCTTTTGAAAGACAGGAAGCGTTTCCATACCATGAAAACAAAATGTAAGGAACTGGGTGGAATTTAAGAATTTAGAGCAAAGCTATGTTCCCAGTTGGTTTTGTGACTTCTTCTTTTTTTCTACTTAAGTGTGTAATTTTGTTTTTGCTGTTCTTCCTCCCTTAGTGTGTGGTGACATTCATGGGCAGTACTTTGACCTGATGAAATTGTTTGAAGTCGGTGGATCACCCCATAACACGCGCTACCTCTTCCTGGGAGACTACGTGGATAGAGGCTACTTCAGTATAGAGGTGACAATTCAACTGAGCCTTTGGGGGCTTAGCACTTTAAAGTCTGGATTAAGCACTGATTTTTTTTCTTTTTCTTCTTGTACTCTGCTTTGGGGACTGCTCAATCTTTTACATGCTTCAAGGCCTCCCTTTGAATTAATCCTCTCAAATGTAAGCCAGTAAGAAAAATAGTAACAAAAGTCCTTGGATTGCAGTGCAAGACATTGTGGGCTCAATCAAACAGCCTCATTCCAAATGAGGGCATTTTTTTCGTTCTGTCATTTTGCAGCTACAGCTAGGCGATTGGTTTCTGAGCCGAGGTGGCGCAGTGGTTAGAGTGCAGCACTGCAGGCTACTTCAGCTGACTGCTAGCTGCAGTTCAGCTGTTCAAATCTCACCGACTCAAGGTTGACTCAGCCTTCCATCCTTCCATCCTTCTGAGGTCGGTAAAATGAGGACCCAGATTGTTGGGGGCAATATGCTGAACTCTGTAAACCGCTTACAGAGTTCAGCATATTGCCCCCAACAATCTGGGTCCTCGTTTTACCGACCTCAGAAGGATGGAAGGCTGAGTCAACCTTGAGCCGGTGAGATTTGAACAGCTGAACTGCAGCTAGCAGTCAGCTGAAGTAGCCTGCAGTGCTGCACTCTAACCACTGCGCCACCTCGGCTGTTGCATGCGCACTGGAGCTGACATAGGGCAACGCTTCGCGTGCCCTCAGATATGGCTCCCCATGCCACCTGTGTCACGGGTACCATAGGTTCGCCATCATGGTTATATAACATTGGTTCTGACGTGCATCTGAAATAACAAAGCAAAATATTTGTGATTTTTTTGAAGGCTTTCATTCAATAAATATTGATTGATTGGTGAGTTGATTTGATTTGATTTGATTTGATTGTGTGCCCTTATCTCATCTAGAGGTGAGATCTTGAGGATCTCAACGTTCATTAGTGTCAATTCCTTTTAATATTAAAGTTTCTTAGTTATCACTTTTCCAATCCCGTGTTTTAGGATGCCTGATAAATGTCATATACTGTAAGATTCTACATGTTGACCTTTTCCCTTTTTCTGCAGTATAAGGAAGAGAACTGTTGATTCTCATGTTCAGAGTTGTTGCCGATATCTAGAAGCATTGGCAAAACGGCATCCTGAGTCGTTTCTGTTGGCTGCGTAGTCATAGAGCCCTTGTGTCCTTGTTTTGTAGAGCTTGACTTTGGGATGGAAAACAGGATTATACTTACTGTATTTGCTTTCAGATCAGCCTGTTATGATCATCATTATTTATTAAATGTATTTGCCACCTGTCTCTCCACAAGACGAGTGTTTCCCTATATATGCCTTGACAACAACGATTGTAAAAAGTATCAAGTGTGTTCCTCTTTATTTGAGGTGTCACCTTGCTACACCTCATGACTCTGTGCAACACATTCTCCAATAGACAGTCAGGGGGGATTAGTGAATTTATAGAATAGTTTTGACATTTGGTGGCTCTCTGTGTAGTTGTTAGTTAAGTTGTCTTCATGTTGGCTAGTTAGAGAAATTGATAAGAATTTTTTTTCCTCCATCATAAATCCTCTAAAGTTTTATTTAGCATATCCTCCAAAGATGTACATCAAGTTAGATTGACAGTGAATTGATTAGTAGATGAAATTGCTCTTCTCTATAAAGTATATTACAGTGGTACCTTGGTCCTCGGCGTTAATTGATTCTGGGAGGTGCGATGGGTACTAAAAAGGACGAGTCCCAAACAAACCACATGACTTACCATGTCAGTCTTTGTTTCGGCCCGGAAGAACTTTCTATCTGTCCCTTTTTCTATGTCAGTGACCTTCCCAGCATGGCCGACTTCCTGTCCACTCCCCACAGCCGTCCCGCTCTTCCTATAGCAGGTCATTGAGTACTAAACAAAGGCCGAGGACTGGGACAACATTTTCACATCGAAATGCATCGAGTTCCAAATTTGTTGAGTTTTGAAGCAGTCGAATACCGGGTACCACTGTGTTTCTGCAATGATGTTTAATGCTTTATAGATGGGAGTATAAGTATGACTGAGATCTCGCAACCTGGTTTTAAGAAAGGTATAGAACAGTGGGTGTCAGAAACCATTTTCACTCTGACTATGAAAGGATATCAAACAGGATGAAGCATGATGCAGTCTGAGTGCATAAGAACTAAAGGATCTGCCATACAGATTCTCATGATGTAACCTCAATATGAGATAGTCACTGCCCTTTGGTTTACTGTCCCACAAGAGGATTATCAAAGAAATTTCAGGGGAGAAAAAAGAAATAAGATGCGCTTTCTTATTATGGCTTCTTATAGCGCAACAACCAGTTGAGATAGGAATATTCTGATAGTGAAAGGCTAATTGCAAGTGACAATCGAAGTAAACCAAAGCTTTTATGTTCTTGTTATTTACATGCTTTTTTGAGATGCTTAGTTTTCCAGTTGATAATTTGCCGTTAAGGCAGTGTTGACTCTTAGCAACCACAAAGATAGACCTTCTCCAGAATAATCTTGTCTCCTAACCTTTCCTGTCTTCTCCGTAGCTGTTCTAATTGGGTCCCTCCACCTTGCTGCCTGTTGTCCTCTCCTCTCCTCTCCTCTCCTCTCCTCTCCTCTCCTCTCCTCTCCTCTCCTCTCCTCTCCTCTCCTCTCCTCTCCTCTCCCCTCCCCTCCCCTCCCCTCCCCTTCCTTTCCCTTCCTTTCCCTTCCCTTTTTTTTTTGCAAAGTATAATAATCTGGATTAATCTGTGAATCATTTGGTTGCTTTCTTGGCTATCCACCGTATACTGTTGAGAGTTCAAAAGCATCCATACTCTTATTCCTTCTTCAGAGTACAACTCTCACACCAGTAGTGGGTTCTAAACCCCGCCACTACCGGTTCGCTCGTGAGCGCGCGCGTGTGATGCTTCTGCGCATGCGCAGAAGCGTCCCGGGTGGGCGGAGCCTGCCGCCACCGCTACCGGTTCGCAGAACCAGGCCAAACCAGGAGCAACCCACCGCTGTCTCACACCCATAAAGCTTACAGGGAAAAAGCACAGTCTGCGTGTTTTTAATCTTTATATGTTCAGGAATTCCATCTGAATTCCAAATAGTGATCCGTGCCATCAATCCTAAAAGGAAAAAGCTATTTACTACTTCATATCTTCATTGTCATTAGCTTTCCAAAGGTTTTTTTTTTTAAATGTATGTAACGTGCTAATATTCACAGATTTTCTCATTATAAACTCTGGCAGATAAGTCAGTTAAAATTCCTGAAGGCGTCAGGATGACCTCAGAGTTTATTTAAAAGGTAGTGGAGACAGATTTGAAAAGACTCACAACAATTGCCTTATTTATTTTTTTCTAAAATGTGCATCTTGCTTGATTGTCTATGGAGATTCTCAACCATCCAGGTCACGGTTGTCCCAAAGCTGCTTTTCAAAAGTCAACTGGGCTTGTTCAGAACTGAAAAAGATTCTTGGATGAGAAACCTGTTTCAAGGAAAAAAAAAACAAGAAAGTCCAGTTGCCTTTTGCAAAGCACCTTTGGGACATCTTGCTTGACTGCATAGATTTTAATATTTTGATAGGTTCCCGTTGTAACACAGTTGAAACCTCACATTGAAACAAAATGAAATTCAATGGTGAAAAAAGTAAGGTTCTACATTTAGGCAAGAAAAACAAAATGCACAGGTACAGCATATGTGGTACCTTGCTCAACAGTAGGAACTGTGAGAGGGATCTTGGAGTCCTAGTGGACAACCATTTAAATATGAGCCAGCAGTGTGCAGCAGCTGCCAAAAAAGCCAACACAGTTCTAGGCTGCATTAACAGAGGGATAGAATCAAGATCATGTGAAGTGTTAATACCACTTTATAATGCCTTGGTAAGGCCACACTTGGAATACTGCAGTCAGTTTTGGTCGCCACGATGTAAAAAGGATGTTGAGACTCTAGAAAGAGTGCAGAGAAGAGCAACAAAGATGATTAGGGGATAATTGGAGGCTAAAACATATGAAGAACGGTTGCAGGAACTGGGTATGTCTAGTTTAATGAAAAGAAGGACCAGGGGAGATATGATAGCAGTGTTCCAATATCTCAGGGGTTGCCACAAAGAAGAGGGAGTCAAGCTATTCTCCAAGGCACCTGGGGGTAGAACAAGAAGCAATGGGTGGAAACTAATCAAGGAGAGAAGCAATTTAGAACTAAGGAGAAATTTCCTGACAGTGAGAACAATTAATCAGTGGAACAGCCTGCCTCCAGAAGTTGTGAATGCTCCAACACTAGACATTTTTAAGAAGATGTTGGATAACCATCTGTCTGAAGTAGTGTAGGGTTTCCTGTGTAAGCAGGGGGTTGGACTAGAAGACCTCCAAGGTCCCTTCCAACTCTGTTATTATTATTATTATTATTATTATTAGTATTAGTATTAGTATTAGTATTAGTATTAGTATTAGTATTATTTCATAATGTTTGAATGCAATCCACGAACATTCCTTTAGGATGGAAATCTTTCTCGTTCTGTTTATTTGCTTGACTGAAGAAGAGGAATCCCCTTGAGAGCCCAGCAAGGGATTGCACTGTAATACAACTTGGGGGGGGGCATGGGGGTCCCAGATCCATCTTCAAAGAAGATGGGTTGAGTCTGCCACTTTGCTTATTTTCAAACACGCTCTGATAAGCATGTATTGAAAAGTCTCCTGAGAGCAGTCGGTTGTTGTTGTTTTTTGCAAAGCTCTTTTTGCTTTGTTAAAATCACTGAAATGGTTTCCTTGAGGAATTAATTTTTAATTTTACTTGAGACAAAAAACCCATGTCGGTCTCTGCGTGAGTCATGCCTTTCTTTAAAATTCTTCCACTGTTGTTTTTATTATTTATTTATTAGTTGCATTTGTATGCCACCCACTCCACAGAGACTCTGGGCGGCTCACCACAGTAAAAATTCACATGCAACAACAAATATAAAAAGCATTAAAAACAATAGATATTAAAACATTAAAAAAAACATTAAAAACCACAATTTAAAAACCCATACAATAAATCATTCATGGGGCCAAGAGTGATCGGTGTTGTATTAAAATCATTGGCCCCAGGCCTGTCGACAAAGCCATGTTTTTAATGCTTTTCTGAAGACTGGCAGGGTGGGAATAATGCGGATCTCGGGAGGTAGTGTATTCCAGAGAGCCGGTGCTGCCACAGAGAAGGCCCTCGTTCATGGGCCCGCCAGCCGACATTGTTTGGCTGACGGGACCACCAGCAGACCAACTCTGTGGGCTCTAATCGGTCTAATCTGTTCTTGAAGAAGAATACTGAATACTGAATACTGAATTTTTGCTTCAAATTCCCCTCTAGGCAAAAACTTCAGTGGTGGCATTAATTGCGATATCTAGAATTTTTGTGTGGGAGTTAAAAGGTGGAATTCTTAACTCTCCAGAAAAATGTAGGTTTTCACAAAGGTGCCCTGTCGGGAATCCGCATCTCGTCTGCCTCTGCACTACTTCAGTGAGCGTGGATGGATTTTAAAAGAAACAGTGGAGGAAATTGTGCTGATCTGAAAAGATGAGGAGGAAGGTGGCATAAATTCTGCTGAGATGCTTGTTGGAAGTTCTGCTCAGAAAAAAAATTATATGCGATGTGCTACCAGGAAACACATCCAAAATATTACATGGGACATGCTGCAAAACCTGGCATTTGCAAAACTTGGGCGTTGCTTGGAATTACCATATTTTGTACCGGGCAGCATGGAGTCCCTTTCATGTCAATCTTGATTCCTTTCTCAGAATCTACGGTGGGAAGGGAACCATGATACATTTGTTCCTTGAGCCAGGTATTCATCCTTCAAAAAAACAGGGGGCCGTACATGCGGGGGCTGCTGCAAATGCCACTTGATCAAACGAAATTGAGAAGCTTTGCTAAGGTTCATGAACAGAGTCATCCAGAGACTTCAACTGGTGCAAAATGTGGCTGCGCGTGCTGTGATGGGTGTCTCAAGATACACCCAAGTAACATCCATACTCCGCCAGTTGTATTGGCTGCCCATTGGTCTCCGGGTACAATTCAAGGTGTTGATCATCATCTTTAAAGCCCTACATGGCTTAGGACCAGGTTACCTCTGGGACCACATTCTACCTCATACTTCCCTTCGACCGGTCAGGTCCCACAGAGTGGGTCTCCTCCGGGTCCCGTCAACCAAACAATGTCGGCTGGCGGGGCCTAGAGGGAGGGCCTTCTCTGTGGGGGGCCCTGCTCTCTGGAACCAACTATCCCCAGAGATCCGAATTATCCTCACCTTGCTGGCCTTCCGAAAAGCCATGAAGACATGGCTCTTCCTGCAGGCGGGGTTTTGAGACGATTTCATCTTGGTCTCCCCCAAGTATGCATGTTTTTGGATGTTTTTTTTTAAAAATGTATTTTAAATTATTATTACATTATATTGTTTAGCTGTTCTTTAAATGTTGTATGCCGCCCTGAGTCCCCAGGGAGTGGGCGGCATATAAGAATCATAGATTAGATAGATAGATAGATAGATAGATAGATAGATAGATAGATAGATAGATAGATAGATAGATAGATAGATAGATAGATAGATAGATAGATAGATAGATAGATAGATAGATAGATAGATGATAGAGATAGATAGATCCCTGTTCTCCTGGTAAAATCATGTTTTCTGTCTTCGGCGTTTGTTCATTTTGGGAGTGGACAAAAAAGAAGAGCAGAGGTCTTCAAACTTGGCAACTTTAAGAGTTGTGGACTTCAACTCCCAGAATTCTCCAGCCAGCCAATTCTGGGAGTTGAAGTCCACAAGTCTTAAAGTTGCCAAGTTTGGGGACCCCTGAAGAAGAGGGAAGCCAGAATGGGGACTCTAGAGATCCAACAACGAGAGAGATGTTGTGGCAGATGAAATACTAAGATCAAATAAATCTGATGTAAGGAGTTACAAGATCCCAAGGGGGAAGCCTGAAAGACTTACCAAAAAGTCAATAAGAGTTGAAATTCTAAAAAGGGCAAGAGATGACGGATAGATATAGAATACTTGCGAATAGGGTGGCTATTCTACTAGAGGTTAGGAAAAAAGAGGTAGAAGTTAGAAATTGGGGAAATTGTATTATGATTACTGATGTAGAATAGAATACACTATAACCACTATGTATACACAAATGTTAGAAGTTGAAAGATTATGATTATGTATATCTAAACAATATTACTATTATTACTACTGTGTGTAAAATATATTGACCCAGACAATTCTTTGTCCACCAAGCACCCATGGATGTTAAAGAAAAAACTATAAATAGAATTATAATACAACACACACACACACACACACACACACACACACACACACACACACACACACACACACACACACACACACGGAGAGGGAAGCCAGACATTGGGTTTGGAACAGAGAACGTGAATTGGCAAAGATAAAGCAACATAGCTCAAATATTTATGAGTTTTGTCAATGCTCACAACAACAGGTTGCTATCTGGACGATGAAGAGAAATATCCCACGCAATCTTGGATGCAGAAGAATCCCGCTCTCAATTTTCAGGAATTGCTTTTGCGTTTGGCTTTTCCGGCTGCCACTTTCATTTTTCAAGAACGGGAAGAAACCAAGGAATTAAAGCATTCGTTTCTTCATTTGGGTTGGGGAAGGTTAGGGAGTTCTGCCAGAGCAGTTTCTGTCAAATGTCCTTTTAACAAAATAGACGAGGAGGTAATTTTTATAATTGCATCTTGATGCAGGAAACAGGCTCAAAAGCTTTGGGGGAGGCAAGGCCGATGTTAACATTGTTAAGAGCAGAGCTGCCAGTGACTTGCATGGATGATGAGACAGGAAATCATCATCCGGACCAGAGAGACTAAAATTTACAGTCCTGTAACCTGGGAGGACGTGGTGGCTCAGTTGGCTAAGACGCTGAGCTTGTCGATCAGAAAGGTCGGCGGTTCGGCGGTTCGAATCCCTAGCGCCGCGTAACGGAGTGAGCTCCCCGTTACTTGTCCCAGCTTCTGCCAACCTAGCAGTTCGAAAGCAACGTAAAAAATGCAAGTAGAAAAATAGGGACCACCTTTGGTGGGAAGGTAACAGCATTCCGTGCGCCTTCGGCGTTTAGTCATGCCGGCCACATGACCACGGAGACGTCATCAGACAGCGGTGGCTCTTCGGCTTTGAAACGGAGATGAGCACCGCCCCCTAGAGTCGGGGAGGACTAGCACATATGTGCGAGGGGAACCTTTACCCTTAACCTGGTATGAAGCACTCAGGTGAACAAGAACACAAACGTGGCACAGACATGGAGCTAAGCAATATTCAGTTGTTTATTATTTGTAAACCATGTTTTAAAGAATACCATGGCTAACAAATTCATGGTTTAGCATATGTACGCCAGCCAATATATGTTGAACATACTAGCTTAGCTCCTGTTAATTATCTTAGCTCATGTATACTATCTTGAACTTGGAAAGACTGAATACAAATGAAGAAATGAAATGAGTACTGCGTATGTGTAATTGTGTTAATGAATTCAAATTGTGCCTTTATAACACTAGTGTCATTCTCCCTGTTGTTTTTGCAGTTAACATTCTTTTTAATACTGCAGTCAATGCTATCAGGAGTATAGATTGTTCTGAATATATAAAGCTATCTATATCTAATTGGTCAAAATCGTGTAGTGCATATAATTATTTTTTTACCAATCCAGGGCAGCCCCGCGGGCCAGATCCGGGCCCCGGGCCTTGAGTTTGACACCCCTGATATAATGTATTTGGCACTTAACTGATGTACTTTTTCCTTTGCCTGTTCCAATTCCATGTGACATTTTAAGATTTTTAAACTAATGCTGCTGGATGCAGTTTACACAAAACGGACGTAAAAATGTTTTATTTAACCGTTTAAGGGTCTCCTTGTGTGGGCTCTAAAAAAAAATACAGTGTGTCCAATTTGAAGAAATAAAATTAGCACAGAACAACAGTCACATGTGGACAGATGAGGTAGAGTAGGGGTCTCCAACCTTGGCAACTTTAAGACTTGTGGACTTTATTTATTTATTTATTAGTGAGACTTATATACCACCTCACAGTGCAAGCACTCTCTAAGCGGTTTACACCAATAAGCAATGTATATTTATATTGCCCCCAACAATCTGGGTCCTCATTTTACCTACCTCGGAAGGATGGAAGGCTGAGTCAACCTTGAGCCGGTGAGATTTGAACCGCTGACCTGCGGATCATAGTCAGCTAAAGTGGCCTGCGGTACCCCACTCTAACCGCTGCGCCACCTCGGCTCTTGTCTTCAACTCCCAGCGAAGCTAGCGGAGGAACTCTGGGAGTTGAAGTCCACAAGTCTTAAAGTTGCCAAGGTTGGAGACCCCTGGGGTCGAGGACCCCTTGCATTAGGTGCACTGTCCTGTTTTTCACACCTGTGCTTCATTGCTTTACCTATCTAAAGGTACTTTAGACCAGAGCAATGATTTTCTTGCATCTCACTCTTGCCTTGGGCACTCAGTTTGAATCTCTTTAGCAGAATCACAGTATTTACGCCAAAGATTCCAGGTTCAATCCTTGATCCTTCAGTTAAGTAACAAGTGATGGAAACTTTCACTTTCTCCCAGGACCCCAGTGAGTCATTGTTTACTGCTAGACTCGATGATTAAACTGACGTGGTATGAAATGCTTTCCAGTATTCTTAAGTCCTGTTACGTTTGGGGTATTTTTTGGAACCAGCTTTCTACACATCTTCCAAAAGTTCCAAAGTAAAATTCTCTGTGAACGACGTTTTTTTTTTTCACCTGCCGCCTTCAATGTCTCTCTTGCAGTGTGTGCTGTATTTATGGAGTTTAAAGATAAACTTCCCCAAAACACTTTTCCTGATCCGAGGGAACCATGAATGCAGGCATCTCACGGAATATTTCACCTTCAAACAAGAGTGTAAGTAAAAGATGTTGGATGGGCTGTGTGTGAGACAAAAGAAGGTTGTGAACGTAAATGCATAAATGCTGCACCTTCCCCTCCTCCTCCTCCTCCTCCTCCTCCTCCCACTCCCACAGAGACAGAGAGAGCTGCTCCTGACTTACTGTTTTCCTGACAGTCTGACTCCAGGCAAGCTATCCCTCCCACTCCCATCGCTTTAGGGACCCTGCAGCCTGTAATTATTGCCAAAAGCTTTCAGTTCCAGATCGTGCAGCTGGTATCCAAATAGAAGGGAAATTGAGGACTTCCCCTTTAATGCAGATTCTTGACTGATTCCATCTCTCTCATCCATCCATCTGGTGAAAATAAAAAAATAAATAAATAAATGTGAATAAAAGGTTAGGGAGGGAAACCCAGTTCAATTCTCTTTTTGATCAGTTTAAAAATCCTGCAGATAGAATTTGTTTAGTTCCCTCCCTCCCTTCCTCCTCCCTTGGCTGCAGTTCTCTTCTTGCATATTTAAATATTACTTCCCTGGCTTAGCATATTAGCTTAAAACCCCCAAGTGTCTCCTCCTGTCCCGGCCTCTCTCTTTCTCTGCTTTGTCTAAAATCTCCTTGGTGCTGTAGAAATTCGTGAATGTTGCACCTTCTTGTTTTCCTGCTTGGTGTTATTAAAGTCTGGAATTGGGATTCAACCTAGCTTTGCCTTGGAATGCAAGACCCCCTGACACGGTGTAAAATTCTCTACTCTGTTGTGTTCCAGCATCCTAGAGCAGTGGTGGGTTGTAAAATAGTTTACCATCGGTTCGCGCGCACGCGTGACACTTCTGTGCATGTGCAGAAGCATCCCAAGTGGGTGGGTGGAGCCTCCCGACGCCAGCGCTACCGGTTCTAAGAATCGGTCCGAACCGGGAGCAACCCACCACTGTCCTAGAGGTGGAGCTCTCGCCTTACAATCAGGAGGCTGTGCGTTCGATCCCAGGTCGAGGCAGATATTTCTCTCTCTGGGCACAATGAGAATATATCTGTTGAACAAATCTCCGCATTGGCGTCAGGAAGGGCATCCGGCCAGTGAACACTCTGCTAGCTCCATTCAGTTGCCCGGACTCCACCCCGCAAGGGATTATGGGGTCGTTAAATGATGATGATGATCCCATAAACCCCCATAAGAAGGAAAGGAAGGAGACTGCTGATATGCTAATCATCAGTTGCTGTCAGTCTTGCCCTGGCTTATAAGACACGATTGGTTGCCTGCTTATTTTTCACTTTCCCTGAATTCACAAGAAATAAATAAAATGCAGGCGCCGTGCGGTCTAGTAGTTAAGGCACCAGGCTAGAAAGCAGAAGAGTTCTAGTTCCACTTCAGCCATCAAAGCCAGCGATATGACCTTGGGCCAGTCACTCTCAGCCCAACCCCACCTCACTGGGTTGTTGTTGTGAGGAAAATAGGAGGAGGAAGCAGGGGTGAAATGCTACCAGTTCGGCACGGTTCGGGCGTACCGGTAGCGGTGGCCGCCGGTGGTTCGGAGAACCGGTAGTGACGGCAGCACGAGGCTCCGCCCACCCACCTGGACATCGCCATTTTCTTTTTTTTAACCCTCTGCGCATGCGCAAAGCGTTCTGCACATGCGCAGAGGGTGAAAAGGCACGGTAGGGAAGGTAAGTAGATTTCACCGCTGGGAGGAAGGTGTATTGGGTGCGCTGGCCATCTTGAGTTATTTTTAAAAATAATAAAGGCAGGATATAAATAAATAACTAAATGAATAATATGTGGACGAAATCCACTCATTCTGGAAATGGAGGCGGTGAATCATTTTTGTCCTCATTTCTTTTGCTTGCTATTAAAAAGAGCAATGCAATTTTTAAGTCGGTGACATAGTAAATGGAAGATGACAAGATTATAGGTACCTGGATCTACACTCTTCATTATTTTTGTACCGCGAGAACAAACCTATCAGTCCTGCCAATAATTATACAGCATACAGATTAATCAGGTTCTTTGTGATACATTCATTTTGCTTTCCCGTTGCTGGCAACTTGCAATGACAGCACCCATGTTCCTTTCAGCAAAACTTTATTTTATGGCTTTGGTCCTGGCGGAATTTCATTTTGAATTTAGAAAATACTCACACTGTATTTTGACGATTCTGAAAAGGTAAAGCAGTTATCATTATTACATTTTTATCCTGCCATTTTAGTATATAACTCAAGGCGGCAAACATAGCTAATACTCCATAACATAGCTAATACTAGTAGAAGAAGAAGCAATGGGTGGAAACTAATCAAGGAGAGAAGCAACTTAGAACTAAGGAGAAATTTCCTGACAGTGAGAACAATTACTCAGTGGAACAGCTTGCCTCCAGAAGTTGTGAATGCTCCAACACTGGAAGTTTTTAAGAAGATATTGGATAAGCATTTGTCTGAAGTGGTGTACGGTTTCCTGCCTAAGCAGGGGGTTGGACTAGAAGACCTCCAAGGTCCCTTCCAACTCTGCTATTCTATTCTATTTCTTCCTTCCTCCTCTTTCCCCCACAATGACAGCTCTGTGAGGTGGATTGGGCTAAGAGAGAGTGACTGGCCCAAAGTCACCCAGTTGGCTTTCACGCTTAAGGCAGAACTAGAACTCACAGTCTCCTGGTTTCTAGACCAGCACTTCACCACTACCCTGAATGGATGTGCAAATAATGCTTTGATACCCAACTGAAGGGAGAGTTATAAAACTGCCTCCATGCTTGGTGTTATTAAAGTCTGGAATTGGACGTGGCTGACGTGACGTGACGTGGCTCGAGTGTTCTGCCAGCGAAAACGGTCTCCCGAGCTGCGACGGCCTCCTGCAACCCTCTGCCAGCGAAAAAGGCGCTCAGGAGAGCAGAGGCACCGCGGGCTGGTCCTTCGCTGTTTCCAGGGCGGCCCCGCCGGCCAGATCTAAGCATTCCCCCTGGCCGGATCCGGGCTTTGAGTTTGACACCCCTGCTCTACATCACCCAAGATAAAGTGATGGAACTCAACTTGCTTGCCCACCACCCTGCATGAGCTGTGTGTACTTCTTAAAAAAAAAAAACCGCTTGAGAATCTTCTGAAACACGCAAGGGGTCTGTGAGAGGTTTCTAGGATTTATTGTTAGACGAGCCGAGGTTAAAAATCTCCCAAGTGTCATAAGTGTGAAAGTCGGTGCCTAAGAGAAAGGAAAGAGCAGGCAGTCGCAGTTCCGTTTCCAGTTTTAGCCCCGTAGAAGCCTTTTGGGCTGTAGATGCCAACACTTTGCAAATCTGCCAAAACTTTGCAAATCTGTGGCCTTTATAACAGCTGTATTTTTATTTTCTCACTTCTCCTTGCTGCAGGTCGAATCAAGTACTCGGAGCGGGTATATGATGCGTGCATGGATACATTTGACTGTCTTCCTCTGGCGGCACTCTTGAACCAACAGTTCCTGTGTGTGCACGGAGGGCTCTCTCCTGAAATCACATGTCTAGACGACATTAGGAGAGTAAGTTGTCGGTCTTCTCTCTTTCCGCCCATTCAATGGGTATTTTACAACCTGTGACTGGGTTTTACTCACAGGCGTTTTGTGGGGGAAATTACCGGTCCAGAAATTCAAAAGTTTTCTTTTGAAGCTCCCTAAAACTTGTATACAAGATTATATAACTGTTCAGCAAGTAATCAGTGGCCACGTCTTCTCCCTCAAAACTGAAGTGAGCATTTTGAAAAGAAATTTAAGTTTAACCCATTTCTTTCTTTCTTTCTTTCTTTCTTTCTTTCTTTCTTTCTTTCTTTCTTTCTTTCTTTCTTTCTTTCTTTCTTTCTTTCTTTCTTTCTTTCTTATTTATTTATTTATTTATTTATTTATTTATTTATTTATTTATTTATTTATTTATTTATTTATTTATTTATTTATTTATTTATTTATTTATTTATTTATTTATTTATTTATTTTAGTGTTCTTATATGCCGCCCTACTCCCTGGGGACTCAGGGCGGCGTGCAACATTTAAAGAACAACTAAACAATATGATAATTTAAAAACAGTTTAAAAAAGAATTTAAAAAACATACAAAACCATACATACGTGGGGGAGACTTAAGATGTGAAATTGTCTCAAATCACCCCACCTGCAGGAAGAGCCATGTCTTAATGGCTTTTCGGAAGGCCAGCAAGGTGGGGATAATTCGGATCTCTGGAGGTAGTTGTTTCCAGAGAACAGGGGCCCCCACAGAGAAGGCCCTCCCCCTTTTAGAGAAACTATTAAGCGGAACAGTTTTTCTCTTGATTTTATTTAAATTGACTTTCCACGGCTTAAGCCTACTCTCCCCGGAGTACATATTCCTCCTATGGAAATCAGTATCGATAATATGTTAGATATTTATTTCCAAAATATCTCAGAATGCAAGGGTCCCCAACCCCCTGGGGCCACAGCCCACTACTGGGCCGTGAGCTGTTTAAAACCGGGCTGCCCAAAGCAGTGGGCGAATGCCAGCACATCCTTCCTTGTATCATCCTTACATGAGCAACTGGCAAGCGCCGTGCACGCGCACACTATTTGTGCGAATGACAGGCGCATGTGCCATCCCCTCTTCTCTCTCCCCCCTCCCGCCAGTCCACAAAGCCAGAAACATTGGAGAATTCTGTCATAATGGACTGTTGTATTTGATAGATACCTTTTCTGCACCTGGCCTGTTCTGCATGCCTTAATAATATGTTCTTATTGTCTTAGAGGTTTGCATTCACAATTGCCTTTTTTTGTCCTTATTTGTCTTTCAGTTAGACAGGTTTAAGGAGCCTCCAGCCTTTGGCCCAATGTGTGACCTCCTGTGGTCTGATCCATCAGAAGATTATGGCAATGAGAAGACCCTGGAACACTTCACTCACAACACTGTTCGAGGTTGCTCCTATTTCTACAGGTGAGGCAGGGTACAAACAACTCTCAGGCGTCCGCATTCCGGCCACAAAAACGCAGAAACAAGGTTGCTTGCTACAGATTTAATGAGGCCTCAATCCGGCACGGATGAGTTCTAACAGTTTCAAAGTCAGCGCTCAGAGCTACCGCCTACCTGCGCTGTAAATAGTCAGTGCCATAACCACGTCCACAGCCCAGCCCAGCCCTTAACCGGCAGCGTCCTCCAGTCTCTCTTCCGGATCCTCCCGGTTGCTTCGCTGCAAACGGCGCCTTTCAGCTCTTCCGGCTGTTGCGTAATTGCGCCAATCAGCTGGGGTCTATGCTGGCGAGGACGAGCCAGCCGCCGCTGGGCATGGGAGCAACCGGGATGCCATCTGCCGGACCTATGCCGTTTTGCCTCCCCCCCCTTGACCCCCCAGGTATGGCAAGCCGGGCTAGACAACAACAATTCTAAACTGAAAAGGGAATGGCATGAGGCTGCAGGGCCGAGTCCTCTGGGTTTTCAGAACTCAGCCACATTAGAGGATCCTATCCAGTCAGCCTTTAGGGTCCGTCAATATTTTTGTGAGGAATGTCCCTTTTCTGTACGTTTAAGGAGTGGCAGCCTGGTCCCTAACTGTCAATGCTTGTTAGTCATTATATTATATCAGTGGTTCCCAACCTTTTTGTGATCGAGTACCACTTGGAGGTCCCGTACAGTCGCCGCGTACCACCTGGTTCCAGAGAAACTAAATTCGATCAGATATCACTTTATTTCCATAATTGTACCGTTCATTTTTTGGCCCCGCGCATCCAGCAACTGGATTCTCGGGCCGCTGGGACCAGGTGGGTGGCGTGTGGCAACAGTTGCAAATCGTTGCCAGATTATCTTGTGTTAGGCAGTAAACATTTTTGTGAAGTAAAAAATAACTAACTAAAAATCGTTCATGACCCCGAAAGTGTTCGCGTACCACCTGGAAGGCCCTCGCGTACCACTAGTGGTACATGTACCACAGGTTGGGAACCACTGTATTATATTCAACTAGAATGCAGCATTTGGCACAACTGTATTTGTTCTCCAAAAATTCTAAATTCTTCGCTTCTGGATAAACTTAATCATCCATATGCAAATCAGAGAAAATAGCAAAGAACTGGTTACTTACCTACTCTTATATCTACTATTTGAGAATGATACTTCACATGGAGCTCCTGAGGTTCAGAAACGTTGGCGTGTGTGTTTCTTTTTGCGTTGGCCTTTTTTTCCTTCTTAACTTCCCCAGAATCTGTTTCACAATTTCACCCAGGAACATTTTGATCTGAAGTGCTGCGTGATGAAGCCCATATGTGTAAATTCACAGGTAGCTTCTCATTAAAGATAAATTGGTTATTTTGCCACGTACTAATGCGTCTCTAAAAACCTTTATCTTTCAGTTACCCTGCGATTTGTGAATTTTTGCAAAACAATAATTTGTTATCCGTGATTCGAGCACACGAAGCCCAGGATGCCGGGTAGGTTCATAACAAGTTATGGTTAACAACTTCCTGGGTTAAGGTGTTTTATAACAGCAGCCTGCTCAGCCTTTACCTCTTTTTCCAGGTACCGAATGTACAGAAAGAGCCAAACCACAGGTTTTCCGTCGCTCATCACCATCTTTTCTGCACCAAATTACCTAGACGTCTATAATAACAAGGGTAAGCTGTTGAATATCGGGGGGGACGCGGTGGCTCAGTGGCAAAGACGCTGAGCTTGTCGATCAGAAAGGTCGGCAGTTCGGCGGTTCGAATCCCTAGCGCCGCGTAACGGAGTGAGCTCCCGTTACTTGCCCCAGCTTCTGCCAACCTAGCAGTTCAAAAGCAACGTAAAAAAATGCAAGTAGAAAAATAGGGACCACCTTTGGTGGGAAGGTAACAGCGCTCCGTGCACCTTCGGCGTTTAGTCATGCCGGCCACATGACCACGGAGACGTCTTCGGGCAGCGCTGGCTCTTCGGCTTAGAAACGGAGATGAGCACCGCCCCCTAGAGTTGGGAACGACTAGCACACATGTGTGGGGGAACCTTTACCTTTTAAGCTGTTGAATGTATGTGCGGGGTGTTGGAGTGAGAATTAATCTCACAGAGGCGATGTTCGATCTTTCTCCCGGAATTCAGACATTAGAAAGAAAGCCGGAGTTTAAAAGTCTAATTAAAATATTTATTTCGGTACAAAAACAATAAATTCTGATTGTTTACATTTCTGCTATAAAATGCGACTCTTTCAGTCAAGAGTCAAGTCAAGAAGGGAAGAATGGAGATTTAGGAATGCACACATGCGTACAAGAATATTATATCATGGTAGGAATGTACCATTATAATAGATAGGGATGCAGCTCCCTGCACATACATACAACTGACAATAATCACACCGTGACAAGGGGTGCCTAAGTTGAATTATTGTAGATTTCTTTAAAAAGTGGACTATCTTTGCTTGTTTTTTGTTTGGCTGGGAATGTTGTGAACGTATGTTCATTCTATATTAGAAAAGTATAAAAGGACCGCTCATTTGGTTTGTTGTTTCTTCTCCTTTTCCCATTGTTGGAATTCTCCCCGGCCTGAAGACTGTCATGAAAGAGGAGAATAATGGAATAACGGAAGTCCTTGACTTGCAAAGCTTCATTTAGTGACTGTTCCAAGTTACAACGGCCCTAAAAAAGTGACTTATGACCGTTTTTCACACTTACGATCGTTAGCAGCCCCATGTTTGCACATGGCATTGCTCCTCTTCTTTTCAGTTTTTAGCAGTTGGCCTCTAGCAAAGATAAAAAAAATTCTAATGTTTTTATCTGAGGTGGGATGCTTCCTTTTGTTTAATAGATGTCTTACCTAACAACAGAACTGTATTTTCGGAGCTCTGTAAACCTTGGAAGGGAGGTACAAATCAGCCCTCATCCTGTTTTGTTTTCTTCCAGCTGCTGTTTTAAAATACGAAAATAATGTCATGAATATCAGACAGTTCAACTGCTCTCCGCACCCATACTGGCTTCCAAATTTCATGGATGTCTTCACATGGTCTCTGCCTTTTGTAGGAGAAAAGGGTAAGGGATGAACACCTGCCAGTAGTAAAAGGGTTAACCAAGAAGTGAAGGGGGAAAAAAATCTTCTGGAACAATAAGATTTGTTAGCTTGGGCTAGATGTAGACCCTGAGCCTTTTGTCGCTTACTTAAGGCACACTATTTTGATGAAACTATGCAAAATCTGGTTTTCAGAGCAACTTTTAACCTTTAAAAAAATATAACCAGGCTACTGGTTAATAACAACAACAACAACAACAACAACAACAACAACAACAACAACAACAACAACAACAGAGTTGGAAGGGACCTTGGAGGTCTTCTAGTCCAACCCCCTGCTTACGCAGGAAACCCTACACTACTTCAGACAGATGGTTATCCAACATCTTCTTTAAAATGTCTAGTGTTGGAGCATTCAAAACTTCTGGAGGCAAGCTGTTCCACAGATTAATTGTTCTAACTGTCAGGAAATTTCTCCTTAGTTCTAAGTTGCTTCTCTCCTTGTTTAGTTTCCACCCATTGCTTCTTGTTCTACCCCCAGGTGCCTTGGAGAATAGTTTGACTCCCTCTTCTTTGTGGCAACCCCTGAGATATTGGAACACTGCTATCATGTCACCCCTGGCCCTTCTTTTCATTAAACTAGACATACCCAGTTCCTGCAATATAGTATTCCTATAGTATTGCTATAGTGGGAAATTTAGACTAAATTTGTAACAGATTGAAAAACACTGTTGAACAAAATCAGCATTTTCTGTTCTGGGAAATAGATGGTGGCAGTTGTGATTAAATATTTCTGTCTTGAGAAAGTAGGCACAACCCTTAGAGGCCTCCGTTCTTCGATAATCAAATTATTTAAATTATTCTTTTCTTGCTGGCTTTTCCCTAAAATACCCTTTCTTCTGGAACTAATTTAGTCTTCATTCCATAGACTTGGCTCTGATTCCTAAAAGTCGTATTGTAGTCCTAAAAGACATTGATAGTATTACTACATCTTATCCTTAGTCCCTGATCTGTGTGTGTGTGTATGTGTGAGAGAGAATGCACTTCCCTGGGGATTATGAAACTTGAAAGAGTAATAACCATTGCAAAGCCTTATTATGCCAGTCTTTAGAGGCTCTATATTTGGCTGCCACTTTCAATATCCTTAAAACTCTCCATAGTTCTAAAACTTACAGAATTTCTTCAATTGCCAGTTCAACATAAAGCCACATGTAGTTCAAAAGCCCACAACCTGTGAGAAACACAAGGAAGACCTCACTTCAAGAATAACATCACCTAACACAGATCCTGGAGCATCTTAAGGAGTGCCATCAAGCACTGTACTGGAGTTGTCCAATTGCATCTTCGGATAGATGAGATTAAAGAAAAATCAAATTTTGTAGTGTGTCAGTCCAACTTAAAAATAACTAGTAGTTTTCCTGATTATAACCAGTTGCTCAGTGTTGTGGCCTGTCGGCCGCCGGCCCCTCCAGCAGCCAAATCAGATGAGGAGAAGGTGTGGGAGTCAGGGTCAGCATCAAGGCAACCTGAGAGCTCCGAGGGGGAAGAGGGAATGGAACTGGCAGAGAGAGAGAGACAGAGACAGAGACAGAGGCGGAGCCTGGGCCATCCGTCAGCCCTCAGATGGAGAGTCCACAGCCCCCAGGTCTGGAGGAGGCTGATGAAGAGGAGGAACAGCTGGGTCCAGTGCCTGATGTGCAGAAGGCAGAGGAGAGGAGAGCAGTGGAAATCTATGGGCCGGTCCTTGGGATGGAAGAGCCACCGCTGCTAGCGAAGCCCCACCCTAGCTCTGGGGATAAAAGGCAGGGGGCGGAGATGAATAGATGTGGCAGCCAACTATTCATCTCCCTGCCGGATGGACTTGTTAGCCTGCGGTGAGAGAGAAACTTTTTGCCGGGGCTGCCGACGCTCCTAATAAAGGAATCTTTGAGTTCACTTCAGAGGGTTTGTCTGGGTCAGAACACTCAGCAACCCAATCAAAGTTAGGACAGTGCTGAATGAGGAGAGCTTGGGACTGTTCCTCAAGAGCTCCAGCCATCCCCGCGTCCAAATGATCATGGGATCATGATCCAAGAGCTTGGTGCCTGGCTCACAGAGGGTTTATCAGATTATATCGCTTGCTTCCTACACCGTGAATGCAATTCAATTTTGGACAGTTATTTTATTTGTCCAGAAAGAGCATGGCTTCAGTCTTCTACCGTAGTTACTTAATTATGTATCCTCAAGACCAAAACATTCCTGGTGGTTTATGACCATAATAATATGCAATAAACAGTATGAGATAAAAGCATAATAAATCTACAACTTTTCAAAAGCTAAAACGGATTTAATCACTGTTCTGTCGGCCATTGACATCATCCACAGGAAACGATGTCAGCTTTGAAAGGCCTTATGGAATAACTCAATTTAGGTCGCTTTTTTGAAATATCAGAGCTGTTGTTGATCTCACTCCCTGTAGAAGGCTGCTCCATGAGGAGAAGGGAGGGGGCTTCATCTAAAAGCGTTGTATGGGTCCCACCGACCTCCCCTTGGGCGGACTGATTATGCATACAATCCCACTTAGCCCAAGCAGATCAGATGGGTTGTTCTTTCGTTAATATTGAAGCTACTTTATATTTATTTATATTGTTTACTTAGGATCCTAGTATGATTTGTGTGGATTGCTTCTTTAGTATCCATGACTATTACTAAGTGTTGTATCTAATGCAGAGGTCTTCAAACTTGGCAACTTTAAGACTTGTGGACTTCTGCTCACAGAATTGAAGTCCACAAGTCTTAAAGTTGCCAAGTTTGAAGACCTCTGATCTAATGTTTTATGATGAATGTATTTTTACAGTGACTGTGATAATGATCTATCACTGTTGTTGTATGTACACTGAGAGCTTATGCACCGGAGATAAATTCCTTGTGTGTCTCAAACAACTTGGCCAATAAAGAATTCTATACCTTAGTAGGCAAGCAAAGAACTTTGGGGCCTAGATCCAGCAACCGTTTGATGTTGCCGCTTCATCACTGTTCCTCTCTACTTCCTGCAGTTACAGAGATGCTGGTGAACATTCTCAACATCTGCTCCGATGATGAGCTGATTTCAGACGGAGAAGAAATATTGGACGGTAACGGCCCTTTTGTAACATTTTCAGGGTCTTGGGTGGTTTCAAGTAAACCCGGAGAGAGTGGGATTCTAATAATTGAATACGCAGTCTTTTTTCTTAGCATCATTTTGTTGCCATCTTTTCCATTCCTAAGTTAAGCTTGCTGTATCTATCTTCGGCTGGTTTACAGACCGTTATTTCTTTGGGCATAAAGAAGTACTAACCCCTCTCCCCATCCACCACTCTACCACCGTGGCTTTATCTTTGATCTGTCAGCTTGCTCTTTGTATCAACATTGTGAGAACGGAAAGGGAGACTTAAACAGAAGAAGCTTGGATCAAGGTAGAAAGCTCACTGCTCTTCCAGTGTATTGCTCCCATTCCTGTTCCCAGGATATGTTGATGGAGTTGTGAATGAAATTGACTCGATCAGATAGTCATCAACATCTGGTCCAGTCAGTGTCATATAGGGTGTAAAGGGCGTTTATCATCTGCAGCCATCTTTTATGTGCTTTTTTTTTTAACCCAACTTGACTCCAGAAGTATCCTGGTCAACATGGGACCATGAAGTTTACAGTTAATGAAGGCTATCCTATCCGTGCCTAAAACAATTTAAGCAAAATATGTGCGTTAAGTTGCAAAAACATGTGCGTTAAGTTGCATGCCTGGCAATACTGTGGGTGGTTCTGGGAACTTGTTTTGGCTCTTCCAAAATACAACTGGGAGCACTTGATAGCCTCGGGTAACCTGGAAATATTTTGTTGGGAACATAAAACATCGTCTGCCGTCTAGTTTGAATGCTGTGAACATTTGAAAAAAATTGTGGAAGCAATGCTTTTTTTAGTTATTGATCACGAGAGAGCTTTTATCTGCCATTTCTGCGTACTCTTCAAGAATAAAATCAACCTCGGTTTTTTTGGGGGGGGGCCTTAGTAATACTTGCGTGATAATGTGCGGAAAGCAGAAGTCAAGTTGATTCCCATCCAGAGTTTGGTGAATAAGGTTTTTAGTAAAAAAGAGGAAGACTTAACCAGACGAGCTCATAACAGAAGTGCAAAAGAAAACTACTTCCTTGCCCCATTGCAGGTTTTTTTTTTTAATGTTCTTCGCTCCCTCCTGTGGAAATTAAATTTGTTTCTTCTATCTCTATCTTCATCTCCTTGTATACTTGGTGTCTCCTCTCCCTGAAGATAACTACATTTCAAGCTATCCGAAAGGTACCCAGCTAGAATTTGCTAGAAGCTTAATACTCACTGCCTGTGACACCTGATTTCCTTGCAGTGGATTTTTGAATACCTGACTAGTTGGACCAGTCTCGCCGTTTCCCCTTTCTCTTCCCCCCCTCCCCCTTCAGTTTTAACATGAGCGTGGTGCGTTTGTTTTGTTGTTTCTTCTTCTTTTTTTTAACCCTGTTTTGTTCCTTCAGGAACGTGAACGGTGTGTGGTGGGGGTCACATATCTCTTGACTTTTGAATGCAGCCACCTTATGCATGGCTGGGTCCATTGGTGCATGTCAGATCTCCAGTTTGGCTTGTCCTGTTTTTAATGCCCTAGTTGGGTCATAGCCAACAAGCAAAATAAGATCTCGGTTCATAGAAGATGCATTTGTCATTCAGTTTGTAGTCAAACCCCGTCTCCCCCGCTTTCCACCCACCCACCCAGAGTCTCCATTTCTTTTTGATCCATGTTTGGTCTGTGTAGTAAAAGGGAGTGGGCTTAACCCTAAGATGCCGTGTTAAACGAGGGCTTGAACAAGGCCGCCAACGTTCTAGCCGTCCCTTTTCTGCATCCAAAGAGAGTGCTTGTGTGGACCCTTCTGCAAACACAGCCCAGAATCCTTTTCACCTTCACTCGGTCTTGTCGTTGTGTCCTCCTCGCATTGCCAAGCTGTGTCTCCGTGGCTGAGTCATTCATGTGACATCCCTCGTGTTGTGTGTGGTCAGACCCACTGGTGGGAAGCAAGAGAGGTCTGCTGCTCGGAATAACACTTGGCATATTTCTTCCTGTGGTCATTTCTCCTCCCATTTTGGACTTTTCCTGTATGTCGCCTTTTCTGTCGCTCGCTATCCTTTCCATTCCGATCATGACTTTCCCGTAACCGACTAATGCAGTTTTAGCCGTAAAGTTGTAATCTGGTTTCTTTTTTCCTAGAATCAAGTAGATGCTGCATACTGGCATCACCTGAGCCTATAAAGCATGATTTGTACCTCATCCTTTTTTTTTCTTTTTTCTTTTCTTTTTTAAAAATCATTTTTGATTCTTCTTTCCTAAGGAGGCACAACTGCCCGCAAAGAGATCATCAAGAATAAGATCAGGGCCATTGGGAAGATGGCGCGAGTCTTTTCCGTTCTTCGGTAAGTGTGCTTTTCTTGGGAATCTTGGTCAGAAAGGGAGGATAAAAGCTGCTTAATCGTTTTGCCAGACTGCCTCTGTTGTTTAACAGATTAACAGAGTTGGAAGGAACCTCGCAGGTCATCTAGTCCAACCCCCTGCCCAAGCAGGAGACCTAGATCTGCCTCTACCTAGGATCGAACTCACAACCTCCTGAATGTGAGGCAAGAGCTCCCCCTCTAATCAAGTACAGCTCAAAGATGCTCGCCATGAGCCCCATTTCTCCGGTCCCATGAGTCTCCGGTCGCAATTTAAGGTGTTGGTTTTGACCTTTAAAGCCCTACATGGCTCAGGACCAGGTTACCTCCGGGACCGCATCCTACCACATACCTCCCTACGACCAGTTAGGTCCCACAGAGAGGGCCTCCTCCGGGTCCCATCAGCCAAACAATGTCGGTTGGTGGGTCCACAGGGGAGAGCCTTCTCTGTGGGAGCCCCATCTCTCTGGAACCAACTCCCACCAGAGATCCGGACTAACCCCACTCTACTGGCCTTCCGCAAAGCCGTGAAAACATGGCTCTTCTGGCAGGCCGGGTGAAGAAGATCGGATTCCCCTATGAATGAAAGGTTTTTAAAATTATGTAATGTTTTAAATTTATTATGTTTTATTTGTATTGTTCTCATTCCTGTTGTACACCGCCCTGAGTCCTACAGGATTGGGCGGCCTATAAGAACTTTAAATTAAATTAAATTAAATTTGGGGAAAGTACAAAAGGTTTTTGAAGGATTGAAAATCCCCAATCATTGAAGGAATTACAAAACAAGATATAGAAATGAAACCGGAATTATTTTTATTAGGCATATTTACAGGAAATCAAGGGGAAAAAAACCCCAATACTTAATCTTACACATCATAATAGCAGCATAGATAACATTTGCCCAAATGTGGGAAAATCATAATATACCAACAGAAAGAAGAACGAGTGATCAACAAAGTATTAGAGTCCATAGAGATGGACAAACTCACCAAACCATTAAACGACGAAGAAAACTCAGATTATTATAAGATATGGGACGAGTGGTACAAATGGTTAGATAATAGAAAATAGATGTACAGGATAGGAATTTACTCTTGGAAGATATAAATTAAGAAGTGGGTAAAAAAAGGTACCACATAACAATAGAAATGGGTTATATGTTCCAAAATGTTACCATATGACAGGAATATAGGGAAAAAAAGGTAATGTGGAACAATGTATATATGTATATAATATATGTAAATATAATATGTTTGTTTATTGCAAATACCAAAGAGGGACAAACGAACAAGAAAAGATCAAAAGTGGAACAATTGTCCATAAACCAGAATGTAGCAATGTTGTTTTAATGTAAAAAGTTTAATTAAAAATTATTTTTTAAAAAATCCCCAATCACAAAGGTCGGTTATATAGATCAACTGAACCAACGTTTTCCCAAGACGTATCTTATCCAGGTGGTTTTTTTTTTTAAAAAAAAAAACTTTTTTGAATACTTCAAAAAAGCATCTCACATAATGAAGCTTTTAAGGAGTATCAGCTGTGTCTTTGTCCCATATATCCAATATGTCCTGCCTCCTTTTTCTTTGGAATCAAAAGCAGGGTGGGTGTGAATCCTAAGCAGTCTTGCATCTAGGTAGAGCCAAGAAGGCTTAATTGCTTAATTCCGCACACCGGTTAAAACAGGTTGGCAACATGGTGGCATAATAACATTTGATGATACTCACTGACCACCTTCTGATCAAATGTAATTGATCCACATCAGGGGTTTTGTCCTTTTGACTGGGTATTTAGGTATTCTCTCTACAGAGATGTTTCCCAAGCCTAGCTAGTTTATTTGTTTGTTTGTTTATTTTATATTTCTAAACCACCTATCTCCCTCCAAGTAAGACTCTACTACTACTCTCATCTACTTTGAGATGGTTTTGGACTTCAGTTCTCCAAATTTCCCAGCCAGCATGGCTGCCGCTAGCACTTAGACTTATATACCGCTTCGCAGTGCTTTACAGCCCTCTCTAAGCGGTTTACAGAGTCAGCCTCTTATCCCCAACAGTCTGGGTCCTCATTTGACCCACCTCGGAAGGATGGAGGGCTGAGTCAACCTTGAGTCTGGTGAGACTCGAACTGCCAAATTGCAGTCAGCCGGCAATCGGCAGAAGTAGCCTGCAGGACTGCATTCTAACCACTGCCCCGCCGTGGCTAAGAATTACAGGAAGTCAAAATCCAGACACCTCAAAGTTGCTGAGGTTGGGAAACCCTCTTCTACAGAATTTCAAGTACCAGAGTCCTAAATAACTGATGTGCTTCTATCTGTTTTGCGCATGTATAAATTGGTCCCGTTGCTTCTGTTTTCAGAGAGGAGAGTGAGAGCGTGCTGACGCTCAAAGGCCTGACCCCAACAGGTACTCTGCCCCTGGGGGTCCTTTCAGGGGGAAAGCCATCTCTACAGACAGGTAAGTATACAAGAAGTGGCGTCCTTCCGTGTGGCATACGAAGGATAGCAATGGAAATTTAGCTTCCGAACATGCCTTAAGAGAAAACAACTGGATATTCCAGCAGGAAGTTAAATTGAGGTTTCCCCAATGCTGCTTTTCCCTTCCCATCACAGTCTCTAGGTTTTTGTCATGAAAAAAGATGGATTGCAAGGGCCACCTTGGATTGTCTAGCCCAGGGGTCGACAACCTTAAAAACTCAGCCATAATCGGAAGCCCCCCGTTCAATTCTGGAGCTGACTGGAAGTCCGGTTCCCCCATCATAGAGTCTCCTCCTAGCACGGCGTCCTTTTTCCTCTACCAGTCCTAACCGAAAGCCCTATCAATTGTGGAGCTGACCGGAAAACCCGCCCCTTGCCATAGAGTCTCCTCCTGGCACGCCCTGCTTCCCCCCCCCCCAAAAAAACTGGAAGCTCCTCTCAAAATTGTGCTGCCGACCAGCGACAGGGAGCCGCAGCAGAGGGATGAAAGAGCCACATGCGGCTCCAGAGCCGCAGGTTGCTGACCTCTGGTCTAGCCATATCCTAGGTTTCCAAATCTGGCGTTCCGAGATAGCGTATGAATAAAAACTTAGAAGATACAATAAACGACCTTTACTTGGTAGAAAAGTAAGATTGAAGCCCCTCGGTTTAGTTTAATAGAAACCCAGCAAGAAAGATTGAAGTAAAGATCGTATCCAAGACGTGCATGATAGCGGAGAAATAAATCCTCGGAGGTCGATGGACCGTCGCTTCCCTTTTGAAAACATTGTTACTTAGAAAATAAAACCCGAGATTCAAATCTAATTAACAAAATATTTATTTCAGTAGAAAAATAATAAAGAATTCTTATTAGGACTACATTTTATCGGCTAAGGAAATAAATCACTTCTACCTCCGGTAGAGATGGCGATGAGAAAAGGAAGGAGGAGACCTCTGGAATGCAGACATGCGTAGTAGAATATATCATACGTCTGCTTGACCATAGATATAAGAAACAGTAGAAAAACATAGAGATGCACAACTGGCAATATTTCACATCGTGACAGTGCATGTGATATCATTGCTGAACCCAGAAACTTAAAGCATGTGTAGATCTGTTCTTTGTAACAACTTTCTAAAGCTTCCCTCTAATAAACAGTTAGGCGTCTTCTGCCATGAAAAGAGCATACGTAACTGCCACTGTTTCATTCTTGACCCATCTATTCTTAGTGGTAACACTGAAAACGATTGGTGGAGATTGGAGATTTCCTCCCCAGTTTTGCATTATTTTACCCTGTTGATGCTAAACTGAAACCAACCTGAAGCCACACAAAAGACGAGTTAAGTTAGGTTATACGGAACAACGTTTTGAGTAGGAATGGAAGATATGGAATTGGAAGATTTCCAATTCAACCAAGCTATCTGAAACTCCGGGGCTGACAAAGCAAGTAGATAAATAGGTACCATTTTGGTGGGAAGGTAACAGCGCACCCCGTGACGTCATGCTGGCTACATCCAAGGAAATGTCTTCAGACAGCGTGGGCTCAATGGCCTTGAAACAGTGATGAACATCACTCCCTAAAGTCAGTCAGGACTAGTGGAGTAAAATCCGCAGTGACTTCTATACCTTTTTTTCCCCCAATTCATCCCAAAAGGGGACTCAGGGTGGCTTGCATAAAATAATGAATGTGACCACACAGATTAAATTAACCTGTGGTTCTCCACAGGGGTGGGTTCTAACTTACCTCGCTGCCGGTTCGCTTCCTCCCACGCCGCGTGGCTGCACCTCATGGGCGCTCGCGCGCATGCGCAGTGCCAATTTTTTTTTTAAAAAAAGCCAAAAACAAGATGGCGACACATGCGCAGTGCTGGAAACCGGCTTCTGGGCATGCGCAGGAGAAAAAAAAACCGAAACCCCCCCCCCCCCCAAAAAAAAACTGAAATTTTTTTTCAAAAAAAAAATCTGAATTTTTTTTTTCAAAAAAAAATCTGAAATTTTTTTTTCAAAAAAAAATCTGAAATTTTTTTTCAAAAAAAAATCTGAAATTTTTTTTCCCAAAAAAAAATCTGAAATTTTTTTTCCCAAAAAAAAAATTTGAAATTTTTTTTTTAAAAAAGATGGCAGCGCCCACGGACCGGCACCGACTGAACAGGTTCCGTGACATCATCATGACGTCACCAGCAGGTCGCTACCGGTTCGGGTAAACCGGTTCGAACCGGGAGGAAACCACCTCTGGTCCTCCAGATCTGGGGTCTCCAACCTTGGCAACTTTAAGACTTGTGGACTTCAACTCCCAGCAAAGCTGGCTGAGGAATTCTGGGAGTTGAACTCCACAAGTCTTAAAGTTGCCAAGGTTGGAGACCCCTGCTCCAGATCCCAATTGTTCTTCTATCAGCTATAGCTAATATAGGCAGTAAGAAAGGATGATGGAAGTTGCTATGTATCAACATGTGAAGGGTATCAGACTTTTCAGGTAGAACCTGGTCAGAAAACAGGCATCCCATGAAATGTTGGAACTCTGCTGTTTGTTAAAGCTAAAATAAACAGAATCTTGAAACTCTGCCAGAGATTCTTTCTCTCCCTTCTTATTCTAAAGAGGACCAGGGCAGAGCAGTTTTATTTCTTACCCACTCCTCTTCACCAGGGCTTAGCTGAGGTTTATATAACAGTTGTTGAATTTCTTCTTTAAGGCAATGTCTGTACTTCTCCACACCGAACCATATGTTGCTCACTCCTGGTAACTCGGATCAGTCAGTAAAACCAGGGGTCTCCAACCTTGGTAACTTTAAGACTTGTGGACTTCAACTCCCAGAATTCCTTAGCCAGCTTTGCTGACTGAGGAACTCTGGGAGTTGAAGTCCACAAGTCTTAAAGTTGCCAAGGTTGGAGACCTCTGAGTAAAACCACCAACATTGCCTCCATTTCCCCTCTTTGTTCTAAAAAAAGGTTTCCTTTGAGGAGCATGTAGTATTTATAACCTAATCTAGATATTCCAATAAATCGAATCGCTCGTGTTGTGTGGAATTCAAGAAAATTTGACATTTTGGCAAATTATTTTCATTAAGAAGAAATCTGAGATTCGCTGCATGAGGTCCAAATTCTCTCTAGTCCAACATTACGTTCCCACTGTAACTGAGCAAATGTCACCTGGGAGTGTACAAAAGAACATAAGAGCAGTATTTTCCTCCTAGCATTTAATAGCGATAATCTAAGACTGCACGTTTGATGTCTACTGGATATGTTGAGACAGCAGCTATATGTACAGTACATGATACTAACTTGTCCTGAATCTACCAACTTTCAGCTTTGTTGGAAAAAGTGAGAGGGAGAAAAAAACCTTCTGAATCTAAATTTCCACTTCACATATAATATTGCAAACTTCTGTTTTGTCTCTTTTTCTTTCTAATGAAAATAGATTTATGTACAAATATTGGCTAATGCCGTTATCCTCACTATGGAATTTGTCTTATATTCATTCATATTCTCTCTCTCTCTCTCTCTCTCTCTCTCTCTCTCTCTCTCTCTCTCTCTCTCTCTCTCTCTCTCTCCCTCCCTCCCTCCCTCCCTCCCTCCCTCCCTCCCTCCCTCCCTCTCTCTCTCTCTCTCTCTCTCTCTCTCTCTCTCTCTCTCTCACACACACACACACACACACACACACACACACACAAATATGTGTTCAAAGCAGTTACATATTGTAAAAATATCAACTTACTGAAAAGTGTTGCATTACATTAATTTGTTACTGGGATCACAACATGATCTCACAGTGAGATATTATAGATTAGTTTAATGGACAGCAGGGGTCGGTTTGCAGCAGGAAATGACCTGTAGTGATTAATTCGTAGTGCAGTATGTTAATCCTTTTCTACTGCCAGCATTTGAACTCAGTTTCAAACCAGGTTGATCTCCTTCCTATTAACATTGGATGACTTCTTAGTTATACCATGAGCAATGATTGATTACATTCTCATATGTAATGTGAAGAAAGCATGTTATAGTAAGAGTGTCACGTGGTGCAAAAGAGTAGCAAATTGCTCTTAAGATTTGATGCGCCTTTTGGCCAAGGAAGCCCAGGAAAAGACCCTGTTCTTTTAAGAAACCATAGCGAGGCTGCCCACTATGGATGGTGTTTATTTTGTTTCTGGGGCCATTTTGAAGGATATCAGACAGGTAGGTTGTCAGATAGGCCCCTGGCAAAGGACCACACTGTGAAAATGAAGAAAATCGATTCAGAATGCTTTTGTTGGCATGAAGCTATAATGAGGTGATGTATGCTTATGATTGGCAAAGGTTGAGAATCATTACAAGGAGTCCTCGGGTGAAGGACATCCAACTTACGGGCAAGTCATGTTTACAGACAGGCTGCCCGTTACTAAAAATGACGGACAGCGTTCTTCCTCACTCAAGCAGACAAACTGCTGAAGCTGCACAATGTTTTCAGGAAGCCCTGAAGTTTTTAAAATATACCGCTTGTTTTCAGAGGTCTAGGACAGGGGTAGGCAAAGTTGGCTCTTCTATGACTCATGGACTTCAACTCCCAGACTTTCTGAGCCAATCATGCTAGCTCGGGAATTCTGGGAGTTGAAGTCCACGAGTCATAGAAGAGCCAACTTTGCTTACCCCTGGTCTAGGAGAAGATTGCATGGCTTCGGTAGTTCACCAGTTCAAGATCGGAGGATGCCAGTTTTAATAATAGACTTGTTTTTCAAGTACGAGTTCTGACTTACACCCCAAAGGTGCTTTTTCAAGAGGCAACTGGACTTTCTGGGTTTTCTTTCTGAAGACATTTCGCTTCTCTTATAAGAAGCTTCTTCAACTCTGACTGGATGGTGGGGAAGGGAAGGTTTTATACTGCTTGCAGACAGCTGGTCATTTGCATTATTTTAGAGAGTTCTTGAGGCCACTTGGAGGTTTATCTGTGTCCTTTCAGCAGTTCCAAGAAGGCTCCACACACCCAGTTGCACCACTCAGGTGACCCTGAGGACACAGACAAACCTCCGAGTGGCCTCAACGACTCTCTTAAAGAATGCAAATGACCAGCTGTTTGCAAGGAGTATAAATCCTTCCATTCCCCACCATCCAGTCAGAGCTGAAGAAGCTTCTTGGACGAGAAGCGAAATGTCTTCAAAGAAAAACCAGATAGTCCAGTTGCCTCTTGAAAAAAATCACCTTTGGGACAACCATGACCTGGATGATGGAGAATCTCCATAGACATTCCGACTTACACACAAATTTGAGTTAAAAGACAGGAATGGATCTTGTTCTTACCTCAAGGACTATCTTTCACACTCATGATTACTGCTCAGTACGAGTATCCATTTTGGAAATCAGATGGATCCATGTTAACATTTTCTGTTAAAATGTTGCTTGTAACGAGTGGAAGAACCATCTCCCAACAGTCTGGAGTCCCCTTTAATTGTGGAAAAACGCTTCAGGTTTAATTGCTCCTGTCGTCACCTTCCCTTTGGAACATCCTGTCAGGGTTCCAAGTAATATACCCATAGCAAGCAAAACTCCGAGGCGGGTAGATTCCTCAAAAGAATAGTTTTTATTGGATATATCATATTGGCACAGTTCCGGTGAAAACCGACTCTGAAGGTTCCCACGGTTTTCACCTAATTAAAAGTAATAGTTTTCCCACTTCCCCAAACAGTCAGTCACATGGTCCAATTAAGGTACCGTCCGGTTGCCTGGTAACGTCACTCCTCCTCCCTCTCTGACCAGGTGTAAGAATGTCCTTGGTTCCCAAGAGAAAGTATTTTGTTTTGGCTACAAAACCCCAGTTATTTCTATCCCCTCTTCCCTATCCCTCAGCTCCAGTGTGTCAACACTAAAGATTCAAAATGGCTTCGGTCAGCTCAGCTTCACGGCTGACACATCCCTTGTTCCCGATACAATAATCAGCCTAACTCCATCTAAAACAGAGGTCTTCAAACTTGGCAACTTTAAGACTTGTGGACTTCAACTCCCAGAATTCTGGGAGTTGAAGTCCACAAGTCTTAAAGTTGCCAGGTTTGGGGGGCCCTGACCTAAAACAAGCATCCCTTTCACGTAGAAACTTTTTCAAAAGTGGTTGCTTAGCTTCAGTACCGTGATGTGCAGGGGGTTATCTGTGAAATGCTGTGGTGCGAAAGATTTGGGGGCATGTTAGTGTCCACCCAACCACTCGTAGAAAAGTTGATTCCAAGCCAATGGTTAGATTCCGCTCTCCTGGAAGCTCAGCTGAGCCATTTTCCCATCTGTCGACACGGCAACATTTAACCTCTCCCAACGCCCTTTCACCTCTTTGCCCTCTTGGCCGTCCTTCTCTGCTGCCCGGTCATCGTCACCCTCCTCCTCTCGTTGGGTATCGGGCGGGTTCTAAGTCTCTTAAGCAGAGGTATTCAAACTTGGCAACTTTAAGACTTGTGAACTTCAACTCCCAGAATTCTGGGAGTTGAAGTCCACAAGTCTTAAAGTTGCCAAGGTTTGAAGACCTCTGCTCTTAAGCAACCATAGTGATGTTAAGTTCACTCACGCTTTTCTGTCTTTATTTTTGCATGCCACTGTTCCTTCTGTATTACAGCCACAGTAGAAGCAGTAGAGGCACAGGAAGGTATGGCTAGAATCTTGCAAGATGGTTTTGTGTGTTTGCTAAATCTTTTTTGTTTACCCCCCCACCTCACCCCAATCCAAGATGGTTTGTGTGTTTGCTAATCTTTTTTTTTTAACCTCTCATCCAAGAGTTTTATTGTCAGCATTACCAAAAAAAAAAACAACCCCACGTATTCTTGCATCACCAGAAATAGAGAGCAGCTGAAGGAGAAATCCACCGGCTTGGCACATCCTCCACCCTTATTGTCCACCTCAATAAGAGCGCAAGGGCATTCTGTTGTCTCTTCCCCTACGGCTACTTCGACTGGCCGATTTGCCTTGTGGTTCTGGGAAGCCGAAGGTGCTGAGTTTCAATAGCTGCAGTGGGGTAATAGTCCGTATTTTGGTTTTCCATTTTATTCAGAGCAAGCCTGTGCAGCCCCGTAGAAAACAATTCTATACAGGTAGTCCTTGACTTACGATCACAAAGAGCCGAACATTGCTAAGTGAGACATTTGTTAATAATAGGATGGGATGGGATGGGATGGAGGAATAGAGAATAGAATAGAATAGAATAGAATAGAATAGAATAGAATAGAATAGAATAGAATAGAATAGAGAATAGAATGGAATGGAATGGAATAGAATAGAATAGAATAGAATAGAATAGAATAGAATAGAATAGAATAGAATAGAATAGAATAGAATAGAATAGAATAGAATAGAATATATGGAATGGAATGGAATGGAATGGAATGGAATGGAATGGAATAGAATAGAATAGAATAGAATAGAATAGAATAGAATAGAAAATATGGAATAGAATAGAATAGAATAGAATAGAATAGAATAGAAAATATGGAATGGAATGGAGTAGAATAGAATAGAATAGAAAATATGGAATGGAATGGAATAATAGAGTAGAGTAGAGTAGAAAATATGGAATGGAATAATAGAATAGACTAGAGTAGAAAATATGGAATGGAATAATAGAATAGAATAGAATAAAGAATAGAAGAGAGGAGAGAAGAGAAGAGAGAATAAAATAGAAAATAGAATAAATAGTATAGAATAGAGACTAGAATAGAATAGGAATAGAATAGAAAATAGAAAATAGAATAGAAATAGAATAGAATACAAGAGTGAGTCAAAACGTAATGCCATTTTCTTTAGGACAGGTATAATTACCAACACAGGAACATGTAGCATACATCAAAATTAAGCTGGTCCTCTGTGGATCCCTACTTCTCAACATAGTCACCGTTTCTCTCAATAGCAATGTTCCACCTTCGAATGAGAGCATGTATCCCTGCCTCATAAAATTTTGTTCTTTGAGCCACTTCTTCACTGCAGTTTTCACTTCCTCGTCCCTGGAATAATGTTTGCCTCTCAAACCCTCTTTCATGGGGCCGAAGAGATTATAGTCTGAAGGCGCTAAATCTGGTGAGTATGAAGGATTATTATTCCAGTGATGAGGAAGTGAAAACTTTTAACAGAAATACTGAATCCATCGAATTGCATTGCTGTGTCATCTGTCAGAAATGGTGTAGGGTCTCCTGCTTGGGCGGGAGGTTGGACTAGATGACCTACAAGGTCCCTTCCAACTCTTGTTAATCTGTTATTTTCAGTGCATGGCGAAAGTCAATCTTTAGAAGGATTTATATTTGGCAGCAAAAGAGCTCCTTGTGTACCTAGCTAGTTCCTTGTTCTTTCTCAGACTATCTGCAGAAGAAGAAGTTTATGCTCAGCCCTGAGTTGGATAGAAAGTGTTACGGCTGTGCCAAGTGGGTGAAGAGGCTTTGGCCATACATACCTGAAGCTTTTCTCTGCATCTAGTTCATGGTCATGCAAGTCTTTTTCATTCAAAGATTGGTTCGTTTTTCCCTTTTTGTGGTGTGGTGTGCTTTTTTTAAAAAAAAAATCTGTGTGTATATGTGTGTGTGTGGTGTTCTGCTGTGCTGAAGACTATGACTTTTTATTTAGTACTCGGTGATTTTGATTTTATGTTTCCCAGATTTGAAAAGAATGCTGTTATTTTCACTGCACCGTTGCTTCCCTTGCTGAGCATCTGTCTGACTTCCTAATTTGTTTTTCTCCAGATTAGGTTTGAAGTTTTATTAAGTGGGGAGGGGGGGAAATCCTTCATTGACAGTTTTGCCTAAAAAATTATTTGGGCTACAGACAAACAGATATGTTTTTTTTAAAACAGAGATGAAAGCAGTTGGAGAGAAATCTCTTGAAACATGTTTATGTACCGTATTTTTCGGAGTATAAGACGCACCGGAGTATAAGACGCACCTTAGTTTTTGGGGAGGAAAATAGGGGAAAACAATCTGCCTACCAGGTATTCATCTGGCTAGCGTCCTTAGTCTGGTCAGCTTCAGCACATTATTTTATCTCCTGGTTAGGATTTTAAAAAACCTTCTTCTGAGAGAATAACAATGAAAGAGCCTGCAAGCCAGTAAGAGCTGGGAAGATCGTTAGCACCTGGTTAGGGCTAGAAAAAACCTTCTTTGGAGCAAGTAGAGCAATGAAAAAAAAACCTGCAAAGACTTAGGGCTGGAAAAACATTCTTCTCAGAGAGTAACACTGAAAAAGCCTGCAAGGTAAGAGCTGGGAAGATCTGTTAGCACCTAGTTAGGGCTGGAAAAAAAAGCTACATTCGAAGTATAAGACGCACCCACATTTTCAGCCACTTTTAGGGAGGAAAAAGGTGCGTCTTATACTCAGAAAAATACGGTATATATATATATATTTCTTATTGGTTTTGCCCCATGATCGTAACCTACAGGGTTTTTGAAGCATTAAAGATAAAAACAAGTCAATTGGTTCGGACTCTGTAAATCGCTTAGAGAAGGCTGTAAAGCACTATGAAGCGGTATATAAGTCTAAGTGCTATTGCTATTGGAAGCCAAAATGTGGAAACATTGCCCATCGCAACCAGAAATAATAAATCTTTTTATATATATATATTTTGAGGGAAAATATCTCACATGGCTTCTAGACTGCCAGAAATATGGCAATACAGTGAATGAAGAAGTCAGACGCATGCTCTACGCACACAACCTCTGCCTGACAGCGGAGGAGCAAGTGTTTACAAGTCAACGGCCTACTTTGCAAATGCCTCCAATTGCCCCTTTTCCCTTCCCGTAGCCATCCGTGGATTTTCGCCGCAACACAAGATCCGCACCTTTGAAGAAGCCAGAGGTCTGGATCGCGTCAATGAGCGTATGCCGCCACGCAAGGATTCTAAGCACCCTGATGGTCCAGTGAATTTAACCTCAACAAACACTGCAAACAAGAATGGGACGGGGAAGAAAGCCCAGTAACAGTTCCATATCACTAAAGCATCCAAAACTTAATGAATTCTATTTATTTATTATGAAAGGGGTGGGGGGGGGCGGGCGGGGGAGGGGGGAAAGAAACCAACTTAGCCTGGAGGCACATCCATAATCCAGTTTGCATCCATTCTGTAAGAGAGCTGACCATTTTGTAAGTTTTTTTAAATTTTATGTTCAATATATGAAGTAATTTTTTTTTTTTAATTTAGGATGGGTCTGAAAACTAGTACATATATAAAGTGTTCTGTACAGATAGGTATCCCTGCCAAGTGGGAAGGACCCAGTGTTGGTGAGGGTGGAAGGGAAGGGAAGCCAAAGCGTCCTAGTTCAACTGCTGTATCTGATTTATTCGAACCGTGTTAAGTTAGCATTTTTTTTAAAAAAAGTGGCATCTTTTATTTGAACACATTTTCCTTCCCACATTTGCTCTTCATTTTTTTTAAATTCTCCTTCTGTTTCTCACCACATCTGATGGTCCAGCACTTGACTTCCATTAAAAGACATGCTGCTTAGGGCAATTTGGTAAAGTTTTTCCTTTGTGGGACCCTGTGTCAGAGGTAAATTCAGAGGTAAATACAGAAAACCAGCGCAGAACAAGTTGCTAGATATTTGTAATGAGAATCTCCCATTTTCCGGGTCTACGACAACTTGCCATGGCCAACTCGCCCCAGGACAGTTCAACAATTCAATTTAATTATTTAAAATAGTTTTTTCCAAAAAAATTATTTTTGTCATTCACATTTCATTTCTCTCTCCTTTGGCATCCTTTCTTTAATGATTCTATTCAACTGTTTTTTCGATATTAGTGTAACTCTTGTCCCGTGGCGAGTTGGCTGTGACGTGTTGTTCCATTCCCCCCTTTTCCTCCCCATCTCCTCAAATGTACCCATCGCTTTTCCTTCAGAAACCCCCAATTCCAGTAGAGAAAATTTTCCGTGGAATAAACCATTATTAGGTCGGTTTTGATGAATGCGATTCGGGATCTCCATTCATCCCAAAGCATGACTCTTGGGAGCTAATCCATCTGGCTGCTACTATTTTCTATGCGTTCAATCCCGTTTGACTTGCATCAACATCACAACCTATATGGCTTCTCTGAACCACAAACAGCCTCGCGAGATTGTTTAGCAGTCTAAACATTTAAGATTGTTTAGATCTTAACGTAAATGGAGAAGGGAAACTTTGCCCTTCTTAACTGCCTCCAGCACATCCCGCAAGCTGCGCTACAGTGGCTCCCCGATAAGAGCCCCCAGCACAATATATACCTGCCTTGTCTACATAAGGGCCTCCTGCTTGCAGATTCAACATGGATGAACGAATGCTGTGACATCTAGGGAGAATAACGTGTGTAAAAGTTCTGAGTTCACAACCGAGCATTTCTCCTCTTGTCCAGATGTACCAAGTATATGCCTGTTCATTACAGACAGGTGGGGAAACTCCCAGCAGCCTGTGCAGGGATACCTGTTGAGGAATCATCTTCGGGCTTAAGGAGCAAAAAAAAGGCCAGAAGCTCCGTTCTTAATATTTTTTTTCTGTATATAACTGACAATGCTTTCTGCTTGAATCTAAAAAGCTCGGTATTTCAAGGGTGAAAGTATGACTCTCCAGCCCCTATAACTAGAAAAATGATCATTGACGTGAAACCAGAATTTGCACAACCTATGTAGGCTGAATGTTAATACCCTCAAATCAATATTACCCCATCAAATTGCAATCTTCCATCGTTTGCTCAATTGTCCATCTTTTTCAAATTGGCCTCTGGAAGCAACACTGCTTCCTTTTTATTCCCCTAATGAGGGCTACCCCAGTTATGGGGGAAAAAATGTTTGTAGGCAAGCTGTTCTATTCACACACCTAGGTAGGTCTATATCCTAGAATTTGTTTTAGGGTTCAGATCTCTGATGCACATCTGTATTTTGGGACGTCTTGCTATACAGGAAACGCATGGCTGTGGCAAATGCAGGCACTGACAAATTGTGCATTGGCCCCGAGTTTCTGGAATCCCCTTTCCTCCAAACAGTACCTATTTCACTTTTCACATTTCTCCAACTATACGTTTAGTTAATGGACTATCTCAACCCTCCTCTTTGTAAAGAGTTCCAAAACCCCATCAAGCACGGCCGGGTGGGTGGGGAGATTGCTTTCTCCTTGCCCTTGAAGGATCTTACAAGGGAAGAAATACGATTTCCCGCACGATAGCTGGTGTTGGCAAAGGAGAAAAAAAAAAGATGAAAGTTCTGTTAAGAACGTCTAGCTAAAGGCCTCGATAAGAAAAAACCTCTGCAGAAGAGCAGAGTAAACATTTGAGCTCGGAACAGACTCTGGAAGCCTTTGTGTTATAGTGTGCCAAAGAGCAACAACTAAACCATTGAAGTTGTATTTTGGAAATGGGATCGTTGGTTGAGTGTATTCTTAGCTTGGTCTATTGTGGTAGACCCTAAGCCTTGGTTGTGGTTTCTTTTGTAAAAAAAAACCCTGCAGCTTTGATCATTCATTGAGAAGAGAAAAGAAAAGAAAAGAAGAAAAAAGAAAAGAAAAGAAAAGAAAAAAGATAAAATGGGGGAAAACCTCTTGCTCCCTCCTGGCTCTTTTGCAATATGTTTTTGAGTCAGTGTTCCTCAGGCAATTTTTCTTAATATTAGTGGCTTAAACAAATGGTACAATCAGCCACCATAGGTCTATTATCCTTTTTAAAAAATATATACCTCTTATTTGCTCTGCGATGGACTCCTCACTCCAGGTTACAGCCATAGGCTTTGCCCATTTCTTAAACCACCTTCTTGAGAATCAAGACATTAGTTTTTTCTGCATTTTTTAAAGAACTGATGCAGTTGAGGGCGTTTGTATTTTCATCGCTGTGACCTTTTTCCGCAAACCACCTAAATCAAGTGTGACCGATCCTCTTGTAGACGGAGAACTTCACGTCCACTTAGGCAGGCTTCGTACATACAGCTTTTGTTTAGGTTGGCCATGGCATCTCATTTTTACAGACGGCTGCTCGGAATTCCTTTCTCCATCCTTTACTGCTGGTAGGATACGATGCAGCCTTGGTTGGAAGACTTCTAATCCGAAAGTTAAAAAGATTTTTGCAGGTCACTCAGAAAGGGCTTCATTTAATTGCATAACTCTTGAGTGGCTTGGCTCAGTCTCTGCCATGTCATCCATTGTGTGTTTCCATCCAGCTGTTACTTTTTTTTTTTTTCCCAGCATCGGATAAGATTCAAATGTTGAGCCTCCTACGGATGAGAGCGCTATTCATTTGCTAATTTCAGCCATATGGATGAAAATCTTTATATATATATCTATATATCTATATATCCAAGGAATCAGTGTCAAAAGGCACCATTTAGACTACGACAGCCTGGACCACATACATTTGGATCTTCTCGTGCAACAGTAATAATGTTTATAAAATAAAGCTGGTCTTTAAAAAAAAAAAACCTTAGTGTCTGAAATGTAGTGCCAACTTCCTTCTCTCACCTTGGAGAGATTATAATTCTTGACAACCGTGTCTATGCCCTTTTTTTTCTTTTTTTTTCTTTTTTTCTTTTTTTTCTTTTTTTTTCCTTTTTTTTTCTTTTTTCTTTTGCCTACTAGAGATCATTGTAACATGGGCTACTGATTTAGGAAATGGTGAAAACATTTTGGTCCTAAATTTCTTTTGAGTGGCTAAGTACTGCTCTACTTCTACCCTCGCCCCACTCCCAAGCTTCCTTTCCCTCCTCGGTTTTATGAAGTTAAAGCTAATAAAGCTTGCTTGCAGTATTTTGCCCAGTTGGTTTAAGGTGCTGCATCCACTGACCTCCCCTTCCCCCAATTCTGTTAAGAAAGAGAAGCCTTGGCGTCTAATAGGATGGCTGTTCAGGGGAGGGGTAGGTTTGAGGCAGGAGGGGCCTTAATCTGCACCAGCTAGAGCTGTTACTCTCCTCCTTTCACCTTTAAGATGCTGAAGAAAGAGAGACCGCTTTAGACTCCTTGAATCTCGGCATAGTGTTTAGCGGTGACTGTGGCAAAATCGTGTGGTTTGGGGCGAAAGGATTCGGTTTTCGGACTCTCTAGTTCAGAGGTGCGGAACCATAGCCCTTTATGACTTGTAGACGTCCACTGAGCATGGCTGGCTCAGGATTCCGGGAGTCATAAAATGGCCGCCACTCTTGCTCTAGGTACGTGTGGATGCATGCTGCCTGTTGGCTTTTATCTTTTTCCATCGACTGTGTTAAATGCCCAATATTGTGAAAACAAGGACGTATGCGGCAAGAGACAGAGCTTGAGTGGAAAAGAGACAAGCCCTGGGACAGTGGTGACCTTCCCTTTCTTTCTCCTGCTCCTCCCACCATTTTAGCAAAGGGTCAGAAAGGCAGTATTGAAACCTGTTTCCAGTATTCCGGTGCTCCGTTCTCAAGACTTCCCTTTTCCCCTGCTTTCCCGATCACCTGTGAAAAGAGTGGGCCACCTGCAGCGGTCCTTTCCTGGCATGGCATGTTGCTGGACCAACAGCGTCTTAGGTTTTAGGGCAACTGGCTACTTCCTGATCTCTTGACCCGAATTTTGAAGCCGGCAAAAGTTAAAAGTCAGCTCCACTCAAAACTCTGGAAAGGGAGCATGTATTGCTGACATGTAGATTTGCTTCTGAGGGCAAAAAGGGGAGGACCTGGTGGATTTCTGTTTTTGGAGGAAAAATGCAATGCCCTGGGAGAGATTTCTGGTCAAAAAGTGACAATCTGGGTGTTCCCCCCCAAAAAAGAGCGGTCATTAGTTGCATCAGATTACATGCCAGCTTAGCACGTGGCTCTTCTCTACTTTAGCGATGAAATGTGGAACATTTTATTTAGAGTATTGTTGGGTTGGGATTCTTTCCTATCACATAGTCTTGTTTCGCAACACAGATGAACGATGGGGAATCGCACTTGGGCTGCCTGCCCAATCCTACTCTCTGGAAACAAACAAACAAACCAGTCATTAATTTATCTTGAATCTGTGAATTACCTCTGTTTCTTTCTCCACCCGTTCTTCTCTAATCTCTGTTGCGCAGGCGGGTGTGTGTATGTGTGTGTATTTCCCCCTGCCCCTCCTAATTCCAGGGACAATCTTGATCTACATCTTGAGCAAACAAAAGCAGCAAAATCGATTTTGAAATGGTGAGAAGCTAAGAAAAACAGCCCTCCAGCCCAGGGGATACTCAGAGGCTGTGTATACTGCCCTCCCCCCAGCCTAGCACCGGCCCTGTCTTTTTTTTTTAATTTAAATTTTTATCTTGCATGATAAAAAGCAAGGTGCATGTACTAAGGAGGGGGAGTCCACAATGGGTCTTCCAAACTTCAGGAACAAAGGTGCTTTCACCTCCTACGAGCATCTGCTGTGGGGTGGCAGCCCGCTCACCTCTCCCTGATATAGCTAATCCGCTGCTTCACGGAAGCGCCTTGCCGGTTTTTCTCATCCCCAAACAATCACAAATCCTGGGAATGTGTGGCAAGGACTGGGATTCCTGGTTCTGAAGTGATGTTTGCCCATTGCCTGGAGACTGCCTCCTTTCTTGCTCTCTTTTTAGCTATGTTTAAAGAAGAATGGTGACAAATGTTATTTATTGGCGGAAATTATTTAATATAATTTCTTTCTCTCTCTCTCTCTCTCTCTTTTGTGAAAAAGGAATGACTTTGTTAGAACTGTCTTAATGTAAATTGGAAAGTCATCTTTAAGAAGAAGAAAAAAAAATCCTTAAAAATTAAATGACAGTTGTTTGGCTCCGGTGTCATTTTTCAGAGTGCTTGAGCAATAGCTCAAGAGTTAAGACTCTTGGGATTCCTGACTTTTCCAGGTCAACAGGAACAAGCTTTAAATGTCTCACCTGTTCGTTTGGGAGTCAAGTGAATTATCAAAAAGAAGTGGTTCCTAAAATAGCCAACATTTAGGGGTTTTTTTTTTTGTTTGTTTGTTATTATTTCAATTGGGAAGACTCGCTGAATAAACGCAGTATTTGAAAGTGAGGTTAGGGTTCTTTTGCAGGCAGAATGCAAGAATTTGTGATGACAGAATGCGAACCTTGGACTTAAGAAAGTGTCTAGCCATGGCTGAGAACTCAGTAAAGAAATAAATGCAGCATGAATGCCGCTAAATCACGGTTTTTCTGCCTCACCCCACATAGTTTCTTCATCGCTCTTTAGAAGAACTTCATCTAAATGTTCTTGAGGACTTACGGACTCCCTTCTTGGACATTACATCCATGTGTCCCTGAACCCACAGAATGGAATGGGACAACTCGCCGCGGCCATCTCTCTGCAGCCCATTCACCGCAGCCCAGGGGCGGGTTCCTCTTACCTGCCTACCGGTGCGCTGCGCGCGCATCATCACGTTTCGCGTGCTTGCTACACGCGTGCGGCCCCTTGTGCGATTTTGCTTCTGCGCATGCGTAGGAAGCAAAAATCACCAAAATCTCGCGAGGGGATGTGCGCGCACACGCGATTTTGGTAATTTTTTGCTTCCATGCATGCTCAAAAGCAAAAAATTGCTGAAATCTCACGTACAGGCGCGTCCCCTCGTGAGATTTTGCTTCCGCGCATGCGCAGGAAGCAAAAAAAGGCCAATAATTCAGAAAAAAAGATGGCGCCGCTCAACGGGCTGGTGAAGACGGCACCGGAGCTGTCGCGCGCAAATTGTGCAATCAGCGGGCCGCTACTGGAATGACAGAGTGGACCGCACCGGTAGGAACCCACCACTGCCGCAGCCATCTTGCCTCTGCCAATCTGGCATGGGCATCTTGCCGCAGCCAAGTCACCACGGGACAATTCCACGCGGGATAACTCAACGTGATATTATCTGCTACCATTTCTTTGTCATTATTTCCGTTGACAAAAAAATGGAAATAACATAGAAGAAACAGTGGCGGATAACATCACGTTGAGTATATCCCACTTGGATTGTCCTTCAGCTAGTTGGCCGCGGCAAGTTGTCCTAGACTCCCCTCACAGAAATGTCAGGTTCTTGGAATGGACATAGCAGGGAAAGAATGGTAATAATGAAAGGATCGTTTTGAGGTGGCCATTGGTCACTCTTTGCACTGGATTCATTTTTTAAAAAAAAACCTGATAAATTGAGCCACCTCAGGATCACTATATGGAAGCTGCTGGAGTAGGGTACATCAGAAAATTCTACATTATTAATAATTGGTCATAGTTAAGGCTTCAGAAGATACAGATTTGAGGGCTGTCAAAGCTCGGGGAGTTCTCTTGGTAGTAAATTCCGGAAGGATTTTCAGACAGTTTTATTGAAGGATAAATTTGGGGAACTGGATGTGATTCTCTGAAGAAGCCGTCCTGAATCCAGTGGCTGAAACTCGGAGTGGGGCCGGGAAAGAAGAAAAGCAGAAATTTGCTGGTGGACAAAAGCGGGTTTAATATTTGGCTGTTTCTTTTAATAAATCTAAAAACTGTGAGGTACAGTATGATCGGATTTGCACACCATTTAAAATTGAGAAAGTGCTGAGTCACCTTGAGATCATCTCTGCCTCTTTCTCAGCCCAACCTATTTTAACAGATTAACAGAGTTGGGACCTTGCAGGTCATCTAGTCCAACCCCCTGCCCAAGCAGGAGACCCTACATCTGCCTCTACCTAGGATTGAACTCACAACCTCCTGATAATGAGGCAAGAGCTCCACCTCTAGGCCACAGCAGCACCTTCGCAGGATTGTTGTGAGGAGAAGATGGAGCACCACAGCAGACCCTCTGTTGAGTTGCTAAACAAAAGGCTGGATATAAAACTAACACACTCCACTGTGTTGTAGCCTAAAAATAAGGACATTGTTGGCAGGTGGGATCCCCCCACTTCTTAAGCTGTGGAATTACACCTTCCCTGAGTACTCTTTATACTAATTCATCTTACATTTGACAGACTGATGATATCTAAAAAAAATTATATTATTATGTCATTTATGTATAATATTTTATTCTAGTCATATGCTGCTAACTCAATATTACCTCAAAAAAACCTAGTTTTGTCAGCTGGGATCTCCTCCATCTAATTTTGAATTTTCACTCCAAATTTGACCGCTATTAGTTTAACTTCCCCCAAAAGTTATCATTCCTCCTACTTCTTAATTATAAGCCGTAGTGCTTACTCCCTTTCTTTAAGCTCAAAATTCCTCATTTATTTTTTTCTTCTATCTCATCGTTATTAAAATGCCCCATAGAATCGATATATCAATGGTGCAGTTTATCTTAAAATTCTCATAATCACGTTCATTACAGTTTTCAAATTATTCATCAAAATTCTTTTCATCTTATTTCGGATCAATTAGTTATACAAATCTCATCATGGTAAATTTTCCAAAAAAAAAAAATTCATTCAAGCCAATCTCGTATACAAAAATAAAAAGTTAAAAAAAGAAAAGAATTTTGTTGGGAAGGTTGGAGATTCGGGCCAAAATTGTGACTGAGGTAAAAGATGGAAAATTGACCAGGCCTAAAGGTTCTTAAAAGGAAAGCAACCCAACATTTAGTGAGCTTTCCTTCTATAATTTAGTTCTATAATTTACAGTTTCTATAATTTAGCTGAGAACCTTGCTTCCATATTTTAGATAGAAATCTCTTTTGCCGTGTGATACATTGGTTTGCTGGAAGGCTACAGCCCTGAAAATTTAAAGGCTGGAGCCTTTTTTTTTATTCAAAAAGTTTTATTAGTACAAAGTACAAACATTTTTCTCTTTTTCTCCCCCCCCTTCCCCCCTCCCCCCTCGCACCCCCCCTGACTTCCCAGAGAAAGAACAGGGCATTATATTCAATAAAATAAATTTCAATTAAACTAACAAATTCTTAATTTCCACATCACTCTAGATCTTTAACTCCTTGTTGCACAAAACCTTTTAAGCATAATCTAAAAATCAAGCATCTTATTAATCAAACATCATTACAATATTTCAGGCTGATAAATTGCTCCACTAATTATCTTTCCTTTATATAGACTTTATATAATCTTTAAAATATAATAATAAAAGAAAAAGGAAAAAAAAAAGAAGAGATCCATTTGATTCAGTTACCACCATCAACATCATTTCCTCAGTGTTAAGTAAAAACTTCCTTCTTCCAGCAATACCTCTTCAGTATACATAATAATTTAAGATATTCTGGCAAATTGTTAATTCCGATATTTCTGTATTTCTTTAACCCCTTATAACTCAGAAATTTTAGACATCATCTAGGAATCAAACACATTATTAATAGCCTAACATTACAATATATCAAATTACTAATTTCACAGTAATTCTAAATCTTTACTAGCTTTAAGATATAATAATAATAAAAAGGAAGAGGAAAAACAAGAAAGAAAAAGAAACACAACCTCTGGAGCCTTCTTGAAGATGGGAAGGTCATGTCACAAAGAACATTGCAATTGCTTTGGATGGTGAGATAAGCACCCTATAAATTTGGTCTTTTTGAGGGGTGCAGACTTTCCACAGTACACCGCCAGCCCCTTCACTAAAATAAGGCATCCTTGAGAGTTTTTACTTTTCTCCTGTTTTCACTAATATTTGTGTAGTGGTTAATTGGTTTTGGCTGTTGTGTGAAGCTAGCCATTATTTATCAACTGAGGTTTACAGCTTAGTTGGTTTACAAGCTGGCAGCAAAGGGTAGCTTGATGGGCCAAGATGTGAATTCAGTTCCTGCCATTTTGGGGGAATCCAGCAACCACGTGAGGTAAATTAGCCTTAGAAACCAAGGCTGCTTTGCGGCCGCTGAAGAAGAGGGAACAGGTCAGCTGCCTTCAGCTCATGCCCAACCTTTAATGCCATTACCCTGGTTGGCTTTAGTATCTTTTAGTCAATAGCATATATCAGGGGGTCCCCAAACTTGGCAACTTTAAGACTTGTGGACTTCAACTCCCAGAATTCTCCAGCCAGCTGGAGAATTCTGGGAGTTGAAGTCCACAAGTCTTAAAGTTGCCAAGTTTGAAGACCTCTGGCATATATGCAAGTTAGCCAAAAGATGCATAGGATAAACTTGGTAATTTTAGAGAGGACTTGGAAGATTTTAAACTGGGTTTGCTATATGCAGAAACACATCTGTCGTCTCATTCCAGACCTGGAAATGGGAAGTGGAGAGATGGGGCCTTTTAGTTTATTTCCAGTTCTGTCTTCTTGACTGCTAACAAAACATACATTTTCATAAAAGGCACAGAAAATGCAAAGTTTGCGCTGCTTATTTCTCATCCAGGGCAGTAATACGTATGTGACAGTTCAGCCACCCTATCAAGGGACATGGATGAGGAGCCGCGGTGGCGCAGTGGTTAGAGAGCAGTACTGCAGGCTACTTCTGATGACTGCCGGCTGCCTGCAGTTCAACAGTTCAAATCTCACCAGGCTCAAGGTTGACTCAGCCTTCCATCCTTCTGAGGTGGGTAAAATGAGGACCCAGATTGTTGGGTGCAAGAGGCTGACTCTGTAAACTGCTTAGAGAGGGCTGTAAAGCACCGTGAAGCGGTATATAAGTCTAAGTGCTATTGCTATTGCTGCTATCTATCTGAGGTCTTGGTTTCCTTAGCAATGGAAACGGTTTCCTACCACCCTTTCCAAATACTTTATTCCAATTGAGCATTAACTTGCATATATTCCAGAGGTTTTCAGCCATGGCATGTCATGGTGAATGATGATCTATCATTTATATCCAAGCAGACCTGACTTTGCATAGTTTCTGAGCACCATAGTTCATTGAGAAATTGCTCGTAATGAAAGTCTGTGTGGCTTCTCTATAAACCCAGGACTGGTTTTCGTCCCCTTGCACAATACCGGGGGTTCAAGTGATTGATTGATTGATTATGTACAAAAAACACACACACAAAACTAACAAACACAAATATATACAAACAACAACAAGAAATAATCCAATACTTTTACAGTGTTATCAAGATATTTGTTTCATATCTATAACTATATGTACATTTAAAATTCTCCATACCCTACTTGTCGGTGAATATCATCCATAGTTTGTTTTCAACTTATAGCAATAGCAATAGCACTTAGACTTATATACCGCTTCATAGTGCTTTACAGCCCTCTCTAAGCGGTTTACAGAGTTCAGCATATTTCCCCCAACAATCTGGGTCCTCATTTTACCCACCTCAGAAGGATGGAAGGCTGAGTCAACCTTGAGCCTGGTGAGATTTGAACAGCTGAACTGCTGAACTAGCAGTAGCCTGCAGTGCTGCATTTAACCACTGCACCATCTCGGCTCTTATAAAGAAGGGTTATGAACATTTATGGATATTTCTCAATACATCTTCATCCTTATAGCCAAATTTTTAATTTTGGATTTTGTTTAATCCAATTGTACATCTCATTCCATATTTCGTAAAAGTCTATGTCGTCTTTTCCACGAATCCCCATCGTCATCTCCATGACAATCTTAACGTGGTCTTTCAGGTCTTTCGATGGTGTCCCCATCGCCACTGAAACCAAGTTCCTTCCACCTTGTTGCTGGTCGTCCTTTCTTCCACCTTTCCCCATGTGGCAGGCTTCTCTAGGGAGCTAGGGCTTCACATAACAGATCGAAAGTAGGATAAATTGAGCCTGGGGCCTTGAGGTAAGTGAAATCAGTGAATAGATTACACCTGTCTAATTTATTGATTTACTATCTACATCAGGGGTCGGCAACGTTAAACACTCAAAGAGCCACAAATGTCCTAACCGGGAAAACCCCCCCGGTTCAATTCTGGAGCCGACCGGAAGTCCAGTTCCCCCACCATAGAGTCTCCTCCTAGCGCGGCATCTTTTTTCCTCTACCTGTTTTAACCAAAAGCCCTATCAATTGTGGAGCTGACTGGCGACAGGGAGCCGCAGCAGAGGGATGAAAAAGCCACATGCGGCTCCAGAGCCGCGGATTGCTGAGCCCTGATCTACATTGTAGTTCTGGGAAGATGCAAGGATGGCTGATGAGAACTTTTTTGAGGAACAGGTTAGGAAGGTGACCTCCAGATGGTGCAGGGTTTTTTAGCCTCAAAAGAAGCTGTGCTGTGGAAGAAAGCAGGAAGGAGATCCCACAGAGATCACTTCCAGGCATCTGGTTGATTAACAGAATTATCACAATTGGTTCTTCTTTCTCAGCGCTTCTTTCTCAGGGCAGTTCACTTAATTCATAGGGAGATAAAGTTAACGCAAGGGACACGGTGGCTCAGTGGCTAAGATGCTGAGCTTGTCGATCAGAAAGGTCGCCAGTTCAGCGGTTTGAATCCCTAGCACCACATAACGGAGTGAGCTCCCATTACTTGTCCCAGCTTCTGCCAACCTAGCAGTTCGAAAGCATGTAAAAAATGCAAGTAGAAAAATAGGGACCACTTTGGTGGGAAGGTAACAGCGTTCCGTGCGCCTTTGGCGTTTAGTCATGCTGGCCACATGACCACGGAGATGTCTTCGGACAGCACTGGCTCTTCGGCTTCGAAATGGAGATGAGCACCGCCCCCTAGAGTCGGGAACAACTAACACATATGTGCAAGGGGAACTTTTACCTTTACCTTAAATTTACCCAAAGTCCTTGGAGCTTACACATCTGTTCTTCTATTTTACCAGCAGGGGGTACTGCGGCTTTGTAGATAAAGTCTGATTATGGTTTTAACTTGATGCTGTAAAACAGCCGTCCCCAACCATTCTGGCACTACAGACCGGTTTCATGGGAGACAATATTTCCATAGATGGGGAGCGGGATGATTCTGCACGCAGCCTAGATCCCGGCACATGTGCAGAGGAAAGCTTCATTTGCTCGCCTGCCACTTGCATGACCTGGTTCCTCTCAACAGGTCACGGGCCACTACTGATCTGCAACCTGGGGGATGGGCACCCTTGCTGTAAAGCAACTAGGGTGGATGGAGGTGGTTTATTTGCATTGTTTATACGTGTCACTGAAATTATTAGGTGGGGTAGGGTGAATTGTCCCTGGTATAAAGCAGCCTTTTCCAAACTTGGCACCCCCTTGTGAGTTGTACTCCAACTTCCAGTATTCCCAGTCATTGTACCTGGGAGTCAAAGTCCCATCTCACCCACAGAGCTGAACCTTCAATATGGATAATTTTAAAAAATGAGAGAAACAGCCCTGGAGGGCTTTTGTATGAAAACGTGCATCTTTGTGATAAAATGGACAGACTCTTGATTCATGCTGAAGAATGTGCTTTTGAAAGACAGGTGTATACAAGCTGTGTACAATCAAAACTGTTTTCTTGTTTCCAATCCAACCAGCAGAAGAAAATGAGGGAAATTCTGCCACAGAGAGTCAATAATGTAATCCTCCAGATGTTATAGAATGCTAGTCCTGTGAGCACTAGTCAGCAGGGCCAAAGTTAGGGGAAGTTGGAAATTACAGTCCACATCTTTCGCAGTGCCACAACTTCCTAGCTTGAAACTTTCCTCCTCCTTTTCAATTATTTCCATTGTTCTGGCCTAAAGTGAAGCTCTCTATTTCTTCCCTCATCTTGCTTTCCCACTCAGTTCAATCATGGTTTGTCGTGCATTTTCTAAAACCATTGCAATCACATGTACCGAACCTGGATTCAATTACTGTATGTTATAACCACTTGGGTATAACTATGACATCATGAATATACACTTGCTAGGTTCACCTAGCACACTAAACCCTACATGTGGTTAATCAAAAACAGTGGTTGTGTTATTTGTCTTGCTCAGACAAATAAACCATACTATAATATGTCTCAGGCACGAAAGGCAGGTTCACACCTGAAGGTTCAATTAAACTGATTTATTGCTATTTATTGCTAAGTGCCTGTGCACAGGAATCTTCTCAACTAAATGTCGGCCCCTATTTAGATAAGGATCAACGGGACTCAGGAGGATTGAGCTTAGTCCTCTTGTGACTACGTTGGGATTCTAGGTCGATCCCCCTTTTCACTCCACCCCCAGGTTCTGCCATCCCCCTCCTACAATACGATGGTTGAAATCTAGCAATATATGATATCACAAATTACACAACTTCATTTTAACCTAGGGTAGTCGTGCAAGCCTATATGTGAATTAAATGTAACACCAGTGACTTCCAAGTTAATGTACTGTAGTGTTTAAGGTGATGGATTATGAGCAGAGAGACCTGGGTTCTAGTCCAACCTCAGCAACGGAGACTTTTGGGTCAATCCCCTTTTCTCAAGCCAATTATCTCAGAGTTTGTTGTAGGGAAAAATGGAATGCTCTGTGTAGACTGCCTTGAGTTTTCAAAGAAATGCAGATATACAGTAAAATCCAAGTATGACCACAATATTAGTTTTGGTCGCCACGATGTAAAAAGGATGTCGAGACTCTAGAAAGAGTGCAGAGAAGAGCAACAAAGAGGATTAGGGGACTGGAGGCTAAAACATGAAGAACGGTTGCAGGAACTGGGTATGTCTAATTTAATGAAAAGAAGGATTAGGGGAGACATGATAGCAGTGTTCCAATATCTCAGGGGTTGCCACAAAGAAGAGGGAGTCAAACTATTCTCCAAAGCACCTGAGGGTAGAACAAGAAGCAATGGGTGGAAACTAATCAAGGAGAGAAGCAACTTAGAACTAAAGAGAAATTTCCTGACAGTTAGAAGAATTAATCAGTGGAACAACTTGTGTCCAGAAGTTGTGAATGCTCCAACACTGGACGTTTTTAAGAAGATGTTGGATAACCATTTGTCTGAAGTGGTGTAGGGTTTCCTGCCTAGGCAGGGGGTTGGACTAGAAGACCTCCAAGGTCCCTTCCAACTCTGTTGTTGTTGTTGTTATTATTATTATTATTATTGTTGTTGTTGTTGTTGTTGTTGTTGTTGTTAGGGAAGAATGGCAGAGCAATCAGGGAAGTTAGAAACAGCTACGTTTCAGATTTTTTCTGTTCTTGCCAACTTTTCACTGGGCAACATCTACTTCCTAAGGCCTCCAAAGAAACTTCCAAGTCAGAGGATAAATGTCTCATTCATTCCTCAGAGCCAGACATCTACTGATGGCACAGATTCTCCTGTGTTCTTCATCTGTGGGAATCTTTAACAACAGCCCTGTAAAACTTGACACTGGAGCCCTTTGCCGGCTAAGCAGCAACCAAGTCTTGTTTTCTTGCCTGTATCAGCAGTTCTTGGATCAGCTTCGCTCAGCTGCTGCTGGCTGGCTTTGCTTGCAGTTTGCACAAAGGCTAAAGTCCATATGAGTCACATTACATGTTGTGGGGAAGAAGCAAGAAACGAAATGTCGTCATACCACAGGGAAAGGCAGGGATCTGATTGAACAACGACGGAGGCGTGTTTCAGAGGCATCTTGGGATCGCTCCCTGCTTGCCGAAGCAAATTTGAAAAGCAGTTGAAGTGGGTACTTTCGAAGAAAGAGAATTAAGGAGCGGACTCCCTGATCACCATTCCGAAATGCTTCTGGGTTCTGGGTTCTAATCCCCTTTAACTGAGGTTTTATTTATTTTTTTATTCTGCATTTATTTTTTCCTTAAAACCGTGCAGCAAGAGTGGTGGCATAGTTATGTTCGTTTTAAACACTTGAAGGCTACATTTTCTCTTCAACACACTTGCTGGGACAACAGGATTGTATGTCAGGCTACACTAGTTTATAATTAATTGGTTCTGCCTGTTGTTGTCAGATCCTGGCCATTGTCATAGCCTAAAACAAACCCATTTCAGTTTTTAAATATACTGCTGGTAGATCAAGAAGGGAGTTACTGCCCAGATATAAACCATGCTGGGCCTGTGAAGATCCATCTCCTGCATTTTGCATAGACACAATATCCAAAAGGACTTTGCTACCTTTTTTCTCTTTTTTCTAAAAGATTCTGGAGAAGAGAGAAGGAAAGGCATATCGAAACAAACAGGAAAGCTTTAACAACAGGGCAGTCCTCGACTTAACGACCACAACTGAGCCCAACTTTTCTGTTGCTAAGTGAAACATTTGTTGAGTTTTGCCCCGTTTTACGACTTTTCATGCCATGGTTTGTTAAGTGAATCATTGCAGTTGTTAAGTCAGTAACATGGTTGTTAAGCGAATCTGGCTTCTCCGTTGATTCTGCTTGTCAGAAAAATTGCAAAATATGATCACATGACCCCGAGACCCTGCAACCGTCATAAATGTGAACCAGTTGCCAAGCATCTGTGTGCAAGTCGTGTGACCACAGGGAACGCTGCAACGGTCGTAAGTGTGAAAAATGGTCGTAAGTCACTTTTTTTCAGTGCCGTTGTAACTTTGAACGGTCGCTAAACGAACTGTTGTAAGTCAAGGACTACCTGTTATGGGAAACAGATTTGGCAATTCTAGGTCAACTCACAAGCCAACTGAGAAGAGGAGCAGGACAAGATTTCTCAATGTGCTGAGATGCTTTCAAAACAGTTGAACAGCAGGGGGTTGGACTAGAAGACCTCTGAAGTCCCTTCCAACTCTGTTGTTCTGTTTTCTGTTTTCAGTTGGAATAAGCTTTTGTCCCCATGAAACTTAAAACACATTAAGATAAAGGTAAAGTGCTAGCACATATGTGCTAGTCGTTCCCGACTCTAGGGGGCAGTGCTCATCTCTGTTTCAAATCCAAAGAGCCAGCGCTATCCGAAGACGTCTCCGTGGTCATGTGGCCGGCATGACTCAACGCCGAAGGTGCACGGAACGCTGTTACCTTCCCACCAAAGGTGGTCCCTATTTTTCTACTTGCATTTTTAATGTGCTTTCGAACTGCTAGGTTGGCAGAAGCTGGGGCAAGTAACGGGAGCTCACTCCGTTACGTGGCGCTAGGGATCCGAACCGCCGAACTGCCGACCTTTCTGATCGACAAGCTCAGCGTCTTAGCCACTGAGCCACCGCGAACACGTTGCATATGTTCAAAAGGAAACAAAATGGCCCAAAAAGTGCTTGGCACATGCTTAAGGATACTAGAGCTTTTATAGATAAAAGCCGCCCCATGACGGGACGTCAGTCAGGAAGGATTTGTGCTTAGACTGTATGCCTTCCGAACAAAACAAATGCTACCCTTGCACAGAGATTTCCATTGTTCTTCAACCTGCTCTATCCCATTTCCCAACTGGCTGCAGGTCTTTTAGCGTAAAGTTTAAGCAAACACCCCAGAGGTTTTGTTGATCTATTCTAGATCATGGCCAGGAGGCAGAGATCTCATCTTACCCTCCAATGCAAACACCTTGTTAACTGAAGGAGAACACACCAGTCCTCATTTGCTCTCCTGAATCCCTTTCAGTAGCTCGCACAAAGGAAACATAACCGTCCATCTGGCCTTAGCACACTGTGTTGTCACTTGGTAACCAATGTGTGTGTGTGTGTGTGTGTAGCTAGGATGACACAAGAGCAAAGGAACTCAGTTCTTAGAACACTTGGCAGCCATGAAAACCCCTTTCTCGGACAGACCGGGGAATACCCAGTTTCCTTATTTATCAGTGGTGCATAACCTAACCTCTCTGAAAGCTGAAATTCCCAGGGAATAAAACTTGCTTTAAAGACAGGGAAACACCCACCCTTCTTCCAATTTCATTCTCATTTAGCCAGCAATGGTCTTGGAGGATATCCCCCTTTGATGGATATCATTTTGCTTTTGTTACTGTCTGGTGGAAAATAATTTTATCTGTATTATTCTTCATGTCATTGAAAAAAGGTAAACAATAATGTTTACCTCTTTTCTATTATTTTCCATTACTTCCTAACGTCCATCTCATTCTCTCTCTCTCTCTCTCTCTCACACACACACACACACACACACACACACACAAACGCACACGCAAGAGAGAGAGAGAGAGAGAGAGAGAGAGAGAGAGAGAGAGATGAGGGACTGATAGAATAGAATAGAATAGAATTCTTTATTGGCCAAGTGTGATTGGACACACAAGGAATTTGTCTTCGGTGCATATGCTCTCAGTGTACATAAAAGAAAAGATAGATTTGTCAAGAATGGTTGTCATAGGGTTCAAGCAAGCAATCAGGAAACAATCAACATTAATATAAATTGTAAGGATACAAGCAACAAGTTACAGTCATAAGTGGGAGGAGATGGGTGATAGGAACGATGAGAAAAACTAATAGTAATAGTAATGCAGCCTAGTGAATAGTTTGACAGTGGTGAGGGAATTATTTGTTTAGCAGAGTGATGGCGTTCGGAAAAAAACTGTTCTTGTGTCTAGTTGTCTTGGTGTGCAGTGCTCTATAGCGACGTTTTGAGGGTAGGAGTTGAAGCAATTTATGTCCAGGATGTGAGGGGTCAGTAAATATTTTCACGGCCCTCTTTTTGACTCGTGCAGTATACAGGTCCTCAATGGAAGGCAGGTTGGCAGTAATTGTTTTTTCTGCAGTTCTGATTATCCTCTGAAGTCTGTGTCTGTCTTGTTGGGTTGCAGAACCGAACCAGACAGTTATAGAGGTGCAGATAACAGACTTAATGGTTTCTCGGTAGAACTGTATCAGCAGCTCCTTGGGCAGTTTGAGCTTCCTGAGATGTAGTAATACTATCAATGTATTTTAGGATATTAAGGAGTTGACTTATGGTCCAAAGCACCAGGGTGCAGGACAAGAAGTAATGGGTGGAAGCTTGTTAAAGAAAGATCCAACCTAGAAGTAAGGAGAAATTTTCTGACAGTGAGAACAATTCATCAATGGAACAGCTTGCGTCTTGGGATTGTGGATGCTCCATCAATGGAGGTTTTCTGGACAACTATTTGACAGGGATGATATAAACTTAAGCCTCCTGCCTTGAGCAAAGGGTTGGACTAGAAGACCTCCAAGGTTCCTTCCAGTCCTATAATTCTGTTCTGTCCTAAATACAGTTAGGACACGCCTTTTTCATACCATTGCCAAAACAAAAAACCCAGCTGCAGTTGTATATATGAATGGATTTGGTTCGAAGAAGACTTGTGCTGTTTTTCATCTTCTCCTTTCTTATAGACTTTAGAGAGGCTGTGTTTACACGGTATGCTAAATCATGGTTTGCACATCATAAAGCTAAGCCAAAACCAAACAGGTCTTGGGGTATTCTCTGAATATGATCAATCCATTAAGACTTCAGGTTTATTTTAAGCCCAGCACGTGAAACGTGTCTATTGCGGCCCATGCTTTATTTTTATAATACATTGTATGAATGTGTTAGGCACTTACAAGATTCATGATTTGGTTAAAGCTGCACAAGGTTCCGGGAATCTTTTTTTTTAAATTTGATCATTAAAAGCCCTTATTATTAGCAGACATTTTCTGGCAATATTACCATCTAGGTCAGGGGTCCCCAAACTTGGCAACTTTAAGACTTGTGGACTTTGTTAAGATATTCATGAACTGGGAGAGCAAATGGTGACAAGGTCAGCCAATGAATAGGCATAGCAACTGAGTCAGCCAATGGGAGCTAAACACTTCTGAATCTGTGCAGAGAATCGAAATTGAAACTTAAGCTTAAGGCTGGGCGTGGCTCCAGGTCCATTCTGCTCTCTTGTCCACTCTCTCACTCTGAACTCTGCTGAAATGAAACTAACTGTTCTCTGCTGCCTGTAACTGATTGAAGAAGAATTCTACTTGTGGTATTGTAAATATATATATATATATATATATATATATATATATATATATATATATATATATATATATATATATATATATATATATATATATATATATATATATATATATATATATATATATATATATATATATATATATATATATATATATATATATATATATATATATGTAGGTCTTTGGTTATTCGGGTTTTCTCCCGCGTGAAATTGGAAGTATCTTTGCAACGTTTCGATGAAGTCCCATTCGTCATCATCAGGCTGGAGTCTTCAGCTTGCTGCTTCTAGGAGCAATGTGAGATTGCAGCTGTTTCTTCCTTTTAACTGCCACTGGGGGTTTGAACTGATAGGGTGGGAGCTTGGCTGTGTTCTGATTGGGTGGAGGTGTGTTCTGATTTGTTGGGGGCTTGGCTGTGCTCTGATTGGATGGGGGGTTGGCTGTGCTATGATTGGCTGGGGTGTCAGTTTGCTTCATGTATGGAATGGAGGGGTTTAGAGTGGCTAAAGATGCAGCTATGGTCTGGCTTCTGGTTTGTGGCCGTGCCTCATTGGTGTGGGTTTGGGTTTGCTTTTTGCATGGGTGTGTGGTGGTGACATCCTGTGTGGTTTTCGTGAGTGTGGGTCTAGTGTCATTCTTAGTGTTAGGGACTCGTTTGTCAACAAGTGCGGGTTTCCAAATGGCTGGTAGGCGGGAGGTGTCATCTCGTTTATTCATGCTTTGTGGGCGTTTCTCTATCTCAATGGCTTCTCTGATTATTCTGTTGTTAAAATGTTCAGTTTTGGCGATAGTTCTGGTCTTTTTAAAGTTAATTTCATGTCCTGTGGCTTTAAGATGTTGGACCAAGGAAGAAGTTGGTTCCTCTTTTTTGACTGAGTTCTTGTGTTCTTCAATGCGTGCACTTATTCTTCTGTTGGTTTGTCCAATGTATGTGGTGGGGCAGGCGGTGCATGGGATTTCATATACTCCTTGATTTTCTAACTCAATTTTGTCTTTGGGGTTTCTTAGGATGGTGGATATTTTTCGGTTTGTGCAGAATGGCTGCATCTTTAGCCACTCTAAACCCCTCCATTCCATACATGAAGCAAACTGACACCCCAGCCAATCATAGCACAGCCAACCCCCCATCCAATCAGAGCACAGCCAAGCCCCCAACAAATCAGAACACACCTCCACCCAATCAGAACACAGCCAAGCTCCCACCCTATCAGTTCAAACCCCCAGTGGCAGTTAAAAGGAAGAAACAGCTGCAATCTCACATTGCTCCTAGAAGCAGCAAGCTGAAGACTCCAGCCTGATGATGACGAATGGGACTTCGTCGAAACGTTGCAAAGATACTTCCAATTTCACGCGGGAGAAAACCCGAATAACCAAAGACCTACATACAAACAGCCGCGAAAACCTCAGAAAACATATATATAATATATATATATATATATATATATATATATATATATATATATATATATATATATATATATATATATATATATATATATATATATATATATATATATATATATATATATATATATATAAAGAAGTTATTGAATCCAGCTAAATCAGTCATCTGTGTGTGCTTCTGGTTTGATTTTGCAACAAACTTTAATAGGCTTCAACTGGCTAGGGAATTCTGGGAGTTGAAGTCCACAAGTCTTAAAGTTGCCAAGTTTGAAGACCTCTAATCTAGGATTTCAAGGGAAAATCCAAAAGCACATTGTATGAGGAAAAAGAGAGGGTGTCACCTCCTGTATAATGTCAATAAGACATCACCCCCCCAAAAAAAATGTTCTGAAGGATATTTACCTGGCAAGGTGAACTTGGGGCAGGGAAGTCAATACAGATGGTACCTTTGTGGCTAACGTAGAATGTTTTAAGTTACGGAAATGTTGACTCCCTTACAATAAGGAAGTATGAATGAATGCTTTTATTATGGCCAGTGATAAGAACTGCAAACACATTACAAATAAGGTAAAAACAAAACAAGATGAAATACAGGTAAGTCCTCGACTTATGAGCACAATTGAGCCCAGAATTTATGTTAAGCGAGATATTTGTTAAGTGAGTTTTATCCCATTTTATTGCTTTCCTTGGCTGCAACGGTCGTTAAGTGTGAAGTGACATCATAAGTCACTTTTTTTCAGAGCCCTTGTAACTTCAAATGGTCACTTGGTAGTTTATATAACCGTTCCAAGACTTGTGGAGACGAGTCGTGTTTAAAGTCCAATGGAGGCATCTATGAAATTTTGCCAAGAGTAGACAATAATACATGGCAGAAAGCAATACAGCCTGAAAATAGACTCGGCTTTTCATGGATATTTATTCACTTATTTGACTTCTATAGCTGTCCATCTCAGCAAATAACTCTGGACGGCTCGCAATTCGAAACATACAATTAAAATAATTAAAAAAACATTTTAAGACAATAAAAACAGTAAGGAGTATTAAAACAGTTTTAAAAAACATTAAAACGTCTAGTTTTAATTAGTTCAGTTTAGTTGGGCTAGTCTGCTGCCTCCTTTCCTTTCCTTTCCTCCTCCCTCTCCCCGTTCAAAGGCCAGGGATCAGCTGGAGCGAGGAGAACCGAAGGGAGAAAGTACAAGCCTTGTATAATAGCCCTGAAAAATCACGCTGGGCCATTCCCGTTCCATTGATTTATTTGTTCCATGCACACAATCTGGCAAACCCTCTCAGCTGGGACAGCAAAGTGGGTGGGTGAAAACATAGGAGGCGGCCAGTACGGTGGCGGTATGCTGGGAACAGATGCCTTGGAATCAGCCAGTGTGACTTACCTGGGCCATTTGATTCCTGCCCCCTGTTTGACCGAAAGCCTGGATTAGAATAGAATAGAATAGAATTCTTTATTGGCCAAGTGTGATTGGACACACAAGGAATTTGTCTTTGCTGCATATGCTCTCAGTGTACATAAAAGACAAGATACATTTGTCAAGAATCATAAGGTACCACACTTAATGATTGTCATAGGGTACAAATAAGCAATCAGGAAACAATATTAATATAAATCTTAAGGATACAAGCAACAAGTTACAGTCATACAGTCATAAGTGGGAGGAGATGGGTGATAGGAACGATGGGAAGACTAATAGTAATAATAATGCAGCCTTAGTGAATAGTTTGACAGTGGTGAGGGAATTATTTGTTTAGCAGAGTGATGGCGTTCGGGATTACAATCCAGATGGGATGTATTCAGAAGTCAGGGCGAGACCCCCTGCCCACTATTAGCAGAAAGAAATGTGGGGTTTTTTTGCACAAAGAGGGATACGGGATCTTGCACTGAACCAGATGCCCGCCGAGGGTTGCATAATTGATGCTCAGGTCTTCAAGTTTGAATGAGTCTCACATATCAGGACAGGCAAGCCAGGAGCTCCCTCTGCCTCTATCCCCAGCCCTTGTCATAGCCCACGGATCCCCAAACTTGGCAACTTTAAGACTTGTGGACTTCAACTCCCAGAATTCCTCGGCCAGCATAGCTGGGAGTTGAAGTCCACAAGTCTTAAAGTTGCCAAGTTTGAAGACCTCTGCCATAGCCCTTCCTTGGAACCTATCAGCAGAACTGCTGAACATTAGCAACAGCAGTTTCCAACATTTGGTGCTGGAAAAGACATGGATGACAGAATGACACCTCTCAAATGGATTTTTTTAAAAAACTCGGATAATAAAAAATTCCAGTGATGCATGATGCAATATACATGTATGTGTAATGGTTGCAGTGTTCCCAGGGTCATGTAATTTTTGCAATCTTGACAAGCAAAATCAACGGGGAAGCCAGATTCCCTTAATAATCGTGTTTCTCACTTAACATCTGCAGTGATTCACTTAACAACGGTGGCAGGAAAGGTCGTAATATGGGGCAAAATTAACTTTAACGATGAACTGTCTCGCTTAGCAACATAAATTTGGGGATCAATTGTGGTCGTAATTCAAGGACTACCTGTACACACGCACCCTGTTTTTGCACACCCTTGAGTGTAGTTCTGAGTGTTTGCCAATAATGGTGACTCTGGAGATCTGCCTCTGTGTGTGGACTCAATTCTTGCATTACCTTCCATATGCCATACACTCTTGCCTTCATCACTTTGTGCACATGGCTGTAGCTGTTCCTTTGTCGGTGTCCAAATCCAGGACAATTTTTCCAAACTCCGTGGCTCTCTATCTGCCTGCCAGGCCTCCCAAACGACTGTTTTGTAATCTGGCAGAAATGAACTATGTGAGAGTGTGAATTTGTGCAACTCCCCAGTTAATGATTTCAATGTTTTGGCTCAGTGCCTCGGTTGCTGGAACTCGGCCTCGCTCCCCCACTCTGGCCGCGTCCCTGGAAAATGCAAGAGACTCTCTGCAGCCCGTGGGTTGGTTTTAACCTGTGCGTGAAGCTCTGCAAACATGGAACATGCTGGGCCGTTGCAAAGCGAGCAGCTTCATAAGGAATGCTGCTAGAAACCCCAAGCAGATGCTGCTAAGCTGTTTTGGTAGCAGCCACCTCTATCCCAACACACAGTTATGAGAGCATACCTCTCAGAATAACCGGCCACCCTACCCTTGCTTGTAGATAGTATCCCTCACATACGGAGGGCATTGGGGGCTGACAACATCTATGGGGTGCTTCTACCGTAACAGCCCTGCTGGGCCTTTCTGGCTTTCTTCCAGAGTGCTCCACAAATGGTTTGCAAATCTTATGCTTGCAGAGTCGGTTGGTGAGTTTCCGTACTGCAGGTTGAGGTATCCGTGTTTTAAGTTAGAGAACCTGCACAGGGATGGCTTTTGAAGTCGGGCCCCCCCAAAAGCGAATGCCTGGAGGCAGACAAATTAACCCCAAAAGCGAATGCCTGGAGGCAGGAAAGCCCATTTCGAATTTCTCGGATGTATTACTGTAGTTCATTCAATCAGAATAGAGCTGGGAGGGACCTTGGAGGTCTTCGTACAACCCCCTACTCAAGCAGGAAACCCTGTATACCCAAAGGTGCTTTTTCAAGAGGCAACACAAGAAACTTCTTGGATGAGAAGCGAAACGTCTTCAAAAGAAAAACAAACCAGAAAGTCCAGTTGATTCTTGAAAAAGCACCTTTGGGACAACCACGACCTGGATGACTAAGAATCTCCATAGACATAGAGAGACCCTACCCCATTTCAGACAAGTGGCTGTCCAATCTCTTCTTAAAAATCTCCAGTAATGGAGCACCCACAACTTCTGGTGGCAAGCCGTTCCACTGGTTAATTGTTGTCACTGTTAATTACTCGAGGATGCAACCCAGCGCCCAGTCTTAATAATAATAATAATAACAGAGTTGGAAGGGACCTTGGAGGTCTTCTAGTCCAACCCCCTGCTTAGGCAGGAAACCTTACACTACTTCAGACAGATGGTTATCCAACATCTTAAAAACGTCCAGTGTTGGAGCATTCACAATTTCTAGAGGCAAGCTGTTCCACTGATTAATTGTTCTGTCAGGAAATTTCTCCTTAGTTCTAAGTTACTTCTCTCCTTGTTTAGTTTCCACCCATTGCTTCTTGTTCTGCCCTCAGGTGCTTTGGAGAATAGTTTGACTCCCTCTTCTTTGTGGCAATCCCTGAGATATTGGAAGACTGCCATCATGTCTCCCCTAGTCCTTCTTTTCATTAAACTAGACATACCCAGTTCCTGCTGCCATTCTTCATGTTTTAGCCTCCAGTCCCCTAATCCTCTTTGTTGCTCTTCTCTGCACTCTTTCTAGAGTCTCGACATCCTTTTTGCATCGTGGCGACCAAAACTGAATGCAGTATTCCAAGTGTGGCCTTACCAAGGCATTGTAAAGTGGTATTATTACTTCACATGATCTTGATTCTATCCCTCTGTTAATGCAGCCTAGAACTGTGTTGGCTTTTTTGGCAGCTGCTGCACACTGCTGGCTCATATTTAAATGGTTGTCCACTAGGACTCCAAGGTCCCTCTCACAGTTACTACTGTTGAGCAAGGTACCACATATACTGTATTTTGTTTTTCTTGCCTAAATGTAGAACCTTCCTTTTTTCACCATTGAATTTCATTTTGTTAGATAGCGCCTTTAACTATCGGTAAAACGTAACCGATCCAGAAAATAGCCTCCCTTAACCCTAGTTACTCTTGCCTCCAACTCTTCTTCCTCGGGTTTCCCTGGGTTGCTGCTCTTTGGGATGTGAACTTCGAAGTTTCGGGGGCAGCGGACGGGACTTTCCTAGGGAAGTGCCCGGGAGGAGACCTCGGAGCGAGAAGGACTCCGTGACCCTGGTCCGAGCTGCTCCTTCCCTCTTGCGTCTCCTGCGGCCTCAACGTCCCAGGAGGTCGTGTGAAACCTGCCCGAGCCAGGCAAGAAGCGGCGGTAGGAACCCCGCTCGCAGAGCTCCCCGCCCCCGCGGCTTATGGCTCGCTGAGTTTTAAGGTTATTTATTTTATTTTATTTCTCCTTCTCTCTCTCTCTCTCCTCCCGCCGCGCTACTCCTCGGAGTTGCTCCCCCTGCAGCTGGCAGCGGGAAGACCGAAGCCGCAGGCTCACACCGGCGCTTTCCTTCCGGAACAGCGGAGGCTTCCTCCGCCTCTCCGCGCCTAGCAAGCCCCGGCGGCTCTCGGAGTTGGCAGGGTTCCCCGCGCGCCACTCCCGGGTCTCTGGAGCGCGTCGGGAGGACCCCAAACGGCGCCCGCAGCTTTTCCTTCCTTCCTGGAGCTGCTACCAAGCCTTCCCCGGGAGGTGGCAATTGATCCGGGGCTCCTTTGCAGCCGGGCTGGTGGGAAACCACCTGTTTGGAAGTGGGGAAAGGTGCATCGGTCGAGTCAGGCGCCTCCTGACCTGGGTCAGCCTCCGCCTGCAAAAGCAACCTTCCTGCGCCCGGGAGCTGAGACTGGAGCCGAGAAAGGTAAGCCCTTTCCCTGCCCTGAATGGGGTTTGCCCCGGGCGCTGGGAAGGCACCTGAACCCGCCTTTGAGTCACGGGGAAGGGGCGATCCCTTGCCTGCAGGGGGAAAAAAAGGGAAAGTCCCCCTCCCCAAAAGGCCATTTCGAGGGGATTAAAAATCCTGGGGATTCGCCCTCCTTCCTACCGCGACCGATTGCCTCCAACCGCTCGCAAGCCGAGGCTAGAAAGAGAAGCCCCAGAGTAAGTTGAGTTGGAAGGGGTGGGCGGGTGGATAAGAGAGTTTACAGATTTAACAGATTGACAGAGTTGGAAGGGACCTTGCAGGTCATCTAGTCCAGTGTTTCCCAGCCTTGGCAACTTGAAGATATCTGGACTTCAACTCCCAGAATTCCCCAGCCAGCGAATGCTGGCTGGGGAATTCTGGGAGTTGAAGTCCAGATATCTTCAAGTTGCCAAGGTTGGGAAACACTGATCTAGTCCAACCCCCTGCCCAAGAAGGAGACCCTACATCTGCCTCTACCTAGGATCAAACCTAGCTGCAACATTATTTTCTGCCATGTACGGAAAAAAGTAGAGTCTTGAATCTATTTTGCAAGCGGTGCTGTATTCTGTACATTCTTGTACATTCTGTGGGGCCGCGCGTGTTCTGCCGTTTTGCCTTTCCGCTGCTGCTCCTGTTGACACTCTCCCCAGTTTTGTTTGCTGTGCGCATAAGCTTGGCGTTAAGCTCCGTAAACAGCAAGCAGGCATTCTGTAATCTCTTGCATGGCGAAGGCATCAACCCAGCAGACATCATCATCATCATCATTATTGTTACTGTTATTGTTTGCATTTGTATGCCGCCCACTCCACAGACACTGGGTGGCTCACCACAGTAAAAATTGACATGCAACAACAAATATAAAAAGCATTAAAAACAATAGATATTAAAACATTTAAAAACATTAAAAACCACAATTTAAAAACCCATACAATAAATCATTCATGGGGCCAAGAGTGATCGGTGTTGTATTAAAATCATTGGCCCCAGGCCTGTCGACAAAGCCATGTTTTAACTGCTTTTCTGAAGGCTGGCAGGGTGGGAATAATGCGGATCTGGGGGGGGGGTAGTGTATTCCAGAGAGCCGGTGCTGCCACAGAGAAGGCCCTCATTTTTTTTGCAGTAGTCTGCATGTGGGTGGACCTGCCTGGAGATGGATAGAGGAGCGGTGTCTCGGTTCCTAAGACCATTGGAAATATGTGTTTGCTGATGGTCTTGGCGACCCCTGTGAAAGGGTCATTCGACCCCCAAAGGGGTCGCGACCCACAGGTTGAGAACCGCTGACTTAGGGGGAAATGCTGGTTTTTAGCTTCAGTTGCTAAGCCTCTACTGACCGGAACTCGATGTCTTGGGTCTGTAGAGATTTTGCTATTTGCAAGGCAGTAGAAGGCATGAGGAGACAGCTGGTGAAGACGCAGTGGTTCAATCCTTCAACTATTTTGCAACCTTTGGATGCTCACTTAGGTGAGATTAAATTAAATTAAATTCATTCATTCATGAAATTAATTCTTCTGCCTTGTACTGTACTCTTCACACTCTTTGGTTTGTAACTTGGGTGAAAAGGTAGAGAGAAATCTTTATAGTTGGCAGAAAATTGGGCTAGATAATTAATACCCTAGAAGAATATATTCAAAACAAGCCTGACATCAGGCTGATAAACAGAGACAAACACAACCTCCTATAAATGTCTATTTACAGTCATCCAGGACACGCACCTTTTGGACAACCACCTGTATTTAAATACTTATACAAAAGTAACTTATGCAAATTGTAATAGTTGTTGTTTTTTTTTAATATGAGTCAACTGCCAAAAAGGCAATGCAAGTTTATGCTGTTGAAACATACTTAATAAACCACAGTTGTATCATTTTGTTCTGTATTGCTTAGACCCCACTTAATTAATAACCAATTCTGGACAGTACATTAACTTCGTTCCTTGTACCCTTACAATTTATATTGACTGGTTCCTAATATGATTTGATTGCTTTTGTACTATCATTAGGACTATCATTAAGTGTTGTACCTTATGATTCTTGACAAACTTATCTTTTCTTTTATGTACACTGAGAGCATATGCATCAAAGACAAATTCCTTGTGTGTCCAATCAGACTTGGCCAATAAAAAATTCTATTCTATTCTACTTTGAAGAAGGAATTGGCTGAAGTAGAATCAGAGATGAACCGGATGGAATTGGGGAGAGACAGCAAAGAAATGGAAATGTTTAGGCATGATTGAAAGGCTAGGATAGCACTTGCCAAATACCTGGGAGAATTTCACTAAGAACAAAATCACAATGCAGTATATTATCCATTGTTTAGAGTGCAGAACATGGAATTACAGATTCAATTTACAGGAGGGCAGATTTCAGTTAAATGTGAGAAAAAATATTCAATCAGGATAATTCAGCTATGGAATTGAGCCTCCAGGAAGGTGGCGAGTCCCTTTTCCTTTTCCTTTTCCTTTTCCTTTTCCTTTTCCTTTTCCTTTTCCTCCCCTGTATCCCAGACATGTCCCATAAGAATTGTAGATTATCTACTTGATAATATATAGGGGAGATGTCTGCCATCCATATTCTATTTTCCTCTGTTGTTTCATTATTAATTATTAGACAAGCATGCAGTAGAGACATCAGTATATCTCAGCTCAAAGTGTTACCTAGTTGGACGATCTTCTATTTGTTTTATTTCCCTAGATACGTTGGATTCCACTTCTTATAATTTGTCAGCCCGCATGGAAACGCACTTTGATTTAACCATGCGTGCTTAACATGGCTGGGATTTCTATTCCCCATTGAAATAACACATGGCCA